>CAJNDT010005902.1:0-330000 GCA_905221615.1 Symbiodinium sp. CCMP2592 | reverse complement strand
TTTTCTGAACCTGTTATCTCTAACACCGAAGTCTATGTTTGGGGTTTAGGGTTTTAAGGTTCAGCGTTCGGGGTTACGGTTTGGGAATTGGGGTTGGGTTTCTCTATCTCCGGCCGCTCTTACAGACTAACTTATTCCCTCATCCAAGAGTTGTGTACAAAGTTACCTCGGCTTATATCCTAAATCCCAAGACCCCAACTTGAGAGCCTGTATACACCCGCAAAGCCCTGATGCGCTAAAGCGTCAAGTCAGAGGTGTTAGGCACTCCTTACATGCTACGGTTTATGATAAAAAATCCTGCATTACTTTAGGGCCCTAAACTATGGGATTTATGGTACATCCCTCATTAAGGGTAATGCAGGATTTGTATCATCAACCGTAAGTCCAAGGCCTTTTCAACCGATGGCCTGCCAAGCCAACGATTTTGCTAGCCCTCCGACTAAAGCCAAAGTCCTATCACATATAAACATATGAAACTAAAGCCTTTCCCTTAAACCTGCAACACCGTAAAAAAAAAAACAAAGCACCTTAAACTCTAAACCCCCAAAGCACCCTATACCCTAAGCCGCAAAGCAGCTTAATCTTAACAAGGCCCTTATTTGACGACTTGTCTCAGGTGCCTTTTGGCCGGGATACGAGGGCACCATAGATGTGCAGTGCATCGACGACGTGTCCAGCGTGCCTTTGCTGGAATATCATACTCTTGATTACAAGGGTGTGCCGTAATGATTCGAATATTGTTATTGTTATGATGATGTTAATTAAAACGGGAGGAGGCCTTAATGATTAGAATAGGGTTTTGGGGGTATATTATGCTTTGCTTGCAATAAAGAACCCGCAAAACAGTATTGGTAACTACTTAGTCCTCTATATGGCCCTACAATGATTATGCAGACACCCTGTCATTGGGTAGTGGTCGTCTAAAGCAGGGTCCCTTTTCAGAGTCATTTTTTTTTAAGCGTGCCGCACAGTTTCGGGGACCCAAGCAGGTACCCGAAATCAGAGAACTAAATCCCGCGTGCTCATTTAGGCAGAAGAACGAATGTGGTTCTGTGTATATATATATATATATGCACTATGTGCACATCCAAAAAGATACAGAGATCAAAAGACAGATCGGGGGATAGACCTCCATGATGAATGCAATGCTTCGAGTAGCCCGCGGGTCTGATCCCAAATTGCGTCTTCCCTACTATACAGGGAACTCCAGAAAGTTGGAATATGGTTTCATGGTAGGATACCCTATAATTTGCCATAGAAGGGTTAGGATAATCATATTCCAACTTTCTGGCTTTTACCTTAGGGGCCTAAATAGTTACCAATATTTTATTCCTTAGGGTTCCTCTTCATAATTCTAGCATAAAGGAGCCCAAAACCCTGTTCTAATTGTTCCGGCCCCTATATTATGAACTGCGATTCTCTTCCCATCTTGCTGTCTTTATTTGGCGACAGCTCAGGTGGTTGGGGAAGCCTGCATTCCTCTGCCATGTGCGCTCCTTACTCTACGCAAGAGCGGCCGGAAGCCGAAAGCTCAAGATTCAATGCATCAAAACATGCAAAACTCTTAAATCCATAAGACCCTAAACTTTGCCCTAAACCCCATCAGCCCCATGAACCCTAAAGGCTCAAACTTCCTCAGACCCCAAACCTCGAGCTCCCAGCATCCAAAATAGTGGCGCCAAATATCAGATCCAGTTAGGGCTTTGGGCCATTTTATATTTTCCCTTATTGGGCTTAAGAGGATCTTATTTACTAATATTTTTCAACGGCTTTAAAAGCCCCACCTAGAGATCCTCGAGCGCCCCGAGCCCGATGCAGTGATGTCTTAAAAGCCTCTCACGAATGATCATACCTCGAGACTTTGATGTAAGGTATGTCCTTCCACTTGGGGCTTCCCATGGGTCCAGAAGCGTAAACCCCAAGAGAGCGTTTTGCTTGGGCTTTCGGAGTTTGCAGTTTTCGCTTTAGACGTCCACGGATTTTCGTGTGTTTTGTTGTCCCTGGCTGTGCGGCGTTCGGGGTTTTGGGGTTTGGCCGACGAGACCTAGTAGTCGAGTAGGAAACCTTTAACTTTTTTGGGTAGTATAGTCCCATCTCTATCTCTTTTTTCCAAAAAGGTTAACCTTTAGTTCCCCATGATACCCGACAAGTAGGAGAACGGTGCGGCATCAAAACCCTCTCACCCAACCTGACCAGCCTATTCCCCGTGGGCCCGAAATCTGATGAACACAACACCCAAAGCCCAAAGCCAGTGAAATACTAGCCATCCTCAGCTTCGGTATCCCGAGCAGTGTTTCTGTTGTAAATATTTGGGTCCTGCGGGTAAGGTCTCGGACTTTTCCCCTCCGGTTCTTTTCAGTTATTTTGTGCTTCGCGGCTGGATGCCTGCAGGGTGTAGATCAGTGTTGTGGCTTCTACTGAAGACCTCGGCAGAGTTTCAAGCCAGGATATGCATAAGCTTGAAGATTGCAAGCCTTAGCCGTGGCTCGGGGTATATGAAGATTAGAGCTACAGGCGTCTCCGAAGTATGCCCCGGCAATATAGTCACACCAAGACTATAAATTCCTAGGTGTAATGACGTGCGGGCACGAGCCCCATGCTGCACCCCGCGTCCTGTGCTGCTGAAACTGTCTGAGCTGCACTTGCAGTTGGCAACGAACCGGAGAGTACAAGAAAAGCCATGCCACGATTCGAGCAAGCTGACCTCTACCGAGCGGCTGGCGATGATGAGGTGAATCTTGGAGCAACGGCCAAAGGATCACGCCAACGGCTACGGACTAGAGCCTTTAGTGCAGGCTGCTTCAAGGTCGTTTGTATGCGCTCGGGGGCTTGAATCGATGCATCTCCTAGCACACCCATACCGAGACAACAAAAGCGGATGTGGAGTCTTTTCGAGAACTATCGTTACAGGTAGATGAGGCATGTACATGGACCTGAGATCTTGTTTTCGGTAGAAGTGATAAAAACGCGTAACTTCGCCCAGAACATTTTCAAGAACCACACCACGCTCAGACACATGTGAAGAGAGAGCAGGAGATCACTAAGACCCTGCCCTAAATCTCTTAAACCCCAAGCCCTGAAGCCAAACCCTTGAACATAAGCCAAAAACCCAAATCCCACATCCGCACCTCCGAATCCTAAACCCTACTTGGAGGTTCAGGGGTAGTTATAAGTGGGGCTATGAGTCTCCTAATATGGGTTATAAGTATAGTTACCCTACTTGTAACCCCACTTATAACTACCCATGAACCCTAAACCCTATACCCTTATAGAATCCCTATAGATCCCTTTAAAGGGGCCCTTAAAGGAACCCTACTTATAGGTACCCATGAAGCTCCAAGTAACCCCGGTGAGAGGCCCAGATCCGAGGATGGATGACGCCTGCGCCTTAGTAGGGCTTGAACCCTGGAACCTTTACAGTAGAGGCCAGAAAGTTGGAACATGAGTTTAGGAGGATTAGTGCTAGGATCCCTTGTCCTTAACCTTAAGGTCATGAGGATACTAATGTTCCAACTTTCTGGCTTCTACCATAAGCGTGGTTTATCAGGGTTTAGGGTATAAGGGTGTAGCAGGATCTCCCAGGTGCCGGTTAATAGAACCCTTATGTTCCTGAAATCGTGGGTATTTTGGGGTATATCAGAGGACAGTTTGGGGGGCTCAAGGTAAGGTCGGGTTTAAGGGTTTCGGTTTGGAGGCTTAGGGCTCCTAGATAAGGGTGCTATAGCTCAGTTTTGCATCGGATTTTGTATTTAGGGGGGTGTTCGGTTTGCCGCTGTGTTTAGGGTTTAGGTTTGTGGCTTCGAGGTTTAGGGCTTGGGGCGTCGGGTTTAGGGTGAGGTTGTTTGGCCTTCTGAGCTTTCCCTAAGGGTCCATGTACTCATATAGTATATACATTGGCCTTAATGTAGTCCCTATATAGGTACTTTGGGGCTCATGTATCTTTCTATGGGTACATGGACCCTTGGGGTTTATGTGGCCGCGATGGAATTCACACGGAAGCACCGCACCCCGCAGGTTTGGACTCTAGGACTCTACGATCTGAATTCAGAGTCTACTGCAGGGGCCGAGATATATAGTGACCAATACTATTTTGGGGGCCCCTTATTGTAATTATAGTATATACTAGGATGCCCAGTAGTACCCTTATTCCCTTTTTGTAATCCTAGAAAGTTACCCAATACCAAAAAGAGAGGCCTTTTTATTCTTAGGTTACTGGGTATCCTAGTATATACTGGGCCCCAAAACCCTATTCTAATTATTCAGGCCCCTATATTACGCTGATGCCTCGAAGATTCCTTGATCGGGGCCTTCAGTTGACCGTCGTTTTTGTAGGATATACCCCTATACAGGTGCGAACACGGCTAGGAGCCCAGGTGGGTAGGGCTTCAGGCCCTTGTGGTTAGTTTGTAGAACCTTCACGGTTTAGGGTTCAGGGTTTAGGGGGTTTGGGGTTTAGGGTTTAGTGTTTAGGGTTTAGGGTTTTGGGTTTTGGGTTTTGGGGGTTTGGTTAGTTATAGAACCTTCAACCTCAAACCCCGAAAGTTGAAAGCGCTTAGGGAACTCCAGGGCAACCACCTAATCTGACAGATACCCTGCCAGGATTTGCAAAACTTACGAAACCCTATTGAACAGCCAACATGGGTAGTTGTCAAAATTATGGCCCCATGTTGGGTACCCAAAATATTAGGTGCCATATTATAATGGGGACCCAAAAAGGGACCATAATTTTGACAACCACCCATATGGAGCCCATCAGCTTGAAGAGGACCCCCCGAAATCATCCCGAAGCCACGAATTCAATGCATCCCTGAGCCCTGACTGAGAAATCCTCAACCTTGGGATCCCTTTGTTTACTACAGTTTGGGTACGGCCCCCACTCAGTAATAGCTGAATAATATGCGTAACCTAAGGACCTTAGTAGTAGCCTTATTATAGACTCTTACTGTAAGGGGGCAGGACCTAAACTACAGTCCTTGCCTCACCATGACCTTCCACTCGTTGCGTCATGTTGTCCCAACTCCGAGAGTTGCTATGAAGTGGCAACGAGATCCGCGGCGGAAAGAAAAAAACTCAGTTGATTTAAGGCTCCTTCTATGTTTATGGTAGAGTCCTTGATAAATGCAATTTCTTTGGGCTTTCTAGCTCCGGCTCTTTGAGAACGAACAGTTACGTGAGCGCAAGCCTGAAGCCTATATAGATCCCAAGCCGGCAGCGCTAAACCTCCTAAGTGAGAAGAGCCGCCAACATGGCAGGAGAACTTCACCGCAACGGAGCCGACCTTGCCTCCTTATTTCGGCTGCTCGATTGGTATGACGGTCTGGTAAAGTTTACTGTCTACTGCTCTGTAGGTTTAAGTCAGATGATCTGTCTCTGGCTTTGTTGTTTGTGTTTGAGCCCGTTGGGGTTTGGGCCTGCTATGGCTATGGTATATTGGTGATTCAGGAAATAGCTTGTGTGTGGTTCAGCGGCGATATTAGAGACTGGTTCTTTGCGGCTTAGGGTTTCGTATGACTGGTTCTTTGCGGCTTAGGGTTTCGTATGCAAGGCTTAGGTGATTTGCCTTCTGCACCTGGGCTGGCCATGCACCCAAATTCGGGCAAGCTCCCTAACGTCGATAAGTTCCCCTGGATCCTTGCCCTAAACCCGCAACTCTTATCAACAGATCACCTGGGAATGTTGCTCCAATCCAAATGTCCTATTGAAGGGACCGAGGACCTTAACTGAGAAAGCCTGGCTATTTCAGAGACAGTTGAGCAGCGACCAAATCATCCCTGACATCATTCCTAGACCGTGACAAGCCGTAAACCATCAACCCAAGACCCAGACTAGGTAGGGCTTTGGGGCATTTTATATTTTCCCTTATTGGGCTTAAGAGGATCCTATTTACCAATATTGTTTAAAGGCTTTAAAAGCCTTACCTAGCAGAGCTCTAAACCCAGGCCTGGAATCAAAAAGCATGCCCGAAACCACCTTCTCCGAAGCTACTTGGTAACGAAAAGTCTCCCAGGCTACATGCTGTGCCTGGGGGCTGCCATGAGACAAGCAAACCCAATGACGGAACTAAGCAGGAGACTCCGGTAGGGACCCGCGAGCCCTGAGTCTAAACCCTCAGCCCGAAATGCGAAGAACCCATGTGAAGGATCAGGAAAGTCGTATATGTGTTATGTGCTTGTTTTCAGGAGCACTTGCTAGGGCATTTGTGGCATTCGTAACTTATTCAACCCCTAAGTACGTCTGAGGGGTTCCGGGTCCACAGGTGTGTTACTCGAAACCCTAAATGCCCTAAGTCCTATATTCCTGAACCCATTATTTTGTTAAGATGCCGAAGCTCTACATTACACCGCAAAGCCCGAAACCTTGTGATCGAAATGCCCAGTTTACTACGACAACTGCTCCATCATTCAGCCAGAGCTCGTGGGCGAGGCTTCGCTCAGAGAGAATCCGGGGTTCAAGGTCTTAGTGCGTTTGCGGACGCATAAGGGTTCAGAAGGGTCTATAAGGTTTGTGAGGTTTTAGGGTTTGGAGCTTCGGACGTAGGATCGAGCTTCTGTGTTCACACCTTAAACTTAAGTTCCCACCCACTCCTACCTGAATGAAAGATAGAGATCCTAAAACCGTGGCAGTTAATCCATCCCAAGACCCTGAGGTGACCCTCATGATCCCCGAAGAACAAATTTCATCCGTTAGATTGCATATAGAAGCCCAGAGAAATGAGCAGTACGGGCCCATCACGGTCCCAGTTTTTGCATATTATCATCGAGCCCCCATTAACACTTTCAAGGCCTTGAACTCTACAGCCCAAGTTTGGGGTTCAAGGCTTGGGGTTGCAAAGCCAACACCCCCTATCTGACCCCCCTCTTACAAAACGATTTCCTTGGCTGCCCCGCAGATCTCGTACACGTGCATCGGAGGGCAAGTCAGGACCAATGCATCTGCCCGGGCCCTAAGCGACATATTGCAGCGGTCTGACTTCTCAATGGTTCGCAATGCTGTTATCTACCCCTACGATAATTAACGCACCAAGCCCCCAGTGGGCCAGGGACCTCAGCATTTAGGCGGTGGTCCTTCTAAGAATCCCAAACCCGATTCTAAACATTACGGCCCACATTTTCAATCAGTGGAATTAAATTGCGGTGCCTAGGTCGGCCAGCAGCACTCTTATGGGGGTCTTGAGTAGTCCGGAGGTCAACCTAGGTTCAGGGCTTAGCAATTGGGGTTTGGGTTTGGGGCCTAGGGCTCTTTTTGCAAGAGCCGCGGAAGTACTCATGTCTCTGCTGCCGTCCATGGACCCTAACTCATTGCGGAGAGAACACGAAACCTATACGAACTCCCTAATTAAATCCTATACGGCCCCAACAGCACAAGCCCCGAAAGGCCCATGATTTCCATGGATCCGACTTATATATATATATATATATATATATATACATGTATATATATATATATACATACTATATAGACCAAAGCTTGTTTTGGGGTCTGTAGGCATATGGCGGGGAGCCTTGTTGAATCCGCATATTGTATGGCTCTGAATCTACGGACCCCTTGTTCTTTTGTGTTTCTTGACCTCTTCTGCAAGCATGAACGGATAATAGGACGAGCGTAAGTGCCCTTACTCCCAAGGGGGTCATGCCAGACATGTCCTTTACAACCTTCAAAGCCCAATCAGACGACCACATATGGGAGTTTCCGAGAATTGGGGGCCCTAATATAGTACCCTAAATAGTGGGACCCTTATTACAAGGACCCCAAAATACGGAACCCCTAATTTCGGAAACTCCCATATATGAAGCCCCATTCAAGCCTCAGAGGCATGGGGTCTTGCAATCTTCGAAAACCCCGCGCCCGGATGGAACTTTAAACCCCCCAAACGGTTGATGATATAAATCCTGCATTACCTTAAGGACTCTACACTATGGGAATTATGATATATTCCCTATTATGGGTCATGCAGGATTTATGATAAATCCTGCATGACCCATAACCGAAAGGAGCCCCACACCCCTTGGGCCATGGTCCGCATTACGGCTGCGGAGATTGCCATGCTGGTGCACATCTCTGCCGGCTTTGCCTCCGCAATCTCCCAGGTCGTTTTGGCTTCCAGGCTGATCACCCAGAGTCTCCAAAACCCCTTAATTAAGGAATATGCCTTAAATTATTATAGGCCCCCTAATATGATTTAAGGTATATGCCTTAATTAAGGGGTTTTGGAGGCTCTGGGCAGGCCGATCATGACTCAGATGACGAGCGAACCCAGCTGAACGAGATTCAGTCTCAGGTCGTTGGGCTTATCCAGGTGATCGCTGAAGCCCGTCGCAGTAAAGTGTGTGATGGCCGGTGCAAAGTTCGAAGTGAACATGCTGCGCCGCTACATGCTCAGGCCTTTTCGAGCACGGTCCGGGATCACAATGCTCCCAGGCCAAGGTCAAGCGCCACGCAAGGCCAAGAAGGGCAAAGATGGCCGGGCTTGTCAAAAGAAAGACAAGATGAGCCAAATCCCCAATATGAAACCCTGGGCCCTAAACCCTGAACCCAACCCAAGGCCCAAGAGAACCCTAAGCCATGCCCTGGACCTTAAACCTTAAACCCCAAGGCCCAAGAGAACCCTAAGCCATGCTAAGCCCGGTTCTCCTGAAGCCTCTCGAGGCTTGCAATGCTCCCTGCAATGCCACCGAATCCGTGCCTCCGGCTATCTTCATCGTGTTGCTTTAGGGGCTCCGTCATAGCTTGAATCCTTCCGTTAGAAAGAGTTCCGTAAAGGCTTCCTTGCAAGCTTTAAGGCTCCTGCATGGCTTCCTGGAAAGCACAAAGGGTTCCTACAAGAAGGCCCGAAACCCTGAATCTATAAACTTCGCCTGTATGATGGCGCAAGCATGGTAGCCTTAAGCCTTGCACCAGCATAAACCCTGAACCCGAAACGAATGCGGTCTGTTGAGCGATCAGGATTTCGGGTTTTGTGCTTTAGACTGGAAGGTTTTGTAAGGTAGGGG
Source organism: Symbiodinium sp. CCMP2592 (assembly GCA_905221615.1). Taxonomy (NCBI): domain Eukaryota; class Dinophyceae; order Suessiales; family Symbiodiniaceae; genus Symbiodinium; species Symbiodinium sp. CCMP2592. The sequence continues at coordinate 321,010 of CAJNDT010005902.1, read as the reverse complement.
CGGCCCTTCCTGTTTTTTTGTGGTTCAGTTGATGCTGCACCTAGTGCTTGCCGTGGCTTTTCCTTTGCGGATGATGTTCGTGAATTACATGTACGTCCGGGGTTGGATAGCTTCGAGGTGACTGCGGTGAAAGTGCTTCAACTCTTCTATGCCTCTCCTACTCAATCAATCCCCCAAGCTTAATCATATACTATTGTTGCCTTAATAATAAGTGAATTAGGTTTTTGCGGCCCATTATACTATTATTCTACTAATCAGGAACCCCCAAACAGTACAGGTCATTCTTTAGGCCCGTAGAAAAACGGAAGAGACCTAAAGCCAGGCTCGTGCACCCCCACTTTGAGAGATCAAACGAATGCGAGGACCTAGGCCCACAACCCTACCCATAGGCCCCAAAGTAGTTCCTTTTTGGGATTACCTTAGAGGATTCTATATATGAACCCCAAAACGGAACTACTTCGGGGCCTTAGGGTAAACCCCTCCCTCCAGACCCCAAGGAGCCCCTTGTCTTAAAGGAACCCTCAAAGGGACCCTTGCGGGAACCCTTAAAGGTACCCTTGCAGGACCCGTAAAAGCATGCCAGGACACTGACATCCATGGGTCAGAGTCCATGATTCCTTGCGCGACCTTCATTAGCAGCCCCTTGGAGTCATCCATGGGAGCAGAAAGGTGTTCTATAGGGGTCTAAAGGCAAAATAAGTACCTGTACTATTTTTGGTGTTGGGCGGGTGTCCTGATTATAAGTATAGTATATTGGACCATTGGACCCCAAAACCTTATTCTAATTTTTAAGGCCCCTGTAGTTCAGGGTGCTTCATGGTTGAGAGGTTCAGGCTGCTGGGTTCATGTGGTCTAGGGGTTTAGAATTGAGGGGCTTTTGGCACCATAAGGCCTTATGCTGTAAACCTTACTGTAAAGCCCACCCTACTCTCATGGTTCAGGCGGGCTACGAGATTGCCAAACCCGAAACCCTGATCAGCAGCAAACTGCAAATGCAACGTTTTGATACAGGGTTTGTAGGATTTACCTAGTCTCGGTTTGCAAGAGTGCTTTGTTGATATTGGGAAGGGTTTGTTGGGGCTTGTCAGGTTCTTACAAAGGCTGTACACGTATGCACCGGGGTCAGAGTGGTTGCAGGTGGTTTCCTTTGCGGTTCCCCACTACAGCTATAGCACTGTTTTGCATGATAGTGTTAATCCCTACCCCTAAAACGAAAACGACAAGCTAGTCTGGTTACCAGTCTTCTAGATTGACACCTCGCCTGCAGACCCCAAACCCCGTTGATTCAGGCTTCCACTTTAAATTCTAACCTATATAGAAGATTCTTTAGCATATGGTTTGGGGTAGATTCTGTAGGTGAGGTCCTCGTGGGTTTTATAGGGTTCAGGGTGTGGTTGCAGGGCTTAGGCTTTAGGCCACATCGTTGTTTGGGTTTCTCAGGCATGTTCGACGGCAATGCCTACTTGACATGCGATGATGGCGCTGAAGTCTCAGAGAAACAACTCGGGTTCAGGGCAACAGCGGTTTGGGGCACTGGGCTGCTGTATGTCTTAGCCTCGACAGTTTTCATTGGGTATGGACCAGGGTTGAGAGCCGCACCTTTGCATCACCCATCTGCCTTGAAAAGACATGGGCTGTATCACCGTTCGTGCGCCTTTGACTTTTCCAGGGCTTTAGCCTAACATGCTACGGCCTCTCTATACATGCGTGTCTTGCTGTTGGATACTACAAGGGGTCTGAATACAAAACATATCCCTGAGGATAGTCAGTCTCTGTCTAGTAGTGTACATGATTGTATACCGTACACACCACAGCGATATTCTGCATGAAGGACCCTACGTTCGACCCTTTCACCTTTTGAAGCTGTCGTGTATAACTCATGCAGCATTCGTTTCTGGGGATTCTAGCAGGTCCATCATTACCCATAGCCTCCACAGTACTTCCTTTTCGGGATTACCTTTTGGGATCCTAACTATGAATCCCAAAAAGGAACTACTATGGAGCCTATGATTAGAGACTCAAACAAGGACTTGAGCCTGGTAAAAGGTGGTCAAGGCCCATGTGGGGAGTTCTCCGAATTAGGCTCCGCGTTTGCATCAAAATCGGGTGTCGACGCTGCAATGAGGAATCGCCCGGATCTTCGATCACGATGTGCCTATAAGACCCCACTGGAGGCCGCGGTATCTCCTAACTCTTCATAGGTAGCTAAGCCATGAACCCTAGGTCCTCCAGCAGTCCCGGCAGAAGGAGTCCAAACCTTGGGTTCACATGCCACAGTGGCACAGAATACCTTCCACTTCCAAGATTGATCTTGGCAGGGGAGCATTCAGGCGAATTGAAAAGCTATGCTTTTCCCCTATACCCCTATAACTTGCAACCCTAAACCCCTAAACCTTAGCCGAGAAGATGAAGGAGGAGCTCGGAGAGATCCGAGTGCTCGAAGATGGAAGACGTTTGCGCCTCTTTGTGCGAGGCCTCGAAGTCCAAGCTCGCCGAAGGCAGAGCAAATCAAAAATGGCGAGGAAGGTTGAGGGTTTAGGGGTTTAGGGGTTTAGGGGGGTTTAAGGGTTTAGGGTTTAGGGGTTTAGCGGTCGCCTATGCTGCGAAAACCAAGACGGAGCTGAATATCGCCCAGGCCCTTTGGATTGAATTGGTGAATCTGAAAACCTGAAAGCCTGGCGCCCTAAACCCGAAAAGCCCGAAAACCGCTCTCAAGCCCTAAAGCCCTGAAGCCCACCCTAAGATCCTGAGATCCTAAAATCCGCAACACCCTCGAAGCCCTAAACCCCCGAATTTCTGGAAACCTCCAGGCTACATATCAAAATCCCCCAAACCCCAGACCGTAACCGTAGCCCTAAAACCATGAAGCCTCTAGTAATCCCTCGAACATGAATGAACGCTGTAAAGGAACCCTAAAGCCTAAAACTAGGATGCCCAGTAGTACCCTTATTCCCTTTTTATACTAGGTTCCTTATAAAGGTACCCAATACCAAAAAGGGAGCCCTGTTTATTCCTAGGTTACTGGGCATCCTAGAAAAGCCCTAGAGACTTCTAATGGGCATTGCCTGAGGCCTATGTGTCGAACATCACGGGCTGCCAGCGGGCGTGCCTGCCCGGAGAGACCACGACCGTGGTGGTCGCAGGAGATGGTAGCGCACTTAGTCCTCTGGCCTTTGAAGAGGTAAGAGGAGTATTCAAATGCCCACAGAGTTTCCAGCATTTTTCCCATTGACAAATTAAGCAACACCAACACCTACTGGTAGTTACCAAAAAAGTTTGAGTTAGGGTAACGTCAGACCCGGGCTGCTTTTTGTTGCGAACCACAACCAGGGAGCTGGGGTGTTCATAAGGGCTCTACGACCCTACCCTATGTATAAGTGTTCTCAAGGGTTTTTCTTCAGGTTTAGGGCTGTGCAAGCTTCGGGTTTTCGGGCCAGTATTGCGATTTTCGAAGGAGGTTGGGTTTAAGTTTCAAGGGTATTGCGGAGATGGCTGAGATGCCGCATGCCAAGATCTTTTGAGCAGTATGTCCGTGGCATCCTCTCACCACTTGTCTTCTTCTGGTTAGGGTTTACGGGGTTGGGTTTTGCTGTCTTGGGTCGGGCGAGTTGGGTGTGCCTGAAGGGTTTAAGCTGCAGGGTTTCAGGGCCTAGGGCTTTAGGGTTTAGGGGTTTAGGGTTTAGGGTTTAGGGTTTAGGGTTTAGGGGTTTAGGGTTTAGGGGTTTAGGGTTTAGGGGTTTAGGGGTTTAGGGTTTAGGGTTTAGGGGTTTAGGGTTTAGGGTTTAGGGTTTAGGGGTTTAGGGTTTAGGGTTTAGGGTTTAGGGTCAGGGATAAAGGATTGACGATTGCGGGTTCACCTGGCTTTGCGGTTGTCAAGTCTAGACTTTGCTTGGGCAGTCGCAGGAAGCTGTTGTTTCGGGGGCGGGACTCAGGGTTTGTATTGCTGAGTTGGCTCGTGCTAAGAATGTACAGACCCCAACCGGAACAAGATAACCACAACAATGCCAAACCAAAAACCTCAAACGAAAGCTTTCCAAACCCCAGAGCTTCCTTAAAGCCCCAATCAAAAGCCCACAACAAAAAGCAAGCAGCAAGCCGCCCAGTCCTTGACGATGTGTCGGTGCTGGCACGGCTCATGTCGGGATTCGCGGAGCAGAGAAGCTGCGGCACGTAGGAGACCAAGGTGTTGCCGGGTTTAGGGAACTAGGCTTTAGGGTTTAGGGACGTAGGGTTTAGGCAAGTCTGAAGTTGGGTGGAGGGTGTGGGGTTTAGGGGAGTCAGGCTGTAGGGTTGAGGGATGAAAGCTTTCGGTTTCAGGGTTCAGGGGACGCAGGGACGCAGGATTTAGGGTTCAGGGCAGCTTTGCACGATTTGAAAGCGATTTTGAAAAGGGCTTCAGGATTCTATAGAGTTGAAGCCAGGCTTCCAGAGGGCTCGCGCATTTATTGTTGTGGCTTCCAGGGTTAGGACCTGAAAGCCACTCGAAATAAGAAACGTAGCCCCCGACATGTTTTGCTCTCGGGGTTCTCGAGGCTTGAGAATTAACACCCGAACTAAGAAACGACCCGCCCAGCCAATAAGAAAGGACCCCCAAAACCTTGGGCACCCTTCATTTCCCGGCTGCTATCGGCTGCCGTGGCCGCCACATTTCTTATCCAACCATTTCTTGTACAGTGATTGCACTGTATTTGGGGCCTAGGGTTTGGTGGTTGAGGGCTTGGGGTTTAGGGTTCAGGAAGGTTTAGTGAAAGCTCAAGTCAAAAGCCTCAACCCAATGTTGACATCGCTGTCCCTAGGCCTCCGTTCACAGGGCCACTGCCATAAACCCCAAGCGAAAACCCTCCCCCTTATGTGAGTGGTTGTCAAAATTAGGGTCACTTTTTGGGTACCCTAAATATTAGGTGCCGTATTATATAATAAGGACCCAAAAAGGGACCCGAATTTTGACAACCACCCAGACCCCAAAACACCAAAACCCCAAACCCTAAAACCCTAAAGCCTATGGATCCCTTATAGACCCCCTTTAAAGGAAGCCCCAAGCAAGCGCCCCCCCCCACCCGTCCATGTTCGAGGTTGGACACTGGCTACCACGGCATCCTGAATTTGACTTGCTCGAACGGCCTGCGCTTGCCCCAGGGCAACTGCGTGGTGCACAAAGATGGAATATTGACGTTAGCTCATACGCATAGTCGCAATTGTAATCGCAACACAACCCACAAAATCACATAGGTTTCCCCTGTTTCTGTTGCTTGACGGGGCTCCTCTTGCTTGTTTGGTTGCCCCTCCTCTTGTGGACTCTGCTCTTGATGTTCCCCTCTGTGCTGCGTTACTTATCATAGTCACCCAGTCTTCATCTCAAATCGGAGTCCTCAAGCTATTTTGAAATCATCCCCTTGGCGCCTTATTATGACACACGATAAAGCCCTTAAGCCCTGAGCATAATCCGTGAAGCTCGAACCCTCATACCCTACAAGCCAAGTAGGGTTCAGAGCTTTCGGGTGTGAGTCGTAGTGTTTGGGGGTTAGGCTCGAGGTTCAGGGCCGGTAGTTTCACTACTCCTTGACGTTGCTTTTGCCTTGGGGGCCGGTGCGTGTGCTGCTCCGGGTAACATTCTTCTTTGGATCGATTCCAGGTTGCTTTTATTTAAGGTGGCATATTACCTTGTAAAAGCCCAAAACCCTAAAACCCCCTAAACCCAAAACCCCCCAAACCCCTAAACCCCTTAAAACTACTAAACCCTAAAAGGCCCAAAACCCTAAACCCCCTAAACCCCCTAAACCCTAAGCCCCCTAAACCCTAAAAGGCCAAAGCCTCCCCCCAAAGAGCCTTCGCAGCCACTGAGGCTTACGGACAGCCACAGCTGCCACAAGCTGTGCCTCACCACGGGCAGCCTCTTGGCTCGTTTGAGGGTTCCTTAGAGGGATCTATACTGCAGGGGTTCCTTTCAAGGGATCCATCAGGGATCTATAGGTCTATAGGGTCGAGGGCTCAGGGTTTAGGGGTTCAGGGGTTTAGGGTCTAGGGTTGGGGGCAGGGTGCAGGCTTTAAGAAGAGCTTAGGGTTTAGGATTCGGGATGTAGGGGTTCAGGTTTAGGTTTTATGGGTTCAGGATTTGAGGGGAAGCGTTGGCTTCCAAGTGAGAAGGGGTTCGGTGGTCGGTAATTTAAGAGTATTTAGGTGTAGGGTCCCGCCTAAAGGTTGGGCTTAGCTCGTGAGGTTTTGACAGTTTGAAGGGCTTTTTAGGATGAAGGCATCTAGAGTTTAGTGCTTTCAGCCCAGAATTCCTTTCGGGGTTGATGTCTACTTGAAGGCTTAGCTAGCATTCCGATCGAGCAGGGGTGGTTCAACTAGGGCATGCAGTGAGAAGTGCTGGTTTCACGTGCCTGAAGCAGCAAGCAACCTGCACCATCTGGAGTCTGCCCTAACCCTGAGGTCCATGTGCCCAAACGGCATACTAAAGGGGCCTGACTGATTGCCAATACTATTTTTGGGGGCTCCTTGTTATTATAGTATAATGGGCCCCAAATCCTATTCTAATCATTAAGGCCCATGTAGTATAGTTTGACTCCAAAGGAGTCCCTATATGGGTACTTTAGGGCCCAGGTATTGCGCCCAAGGATGTGCGGCTGAGCTCAGGCTTAAGTTCTAAGGCGTGAGCTTTCAGGCCATTAGGTCTTACGTCGATGGCGATGAGGCCGGCTTTGAATCAACCGGCAGACTTCCTTAAGCCCGGTGTCAGAATCTCAGGCCGTTGTTTGCATCCCCGCCGAGAGAGCGCAATACCACTTGAACCCCCTATACCTTCAGCCTCAAAATCTACTACCGAATTAGGCCGACATGAAACCGTAAGTTCTTAGACCCAGCTGTAAACGAAGACAAGGCAAGCAACGAAACAACTGTTGGCTGCTATAGATCCCCAAGCCGTGATACCCCCTGTTACCAAAAACGTAGAAATTGTAAACCATACCTTAATCCCAAACCGACAAAGACTAAGTATCGATTTGGCATCATATTTAATGTCCCCTTGTGGTTGAATGTAGAGCCCTAACTATGAAAAAATAGGGACTGTTGAGATCGACACCTAGATGATGCTTCTCGAGCTCAGGCGTTGACGTTTCCATTGGCGGCAGCGTCTATGCAGCGCGGTCCTCAAGTAGCCGGCACCCAGAAACCCGAAGCAATAAGCCCCGGAGCCCGCGGTGGGTGTCCGAGAGGGATTAATCTGCAAATTATCAATCAACCCTTCTCCCTCTCCCTCGCCCTCCGGTGCAGATCTATGCGCATAGCCGCATAGGTGTACAAATGTATATCTACATCTGATTTCGAGAAGCCCCTTGCACTCATACTTTCGCCATTCGGTTTTTGTCTGTTCGTCTCATTTCAACTGGCATGCCGGACATAGCACACCGGGTGGCGGGCTTTCGGCTTTCTGCTGCCATCTCATCTCGAATGCCCCACAGCCAGGTCCTGTCAAGTAAATGCCAAAGGCTTGCTGTACGTCTGGCGCATGTTCAACTGTCAGCATGCACCTGCATTCCCAAACCCGAGCAAGCAGGTCTTAAAGGTTTCGGTCGCATTCATTACCAAATTTTGGATTCTTGGATTCACATGTGGGATCCTGGCTTGTGGGGTCTGTTGTTCGGAGCCAAGCTGTGATGTGAAATGTGTTGGGGTTAGGTTCTGCGAAGCCTCACGAATGCACCAGGTCTCGCCGTTGGCCAACATTGAGCACGACCAGGCGCAGCGTGGTGGCTTAACTAACGCAGAACCCTGATCCATGAACCCATTTCAGTACGTTTGGCGCTGGGAAATTGTGTGTCCTACCTAGCAGTTTGGGTCGCACGGTCGCCGAGTCTACAGCATCTGGAACAGGTGGTCAAGCGGCTGCATTGGAGTTGCGTTTGTAAGGCGACCACCGAAACTTTACCCTCTTGTCGGGAACCGTGCCGAACCACATCGGCATAATACGGACATTTCTCATACATTTGAAGAACTGGGGTGGGAGACTTTCAGCGGCCCAAAATGCTCCGTGAAGGTGTAACAGTCGCTGAGGGCTGCAGTGAAACACCGTGCCTTCTCAGCGCGTTCTTTCATTTGATGAGAACGTCCCGTTTCTGCAGTGTAGGAGGTTCCACAACACGTCATGACACTGCTTGTTTGGCCGTCTAATCCCTGTATAACCAAAGTTAGTAGAAGGAGAGCATCTTCCCACGTCCTGTTTACAGTTTCACATCTTGCTAGTTCCGACTGCAGAGACAGAACCCATCACGGAACAAGAGAGTTTGTAAGTTATGCACCGAGCCCCCCAAACTTAAATCATGCTCATGTGTCGCGCATTAGTACCTCGTACCTTCGTGCCCTCTCTATGTTGGGGTCTCACGGTCTCCCTATTGAGACTGTAATTGCCTGTGTTTCAGGGTTTCAGTGAACCTAGCAAGGACTCTGAACCCCAACTGAAACCCAACCGACCGAGAAGCAGTCAATAGAGCCCTTGGAAGTCGCCAATGACCCCACAAGTATGTAGAATAATCGCCTCTTACATGTGTTGAGCCATTTTTAAATCTACTTTCGGTGGCTTAGGTAGGGCTTACATGTTTTCGCATTTCAGGCCACGAAAGCTTCAGCGCCCTGAGCTCCTGAGACCGCGTCTCTTAAATGGGTAGTTCTCTAAAGTAGGGCCCCCTTCAGAGTTCTTGTTTACAAGGGTGCTGTATAATTTAATTGGGGACCTAAAAAGGGACCCGAATTTAGAGAGCTTCTCAAATCCTCAACCTGAAAGTCTCGATGCAAAGTCCCGGAACACAGACGCCTAGTTGTCAGTAGGTCATCTCGACAAAAACCTAAACCCCCAAAAGCCGAAAACCCCAACAGCAACTCTAGAACCCTCAACCCTCAACCCAGAAACCCCAAACCACAGAAGCCTCCATAAAGAGCCCATGAAAGAGCCCACAACATGAAAAAACCAACATAAAAGCCCGGGACTCCGATACCGCCTCTGGTTCAGACTGGACTGGTCTCCTGCGGCAGCGTCGTTTCGGGCGCCCGCGTCATGCTTGTGCTTATTTCCTGGAGGTTCAGGGGTAGTTGTAAGTGGGTTTATAAGTTTCCCCTAAAATGGGCTATAAGTATAGGTACCCTACTTATTAATTAGAACTACCCATGAACCTCCAAGTAGGCGCATCGGAGAGTGCTGAGACTGTTTTGTACCCTGAGACCCCAAACCCTCACCACTCTACAACTAGGATGCCCAGTAGTACCCTTATTCCCTTTCTGTAGTCCTAGGTTCCTTATAAAGTTACCCAATACCAAAAAGAGAGGCCTTTTTTTTCTGGGGTTACTGGGTATCCTAGACAACACCTTAACACGTTTCACCAGGCCTTGATCGGACTAGGGGTCTAGACGGTTTAGGGTTTTGGGTTTAGGGTTTTGGGTTTAGGGTTTAGGGTTGCAAGGATCCTTGGACGTAGGAAAAAATAAGCTCGAAGCTGCAAGTGGATCAGCATTTGGGACAAACTTGCTTGCGCATTTACTCTAACGATCTAAGGACTCACATATGTTGATGGCTATTGGACCCAAAGACCATGGCTCCTACGGCTTTTCGAGTATCTTGAGCCTTACATGCTTTGGGGCTACATGTGTTGGGGTCGGGCTGGGTGGGCTTTACATCTTTGTTAGTGAACGCTGTGATCTTCTATGCTACTGGCGGACACTGGGTTTAAGCAACGCCTTTTCCAAAGCTTTAATTGACGGTTTTGTGTTGTTTTAGGGCTTTGGACCCAATGATCGTACCGGATTGTGTGAGGCTCTTGGGCTAGTTCGAGCCTTACGGTGATGCTTTGAGGCTTTGAGGTTTAGTGGCTATCCGATTTTCGAGCAAATTCCCTCCAAAGCTCTGTGCTAATGTATTTAATGAATAGTGGTGCCCTGAATTACTGTCGTCTTGTACAGGGCTGGGGTTAAGGTGTTGCGAGGCTTTACGGCACGTTGGAAGCCAAGCCTCCACGCAGGTTAGTGCAGAAGATTTGCACCTGAAAACTTCAAGGGGGAAAAGGAGGGACCCTTAATGGGGACCCATAGCCTACAGTAGCTATATTAAGGGTGTATACCTAGGGGTCCTTATTAAGGGTCCCTCCTTTTACCCTTGGAAAACTCAGCCCTTGTGCCTTGATTTCAGACAGTTTCCTGGAAGATCCGAAGCCAGCAAGCCCCATGTAAGCCTAAACCCTTAAGTGGCAAATCCTGTTCACCAATATCCTGGTTTGAAAAGAGCTCTGAATACCTAGTTGCTTTCTAGTCGCTACTACTTTAATGATGCTGCAACAATGTGGGAACACCCTCGTCTTATTAGTAAGGCGTTGACATCAAGACCCTTGAGAGCCCTATACAAGCCCGAGCAAGAGCACAACATTGCAGTTATCACAGCATATGGCCAGAGAAGTCCATTACCGAAGTCGAGGATCCTAAGAGAGAGACAGAGAGAGAGAGAGAGAGAGAGAGAGAGAGAGAGATCGAGGCATTCTTAGTTTGGTCAGATCGGGCTTGGGGCTTACGGTGTACTGTTAAGGACTGAATTTGTCGTTGCCTGATCCTCTTCTAGACCCTATTGAATTGTCGAAGCCCCGCTACATTTGGGGCTTAAGGCCCCGCCAAAGAGCTCTAACTCTGACAATGGGCACGGTCGCTTTCGGGTTCGGGGTTAGCCGGCAAAGTCGAGTCGGTGTGGGTGTGAACACGGCAAACTCCAAGGCCTTTAAGCCTTGAGCCCTGAATCCTAACTCCAAAACCCGCAATGGAAACCTCTGAACCCTGAAAGGGTGCCCAACAAGACTGCGTATTAGGAAATCTTGGGTATTGCTGACCGCCGAAACAGAGCTAAACCCTCAAACGATAGACCTTACACCCTAAACCGTAAACCCTAAAGCCCTGAAACCCCTAGAGTCATGGGCTGGAATCCCAAGTCTGGCACGGTCGAGCCGATGATGTTAGCCTACTACTTGCCACGTGGGTGGTTGTCAAAATGGTTTACGGTATATGAGGTTGTTGGCAAAAAACCTTCATGAAGGAAGATGCCTTACATTATACTAGTGTCCCTAATGTGGTTTAAGGTATATTATGAGATGATTCATGCGATGTTGCTTGTCAGCGAGGCCAGAGACGTACTGGCACTTCAAGAGCAGATTTTGCCGAGTAGGGAGGACTTGCGAGACCGCTTGAGGCAGTTCTGCAACCAGCGTCGCTTGACGGATGTGGCGGCTTTAGGCCTTTGGTTGGACGGAGTGCCCTTCAACCATGACAGGACCCAGAGTCTGGAAGCATCACCAAGAACACTCCAGGCTTGCCTGAGGAGTAACAAGATCTCCGATTACCGGTCACTTGCTTCCCCAAGTTTTTCAAAGCAGAAGGGGAGAGACACGGGTACCCGAAACCCCCAGGCCCTAAACTCCTAAAACCTAAACCCCAATCCCTTTAGGCCATAGGCCAAACCCCAACCCAAAGATTCCAAGTACCAATACGGTAGCTACTTAGTAGATATTTGGGCCCCGAAAGCATGAAATATGCTATTACTTGGTCCCTTTTGGAAGCAGGCTACACCGGGGACGTCGTGCTCACGTGCAACGAGGGCACAGTGACGGCCGGGCCCACTCAGGGGTTGCAACTTCTCTGACCACCCTTCTCTTTCAAACGCCCTTGGGAATCTTGAATCTTTACACGTCGATTCTGCAGGCGAGAATGAATATCGGAATATCGCTTTCCAGTAGCATTACAGCTCCGCATGGGGTGCGGAGGGTACAGTTGCATCATAACTAGATAGGTATACAGGGACTACTCAATCCAACGTCTACATGGTTTTTTGCAGGGGATGCTTGCTTCCAAGCATTTCGACCAACTTAAAAATCGACACCGCATGAACTCAACCGGTTGCCCGCCACAAGTGGGGCTAAATCCCTGTAACAACACAGAAACTTGTAAACCCTTTCATCAATCAACCCTAAGCCCTAAACCCTCTGCAGAAGTCCTGAACCTGAGCCCCATCGCGAAGAAGTCGACACTGCTTATCCCTTTCAATGGCCGTCTTCGACCTATTGCAATACCGAGTCCTATCAAATATGATAAGATATGCAATATTGCAACCAGGTCTATTCAGCAATAGCAAGATATGGGCCCATAGTTATAGCTTACAACCCTCGAAATGACAGGTTATAGGGTTCACAGGCTTATGGTGAAGCAGCGATTTAGAGAACCAGAATAGGGGCCTTAATAATAAGACTGGGGGTATACTTTGGTGTAGGTAGTATGTAATGACGAAAACTTCCGAAGGGGTAACATTACTATGTATTACTGCCTGCTCCGACCCGTACATTGCAGCCCAAGGCCCACAAAAGGGTATTTTGTGAATATGCATTGCCAGTTGTTTCGACCCCTCTTTCGAGCACGTGAAACGGTCTGACAGGCCGATACTTCGGCTTGTATGGCACCTTGCAGAGACCCCAGACTCGGTTTGAAGGGTTCCGCATGGGGTCTTAGACGGATTCTGTCAGGGTTCAGGGTGTCGAGGTGTCGTGGTTCGGGATTCAGAGCCTAGGGTTAAGGTGTCTTGGTCTTGTTTTGGCGGTCTGTGTTGTGCGGAACGGTGTCACCCGGTTTTGTGGTACTGCGATGTTTTTTTGTTGGAGCCCGGGGGGGGGGGGGCTTAGGGTTTCAGGTTGTAGTGTTGTAGTGCTGTTTAGTGTCCTGCTCGCGATGCTGTATGGAGTTGTTTAGAATTTATGATGTTCGGCTAAGATCTCTACACCCAAGCCACACAGCGCATTGGTTTCGCTTGTCGAAAAGCCTGTAAACCCTAAACCCCAAACCCGAAGCTGTTCCTGTCCAGCAGGCGTAATGACAGGAGGCCCTCGGGACGAATCTAGACACCTGGCGACTGGTGTTTATCCATACCCAAACGAGTAGCATCATTGATTGGATCGTGAAGGGAGGAGGTTGGCAATTGCACACTGATGCTAAACCCTAAACCCCTAAACCTTAATTAAACCTTGAAAAAGATGTTCCTTGTCGTTGAAAACTTGGTATTTGGACCCGAAGCCTTTGAAGCAGAGGCATCAAACTCATCAAGGACGCTAGTCCTGAGTCGTTGGCAGGACGAAGTCCCCGAAAAAGTTTCTTCTTTGTGTTTCTGTCACTGAAGTAGGTCCCAGGGTTTTAATGTAGGAGCCTTAATCATTAGAATAAGATTTGGGGGGGGGGGGGTCCTACTTGTAAGTACAGTACCATATACCTCAAGCCCTATTCTATTTATGAAGGCCCCTACATTACCTGTGTTCCTTTTTTGGCTTTCAGGGCATCCCTCCGTCTCTGTAGATTCCGGGCAGCAGGGGCTCTGTTTGCAAGTCGAGGGGTTCAGCGGTTTAGGGTAGCCCGGACCGGATGCGGAAGGAAAGCAAAGCAAGCAAACCCTGTTTGTGTTCTTGGACCAGTTTGCGGCATGAGGGTTCGAGGGAGGGTCATTCAGCACTGTTCTGCACGGCTGGTGCGCAGTTGGCGACACAAGCCCCCTTCTTAAACCCTAAACCCTGCAAGCTTTGCAGTTCCAAGCTTAAGTAAGGGTTGCCGGATCGGGCCTCCACCATCAGGCACTCAGGGACAAAGCATCTCGGTGACCTTCGCTGGGGAGGCGGGTCAGGCTTGAGGGTTCAGGTTTTGAAAATTGAGGCTGTAGGGCTACACATTAGCCCTACCAGATCTGGGACCCTAACTCCGCCCACTTTCCAGCAGCCTCGCCTGTATTTAGCAAATAGGTGGTTGTCAATTTCATGGTCCCATTTTGGGGTCCCCAATATAGTACGGCACCTAATATTTAGGGTACCCAAAAAGGGACCATAATTTTGACAACCACCCATTTAACAAATAGAAGGTGTTGGAGGTTCCGAATACACGGTCGATGAAGGCACCTTCACTACGCGGTTCCCATTGAAGCGCTAAGCCGAGGTTTAGGGTATAGGGTTTAGGAGTTGCAGTAGCAGCCCAGGTCGTTGGTTTAATCAAGCGCTCTGCAAAATAGGAACCCGATTACGACTATCTTGAACTCGAGAGTATGATTCGGGTAATTACAATGGACCTTCATAGTAAGATAGCTGGCGCAGTACCAAACCCTACACCAAAACCCGAAACCCTAAACCTCATTAACCTTTGAACCTGATAGCCCGTAGCCCTGTCAGTATGAAGCAGATGACGTGGGTTGCATCGTGAACACGTCGCAAGAGCTTAGCCAGCGCACGGAAGCAACCACAGCACACTGAAACTGAGGCCGGGAGACTGGTTGCTTCGTTGAGCCTTCATGGGGAGTGCGGAGCTCTGCCGCCTCCTGGCGGAAGAACCCTGCAAACAAAAACCCGGGAGGCATGGCGGAAATCGGCTCGTGATGGAGACGAACTGCCCATCTTGGCATGCCCGTCTTGGCATGCTTCTTCAAGCCCGGCGCCCCGGACAAGATGGACATCTTTGTGCGCTTCGGCCAGAAGTATCTTCATCACAGTGGGACATGGGAAGCCATGCTGCAAGGGACCCCTCGGGCCGGCAGATCTGCAAGCGAGGACCCGTGGGGTCTGGGGTGTACCCATTGTGTCATAGGTTAGAAGCTGCCCCCACCCTGTAATAGTGATTATAAGGACTATACTATGGCCTTATTATATTCCTATTATACCACTATTACAGGGTGAGGGACCCTTCTAAGTCACAGGATAGAAAATCATGGCAAGGAGCCCGCGCGGGAATAGCACGTATTACGGGTTCAGTTCAGGCTTTCTCCAGCAAGTGATTGACTCGGATGACCGAGGGATCTTGAATGTTTCGAGTTACCTAAGAGGTTTTGGGTGCAACTCCTACAACCCTCAACCCTGAACCCGCTGACCTAAATCCTTTAAAGGGAACTCCAGAAAGTTGGAATATGGTTTTCAGGGTAGGATACCTTATAACTTACCATAGAAGGGTTTAGGATAATCATATTCCAACTTTCTGGCGTTTACTTTAGCACCAAAATAAAAATAGCTCCAAGGGTAAAAGGAGGGACCCTTAATAAGGACCCCTAGGTATATACCCTTAATATAGCTTTTACTTTAAACCCTGAGTCCCAAAAACCCTGAGTCCCAAAAACCCTGAGTCCCAAAAACCCTGAGTCCCAAACCCACAGAAACCCGAAGCCCGACAAGAACACCCCTTTGGTTCCCATGTTGGTCCGCATTTGGGGGGTCCATATATACGCCCTAAAACCCTAAACCGCAAAACCCTAAGCTCTAAACCCTAAAACCTTAAAACCGCAAGCCCTTGGACGATTTCTAAACGGCGAGGCAAAAGGCTTGACCCAAAACCTTAAACCCTAAAACCCAAACCCCCAAACCCTAAAACCCTAAAGCCGAAAACCTTAAAGCCGCAAGCGGCAGGCAAAAGGCCTGACTCTGTCATCGGAGATTACACACGGCCAAACTAATACGGAAGGCCGGGGCTTCGAGTTTGGGGTCTTAGGGTTTAGGGCTTTGGGCCTTTTAGGGTTTAGAGTTTCGGGTTTAGGGTCTAGGGTTTAGGGTCTATAGGGTTTAGGGTCTAGGGCTTTAGGGCCAGACTGAGAGGGAAGGCCGGTTGAGGGTCGGAGGGCTTCGGATTTTCTGGTTTGGGGAGTTTAGGGGTTCACGGGTTTAGGGTTTTGGGGTTCGGCTCTGGATCTTCGAGGTAGTAGGTTTGGATGTGTTCAAATTTCCCGTAATGTTGTTGGGTCTCATTGGAGCCTCTTTCCAAATGTGATTCAAGTGCCTTGCCGCGCCGGCCTGGTCTTAGTGCCTGAGTAGGCAGCGTTTTGTCGTAGACCTTGGTTTCTCTAAAGGCCTCAATACTCGGATTCTCTTTGTAAACCGTCTGAAGGGGGTCTACGTTGAGCGAGTAGACGGGCACCAATGCCAAGCTTGCTGGAAGTTCCAAGTTACAACACTATAGGAATCTGCATTAGCCAGTATGGTTTCCTTCCTATGGCAACTTAAAATGGCAGTTTCCGAAAATAGGGGACCCTAATATAGTACCTCAATAGTAGGATCCTTATTATAAGGACCCCGAAATAAGGTACCCCTAATTTTCGAACTCCCAAATAAGTTCCTTACTAAAAGCCCTGGGTCTTGAAGCTCAAGGCTTTGCTTCGGAGCCCGCGGTCCCAACCCTTGGGCTTTCTCTCGTGGAGGATTGTGGGGGATTACAGTAAAAGACAGAAAGTTGGAATATGATTATCCTAAACCCTTTATGGTATATTATAAGGTATCCTGCCCTGAAAGCATATTCCACCTTTCTGGGGTTCTCTGTAGGAGGTTCACATGTGCATGAGGGCATCCCTGAGTATGGGGCAGGTAGTATGATCCACACCCGCACCGGCTTTTCCGATTGCCACAGGTCACCGGGCCCTTTCTTCGAAAACTCGTAAACTCCGTCAACTCGTGAGGTTAGAGCCGTTGGAGATCTTCGCCGAAAAAGGGTTTAGGACAAGTCCTCTACCCAAAATTCCTGTAAGTTCCTGTACCGTATGCTACCACTACTGGACATCCCTAAACTCCTGAACCCCTGTAAATCATTATGTGCTGCGATAGCAATACTGGACAACCTCAAGCCACAGCTTACATCATACTCCGAAACCTAAACCCGCTTCGAAATGACCGCTTCAAAAGACTCTCTCGCGGTCCCTACGGCCGAGCAGTATCCTTCATAGCATCCCGCGTACAGGCTGCAACAGTGCCGATTCCGGCTTTGCGGGTGATTTGGCCACGGGCTTAGGGGCTTTGGGTGTGAGGCTCTTGCTGATTTGATGGATTTTTTTAGGGTGATTTAGGACTTAGGGGCTCTGGGCTTCGGGCTTAAGGCTGCTGTGGCGTTGTTTATCGTTGTTGGTCTGTTGAGTTGTCAGTTCGACGGCAGGACACGCGTTCACTCGTGTTCTACCAATCGACCACCACTACTACCACTGCTCCCACTTTCAGTACTGCTACTGGCGGTACTGCTGCTTGGTGATGGCGATGGTGATGACGACCATTATGCGATTCAGGTTTCCCAGCATGATCGCTTGTATTACCGTTGTCATCAGTTCCCTGCTACTGCTTATGTTTCATCCAAGAAGGTCGGAGATTATTGGAGTCTGTACTATAGAGAGTTTAATAAGTACCTGTACTATCATTGTGGGGGCTCCTTATTACAACTAGAGGCCTTAATCATTACCTATACTACTTTGGGTGTTAATCTTGTTACAATCATATTATAGTGTAGTGGGCCCCGAAGCCCTCTCTATTCATTAAGGCCCCTATATTCCAAGGGTAAAAGGAGGGACCCTTAACAAGGACCCCTAGGCATATACCCTTGATATAGCTATTATATACCCATTATATAGCCCATTATAGGGTGGGGGTCCCCAGTAAGGGTCCCTCCTTTTCCCCTTTGATATATTAAACCCTAGACAGACCAGAATCCCGGGATCTTGAGGTCATTGCCTGCAGCGACGGGGTAGCAACCCTGAGCTCCGAGACCTGCGCTGAGCGGAGCTGCCCTGAGGTGTGGGTTCAGGGTTTCGGGCAGGTTCAGGGTTTTGGGTTCAGGCTTCAGGGTTTCGGTGTTTAAGGTTCTGTGTTTGCAGTTTATTGGGGCTAGTTTAGGGTTCACAGAGGTTTATTTCGGAGACTAGTATTGTAACCAACGGTGTCACGGTCTATTGTAGGGTTCGGGGTCTCAGGGGTTTTGGAAGCTGCCTGAACCCTAAACCCCCGAAAAACATGACCTTTTCAGGACCCATATAAGGAAGTCATGATAAGGAGCCATAACAAGATAAATTGTGTGGAAGCCCTGGACGCACCAACCCTGGGTTCGCAGGATTTGAGTTGGCAGATGACTCTTGGCAATGCGACGGTCACGAAAGCTCTGGACGCCGAGGCCGTCATTGACGGGGTCTAATATGCTTTGGAGGGTTTGAAGCTTAGGGTTCGTTTGTAATATCAGCAATACCAACAACAGCAGTGATTATCATAACAATAGCAAGAAGAATGGGGTTTAAGGTTTTGGGGGTTAAGGTTTAGGGGGTCCTTGAGGTGCCTTGCCATATTAGGATGTGGTCTTGAAGCCTCTGAGACCGCGGCATGTATTTGTCTTCAGGCCTCTATACGTTTTGCTTACGCCAGCGGCCAGTACAAGGTCCAAGAGGCTAGAGTTTCGGGCAACGGCATGTAGTCACCTAGGGTTCAGGCTTTTTGGGGTTCAGGGTTCGGGGTCTGAAGTGAGTGTTGTTTTCACAAGGAGCCCATTGACGCGACAGCCCTGCATTTCACCAATTTCAGTCTCGGAAGCCCGACACTTTGAAGGATCATTGCGCGTTTGTGTTAAGGACTGTTGGGCTGAGATTCAAGTCGCTGTTTTTAGACTCAAAACTGCCCTCCAAAAGCACAAGCCCAAAACACTGGAGACACACACACACACACACGCACACACACACACATAAACACACACACACACACACACAAAACATACACACCCCCACACGCACGCACACACACACACACACACACACACACACACACACACACACACACACACACACACACACACACACACACACACACACACGCCCACACGCCCACACGCCCACACGCCCACACGCCCACACGCCCACACGCCCACACGCCCACACGCCCACACGCCCACACGCCCACACGCCCATACGCACACGCACACGCACACGCACACACACACACACACACATATATACACACACAGACACGCACGCACACACACAGAGACACATGAGAGAGCTGCAAGAATCAACAGCCCAAGTTCAACGATCGAAAATTCTTGAACCCAGATCGCTCACGGCGGCATGACCACACTGAACTGCAGCGAGGTCCGTGCCCGTGCATGTAGCTTTGGTTTCCAGGTTTTGTGTTCGCAGAGGCACTGAGGAAGATGTGAGAGGCTTGAGGTCCAGCAGCCTCGTGTATAGAATGGCCTGGAGCTGGTACCAGCTATTTCTTTGTGGGTGTGGAACCTAGCAGATTCGGTATACAGGGTGTGGGAGCCGCATGCGGAGTGTTTCCGCGGGCGTCCGTTTCAAGTGCCTTTTCTAACTTGAGCTCACTCAAAGCAGCACCAGATACAAGAGCGATGGGAAGAGGCTGTAGGTTTCAAGGTTTTCTGGGTCACCTGCCGAGCTGGGGTGCATCAAACTGAACTCTCAATGCTTCGGCGGGTCCCTTACACCGCCGGCTTTACAGTTGCTTGTAAGGCCTGTAGGGATCTACTAGGATTGGGAGTCCAACGATGGTGATTCATAGCTTGATCCGCCACTCCTGGGGTGTAATTAGGATATACATCGGGTTTACATGGGGTTTAGGACTTTTGCTTACCCAGCTTCGCATGAAGGCAGGCATCCATAAGCTTCAATATCAATACCCAAGCCCCGAACCTAAATCCCCAAACGGTAAACCACCCGCAGCCTGAGCCCTGAACCCATACTTGGAGGCCCTTTTGACTTAGTAAGTAGGGTTAGTAAGGTAAGTTATGGGGATTATAATAGGGTTTCTAGGGGATACTAAGTAGACTTACTAAGTCAAAAGGGCCTCCAAGTAACCCTTCACGGTACCTCGTATATCTAAGTCGAACAGAAGTCCCCCAACACCCTGTTTTTGCTTTGGAGTCTCCGCATCAGACATGAGTAACGAAAACGGCAACCATAATTCTGGGTGGTTATTGGGGGTGGGCCTCAACAACAGTACCCAGCAGAAAACCGTTGTTTTTTTACGATGTAGGTTCGTGGTATCCTCTGGGAGTGCGGCCATAGTGTTAGCATATGGAGAGCAATCCAGCAGTGTTTACGCATGTTGCGGAGCCTGGAATCTGTCTTGCAGCCTGGTTAGTAGGACCCTCAATTAACGTATTCCTCTTAAGAAGTTGACTAGGCTATGGGGTACCCTTCATCTGATTTGCATGTGTCTACAAAGGGATTCCGACCTGCAAAATGTCGTAAGGCCAGCCAGCCAGCCACCGAGCTATAATCTTGCAGGTGAACCACGAGTGGGACAATGAAATTGCAGCCCCTTCCTCGACGTACTATGCGATGTATTCGATTATACTTCACGGCCGATTCCCATCGGGGGGGTTTTCGGGGTTTGAGTATGAGCATCTTTTTCGAGCGCAGCTTCTGGGTTCCAGCGCTGCTCCCCAGGCTAGGGTTCTCCATTAGGTAGAATGATGTAATAAGTAATCGTCGTATCATCGTACCGATGGTGATTGTTAAGGTGGCAGGGTCTAGAAGGCGATGTGATATTTCGTTGTTTCAGGTCTGCATGCGATGATGCAAATAACAGAAGCCCGTCTGATGATATAGATGCAAGAAGAGTTGTCCTTGCAATGTCCGATGCGTGCTCTATTGCAGCGGCAAGCCCTACTCCAATCGTTTAGGCAGCCAGAACCTCGATGAACGGACCTATGGTGATCTGAGTCTAAGTAAGGTTAAACCCCGAGCCCAATGACCTTGAGCGACCCCGAAAACTCCGCAATAGACCCTATGGCGCCCTCAGCTTCGCGAGCCCTAAACCGTTTGTGCCAAAGACAACAGTTCCAATCTAGAGCCGTGATAGCCCCCAAACCTCGTATGATACCTCGCTCAAAGCATCCATTCAAGTGCCATTAAAGGAGACCTTATAGATCCCGTAAGAGGAGCCCTGGAAGTTCCTCATAGGTCCCGTGTAGTCACTTCAGGTCACCTGTGTCAAGGGTGCTTTGGTGCCCGACTACTCCGCCTGCAAGCCGGCATGCGCAAAGCCCAGACACGAGCCCGGGAGACGGGTTGTGTATAGTTTCCCTGAGGGTCCATGTGCCCAAATAGCATATACTATACTTGTTTGTACCAAACTACCCAACTTCTCAAGTCTCGGGGCTCTTCTGAGACAGGCTTATTCTGAAAGTTTGAACTTGTCAACCCTTGGGTAATTTGGAAAGTAAGTACATCCTGGCCGTGACTGCTTTATTGCCAAGCTACTTGAGCTAATTGCTTTGGTGTTCGTTTTGGACGTGCAGGGTTTTGGCATGGAGGGTTCCAACCTTTGCATTCTAAGGGTCCACATGGGCCTTGGTCTCAAAGTTTGGGCTGTGTACCGATTGCTCGCATGGGGGAGTTTCCGCTAAACCTTAAACCCGCAACATCCCGGATACGTCTTCCTCCGTGGGTCTTTGCTCCTGCCTTCTCAACTCTTACACCCAAACTGAAGCATCTCAGCTCCAGACTTCCCCTAATCTTAAGCACCCCGAATTTCTCAACAGAAAACAAAAGCCCTAATAGTTGGGGTCTATATTGGGTTTAGGGTCTACACCCCAAACTCGAAACCCTAAGCCCCAAAAACATCCCGGACCCTAATCCCAAAGGCATGCCAGACTACGCCACTCCGCTGATGCTGGGCCTGCAGAACGTCACTGCAGCGTTCCCAGAGTTCGGTTTGACGTTGGGCAGCCTTGGGTAATGAACCCCCTGACTAGCACATCCCATCTCTTCAAGGGCTTAATGACTTACTATGAGGATCCTTACTAGAATCTTCCTCAAAAGGACACGGGGTTCTTGATCAGTGATCTACACAGTTGTGCTTTTTTGTGTGTGAGCTTACCGGGGTTCGTTGTTCGCAAGCTTGTGGAACCTTCGAGGCTCCCTTACCAAACACCTGGTAAATCCTAATCCTTGAACTCTGCCAATCTGTTCGAGGTCCGAAGTGACGTCCGCATGGCAGACGGCGACTCCTTCGTGAAGCAATGCAGCGTACCAGCCGGCCTGATTAGAGGGCCTTATAATGTAGGGGCCTTAAGAATTAGAACAGGGTTTTGGTGGTTCCTTATTATAATTTAGTAATTATAGTTTAAAAATCCACCAAAACCCCATTTAATAGGGCCTTAAGAATTAGAACAGGTTTTTGGGCTTCCTTATTATAATTAAGTAGTTATAGTCTAAAATCCACCAAAACCCCATTTAAGTGGCCCCTACATTACAGGGTCCTATTGGAGATCGAAAGGTTCCATTCAAGCCTCAGTCACCCTAACGCCCCTAAGCAGTACACCTACTTGGAGGACCAGGGGACTTAGTAAGTAGGTTATATGTAGGGTTATAATTGGGGTAACTCCATTTAGGGTACTTATAACCCTACTTATAACCTACTTACTAAGTCCCCTGGGCCTCTAAGTAGGTTTAAGAAGCCCTGAGTACCATACTATATCCCCCCCCAACACCTGCTTCTGATTACCAAGGCCCCTATGTTGATTGCAAGACTCGCAATGCCCAAAAGGTCTTAGAAAACCTCAACACCATAAGAACCTTCTGAATCCCTCAGCCCATAAAGCGCACGCCTAAGTCTGAGGAGCCCTTCCCTTGTTTTTTGTGTGGGCTCCTTTGCCAGGATTTCGGATCCCATCACCAGGGCACGATCACGGCCAGCTCCTCAAATCCGAGGGGCCTTCAGTTTGAGCTTCGTTTGTTTTTGTTTTAACTTTTGTCGTTTCCGGTTCCGGGTCTAGGGTTTTGAGGTTGGGGGCTTCAGGGTTTAGGGTGTAGGGCTATGTTGGGTTTTGGGGTGTCTCAGTCTGTTATGGGGAGTCCAGAGGGATTTTACGGGACTGTTTTTTGAAAGGTAGCCGGACTGTTTTTTGAAAGGTAGCCTGCTGTGGTTGTCATTTAATAGTTTTTTTCTTGTACGGGCCTCGCAGGCCATTGGTGTGCAGTGATTCGGTAGGGTGTTTTTTGGTTTGTAGCCAGAAGGGGTCGTATGGGTTTTTTCTGGCGAGTTATTGGATGCTTGAGAGTGTGAGATTGTCGCAGGCGGTTTGTAGGCACTTGCCAACAGCTGCTAAGATTCTAACCAAAGGGGAAAAGGAAGGACCCTTAATGGGGACCCCTTCCTTGTAATGGGCTATATAATGGGTATATAATAGCTATACTAAGTGTATATACCTGGGGGTCCTGATTATTGGTCCCTCCTTTTACCCTTGGATCTAACAGCTTCTACCGTAAACCAAATAAGTTGGAAGCCGGATTAAAGACCAAATAATGCTGGGATTCCCTATACATTACTCTTACGGATTGAGGCTATTGGGTATCCAACTTTTAGGCTTCTACTGTAAGATACTGAGGCAGCCAGGAAGATCTGGTGTTCTTAGCAGATTACTTGGAGGGTCGGGGGACTTAGTAAGTAGGTAGTAAGTAGACTTATAAGTACCCTAAAAGGGACCCTAATTGGGGTTATGGTACTTACAAGTCCCTAAAATGACTAGTTACTAAGTCCCCCGACCCTCCAAGTAGCAGATTAGGGCTCAGTGGCGCAGGGGCTGCAGGGCTCATAGATTTCAGGTTGTACGGCTTCAAAGTTGATGGTTTGGGGGTTTCCGAGTAGGGCTTGAGGGGTTAGGGTTCAGGGGTTTAGGGTTTTAGGGCTTAGGGTCTCAGGGTTTTCGAGCTTTTAGGCTGAGGGTTTGGAGTCAGACGGTTGCCATTACCTGCTCCACCTGGCCGTACTACCAAGGCAATACGTACTCTACATCCGGAGCAGTAGACAGTAGGAGGACTTAGGCTTTTGTTTCATGTGGTTTTCGGCGACTGTTTAAAGCGAATTACCACGCCATGCGATGTAGTTCGACCTTGACCTTGATGCCGAAGGTCACATGCAGTCGGGACCTCAGCAAGGGAGTCACTGCTGTTTTCGGTTCAGGGTTAGGGGTTTAGGCTTTAGGGTTTGATTTTAGGGTTTAGGTTATGGTTAGCTCTTGGGTTATTACCGGGCTTTTGCCACCCAAATAAAGGGACACATGTAAAGCCTGGGTGTTGGAGTTGTGGTTGTGTTTTTCGCGACTCAGGCTTTACGGTATACTACCTGTAGCCCCAAAAACCATATCACAAGCAGGTGGTGGCAATTGGATCCACAAGCAAATTATGAGGACAGCACGGGACCAGGTGTGTTTCCGTAGCACCTCGCCCTCTGATCAATTCAAAACAGGCGCAGGTAGGGTGCATGTAGCTGCTTTCTCAGGAGTTGTGAATTGGGCACCCTGAAGCAGTGGTTTGCGTTACGCCTGCGCTAGCAGACTGGACTTTTGTCCTGTTTGAGTTGCTTAAAAGGGCCAAAAAGGGGTCCCTTGGCCCCCAGATTCGCCGGAAGCACGGGTCCCTCACGTTTACGCCTGCGCGCTCACTGTCCTCTGCTTGGGAAACCTGCAAACTCGAAACCGTCAGACAGCTTCAATGCAAGAGGAACAGCTACAACAGTTACTCTACTAGGCTTCCCATGGTCCTTGAAATAATTTGAATGTGACGATGGAACTGGTTAGGATGGCAATGCCAACGGCTGACGGCGATGTCACACCAGACTTGACACGACATGTTGAAGAAAAAGAAGACACGCTTGGAATTCTACTTACAGCAAGCCCTTGAGCAACCCTAAACCCTAAACCCTAAACCAAGGAATCAATGGCTAAAACCCAAAAGGCTGAACCTGAAGCCCTCCAGGTACAGGCACCCTGCGACGCTCTCAGATTCTTTCCCTTGCCCAGCGGAGTTTCACTCAAGAGTGCACAAGAATACTTGTTTAGTTCGGGAAGCCGATGCGAAAAAAAAACTGAACTTTGTTTTCTGAGCCCCAACCTTCGAGCCTAAGCCATACATCCTGAAGTCCCAAGCCTGCTATGATTAAAGCTCAAGACCGAAGAGCTAAACACTCAACCTCATTCCATAAGTGGTTTGTCAAAGGCTTTTGGGCTCAACTTTACATGTCTTGACATAAGTACAGTATAGCAGAACATACCCCAACACCCTGCACTGGTTTCAGAAGTATTGGACCCAAGTTGTGCTTGCCCCACTAAAAGAGGGGCATATTGAGTTCGCAAACCTCAATACTCCTCTGCTTTACCTGTAGCCTCCATTGTATTTACACGGAACTACTACAATGGAGATGGCGACCTAAGGTAAGGGTATGAGCTTGGCGCCCAAGAAACCTACTGTAAGTATGGGCATGATACAGAGTAGGCACAGTCACAGTCACTGGTGGGTTCCGGTTTAAGCTTCATGTTTTCTGGGTTCGAGGTTGTTGCAATTCTTCTCGCAACCGCCAGGAACCATGTTCATTCGTTCCGCATGCCAAGTTTCTTGCCATCACGATTGAAGGACGATGGGAACATTGATAGTATAGGAGCACTCCACTAAAAGCCGAACCCTGCAAGCCTCCCATCCAAAACAAGCTTGAGCTACTCTATACTCCCAAAGCCATGTACCCTAGACTCCCTGATCCGTCAAATCCTACCCCTAGACCTCAATGTAGATCCCTTTCTGCTTGCCTTGTTGGCACTGCGGGTTCTGGCCATAAGAATTTTGTCCATTTTTGGCCCCGTTTACCCAAGGGGTCCAAGTAATAGTATAGTGTATACTACTTTGGGGGGCCATATACCTACTAAGTAGCTACTATGATTCTACTTGGACCCTTTGGGCTATGAAACCCTTACAGATAATATTACCCACGAAAAAATAGAAAGTGTACACCTTTTGGGGGCTTATGAACTCAGCAACTAAGGACCCTTTGGGTTAAGGGAAGAGCGCCAGAAACAGCCCAGGTCGGTCGTGAACTCCTGCGAGGTCGGCTGTGCCGCCAATCAAACAGTGCAGGCAGAAACTCCAGGAGTTTATGCTTCAGGGTTTAGGGTTTAAGGGGGTTTAGGGTTCAGGGTTTAGAGTTTAGGGGTGTAGGGTTTAGGGTCTAAGGTTCAGGGTTTAGGGTTTAAGGGGGTTTAGGGTTCAGGGTTTAGAGTTTAGGGGTGTAGGGTTTAGGGTCTAAGGTTCAGGGTTTAGGGTTTAAGGGGGTTTAGGGTTCAGGGTTTAGAGTTTAGGGGTGTAGGGTTTAGGGTCTAAGGTTCAGGGTTTAGGGTTTAAGGGGGTTTAGGGTTCAGGGTTTAGAGTTTAGGGGTGTAGGGTTTAGGGTCTAAGGTTCAGGGTTTAGGGTTTAAGGGGGTTTAGGGTTCAGGGTTTAGAGTTTAGGGGTGTAGGGTTTAGGGTCTAAGGTTCAGGGTTTAGGGTTTAAGGGGGTTTAGGGTTCAGGGTTTAGAGTTTAGGGGTGTAGGGTTTAGGGTCTAAGGTTCAGGGTTTAGGGTTTAAGGGGGTTTAGGGTTCAGGGTTTAGAGTTTAGGGTGTAGGGTTTAGGGGTAGGGTTTAGGGTCTAAGGTTCAGGGTTTAGGGTTTAAGGGGGTTTAGGGTTCAGGGTTTAGAGTTTAGGGGTGTAGGGTTTAGGGTCTAAGGTTCAGGGTTTAGGGTTTAAGGGGGTTTAGGGTTCAGGGTTTAGAGTTTAGGGGTGTAGGGTTTAGGGTCTAAGGTTCAGGGTTTAGGGTTTAAGGGGGTTTAGGGTTCAGGGTTTAGAGTTTAGGGGTGTAGGGTTTAGGGTCTAAGGTTCAGGGTTTAGGGTTTAAGGGGGTTTAGGGTTCAGGGTTTAGAGTTTAGGGGTGTAGGGTTTAGGGTCTAAGGTTCAGGGTTTAGGGTTTAAGGGGGTTTAGGGTTCAGGGTTTAGAGTTTAGGGGTGTAGGGTTTAGGGTCTAAGGTTCAGGGTTTAGGGTTTAAGGGGGTTTAGGGTTCAGGGTTTAGAGTTTAGGGGTGTAGGGTTTAGGGTCTAAGGTTCAGGGTTTAGGGTTTAAGGGGGTTTAGGGTTCAGGGTTTAGAGTTTAGGGGTGTAGGGTTTAGGGTCTAAGGTTCAGGGTTTAGGGTTTAAGGGGGTTTAGGGTTCAGGGTTTAGAGTTTAGGGGTGTAGGGTTTAGGGTCTAAGGTTCAGGGTTTAGGGTTTAAGGGGGTTTAGGGTTCAGGGTTTAGAGTTTAGGGGTGTAGGGTTTAGGGTCTAAGGTTCAGGGTTTAGGGTTTAAGGGGGTTTAGGGTTCAGGGTTTAGAGTTTAGGGGTGTAGGGTTTAGGGTCTAAGGTTCAGGGTTTAGGGTTTAAGGGGGTTTAGGGTTCAGGGTTTAGAGTTTAGGGGTGTAGGGTTTAGGGTCTAAGGTTCAGGGTTTAGGGTTTAAGGGGGTTTAGGGTTCAGGGTTTAGAGTTTAGGGGTGTAGGGTTTAGGGTCTAAGGTTCAGGGTTTAGGGTTTAAGGGGGTTTAGGGTTCAGGGTTTAGAGTTTAGGGGTGTAGGGTTTAGGGTCTAAGGTTCAGGGTTTAGGGTTTAAGGGGGTTTAGGGTTCAGGGTTTAGAGTTTAGGGGTGTAGGGTTTAGGGTCTAAGGTTCAGGGTTTAGGGTTTAAGGGGGTTTAGGGTTCAGGGTTTAGAGTTTAGGGGTGTAGGGTTTAGGGTCTAAGGTTCAGGGTTTAGGGTTTAAGGGGGTTTAGGGTTCAGGGTTTAGAGTTTAGGGGTGTAGGGTTTAGGGTCTAAGGTTCAGGGTTTAGGGTTTAAGGGGGTTTAGGGTTCAGGGTTTAGAGTTTAGGGGTGTAGGGTTTAGGGTCTAAGGTTCAGGGTTTAGGGTTTAAGGGGGTTTAGGGTTCAGGGTTTAGAGTTTAGGGGTGTAGGGTTTAGGGTCTAAGGTTCAGGGTTTAGGGTTTAAGGGGGTTTAGGGTTCAGGGTTTAGAGTTTAGGGGTGTAGGGTTTAGGGTCTAAGGTTCAGGGTTTAGGGTTTAGGGGATTACGGTTTAGGGCTTACCTGAAGGTATGTTGTTTCGGTTATGCTAGGGGTTAGGATTTTCCGTCTAAGGGCTTAGTTCTACGGGTTTAGGATTTCGGGTGGCTTCAGGGGCTTCTGCAATAGGGGTCATGATATCGAAGCCTGAAGGATCCCTAATACCCTTCCCTGAGGTTGCTCATTGCCAGGCTAGCAGGATATACCCCCAAACCTTGTTCCAGTTATTCCGGCCCTTATGCCGATATTATAGTTTACAGTGGTATGCTCGATAGCGCTGTTTGGACTGCCCCATTGCGTAGTGTAGTAACAGCGTAGCTGCGGGGTTCTGGCTACGGCATTGGGCATTGTGTTTCCTATAGAGAAGCCTTACTAAAACTTACCAACATTGTCCTGAGGGATCCCGATGAGAAATATACTGTAAAGGAGCCCAAAACCCTATTCTAATTATTAAGGCCCTTACATCCCTAAATCCCGTATGGTACCCTCATAGTATGCCTTAAAGGAGCCGTTTAAAGGAAACCCTATTCTAATTATTAAGGCCCCTGATGCATTGCGCCTTTGGACATGGTGCTGAGGATGCAGGGTGTTGGCTAGTATAGATTGGGTACGGCCCCCACTCAGTAACAGTTGGATAATATTCATAATATAGATATATAAGGCCCTTAATAGTAGCCCTATTAAAGACTGTTACTGTATGGGGGCCGTACCCAAAGTATAGACATTTGCCACCGCGGTCTTCCTGTGTCGTACCTGTAGGGCCAGGTGGGGAACCCTAGGTTTGCCCATACAAGACGGAGCACACTAAAAGCTACTACAAGGGTTACCAGGCGTGTCTATAATAAGATCTGATTCCTAAGCAAAAAAAACAGGATCCTTCTTCTGTTCTCGGCACATTCCTTGCCTAAGGGCTTTGGGCCTCAAAGTTTCGGGGTGCAGAAACCCTGACCCTAAACCCTGAACCCTGAACCCTAAACCCTGAACCCTAAACCCTGAACCCTGAACCCATAAAGGCCCAAGACCTCGATCTGGGAACCCTCGGCATCTAGGAGACTCGTCTTTGTCATTCTTCCAGAAGTACTTTCCCCAGGGTCCTATGTACCGATATAGTAGAATGTAGGTTTCCATATTAGGAAGTACTATTATGACTTAGGGAAGTATCCCCCATAACAGTACGTAGGACCCTTTGGGTTTATGATGACCACGAACCTCCAAGTGAACGCTAAGCCAGAAACCCGTTCAGCCTTAAACTCCCGACTGCATCTGAGGGTCTAGCGAAGAAAGCAAATCCCGTATAGTTCCACGTCACAGGAAACCCCAAAGCTCTCAAAAGCCTACAGAAGGCAGATGAACTCCTGCAAGAAACCCTTAGAAGACCCTTGCATCAAGATGCGATATTCGTATTAGAAGAAAGAGAGCAGAGCCTAAAGACCTTTTAAACCTTAAACCCTAAATCCTAATCCTAGAGAAGCCAGCGGCTGGAGGTGGAGCTCGACTGGAATCTCTTCGTTACCGAACTGGGCCAGGCCACACCTCAGATCCGAGACTGTTTCTTAGTTGTAGAGTAGAGAACCTTTAACATGGGGGTTACGGAAAATAGGGGACCCTAATATAGTACCCTAAATAGTAGGATCCCTATTATGTATAAGGACCCCCAAATAAGGTACCCCTGATTTTCGGAAACTCCCACATGTTGAGGTGTTAGATCATCCCTATACTATCCCAAAGGCGCATCAGAGCAGGGAAGCCTACGGATTGGTAGGAACAATTCAGGCCCCCTTAAAGTTGGGGCTTAGGGACTCAAGCAAGTTTAGGACTTAGGGTTCAGGTTGCATGACTTTCGGACATTGTCCACTTGTATTGCTGGCACGGAGGCATTGGCTTGTTGTGCTCACTTTGGCCATCTTTGCCTAACGGATAAACTGACAACTCCTGAACATTTGAGGGCCTCTGGTCGACACTACGGGTTCGAACTACTAACCTCATATCATTTACTTGCTTGAATGCTGAGATACATGTCTTGCTACACTGGTTCGGTGCAGAAGGTAGCTTTATTTCGCTTTCCTCACTGCAAGAGCTAAGCTTGTCCAAAGTCAGGCATGCCTCTGAAGAAATCAAGCAGGGACATACTCTACTATAGGGTTTAGCTAGGATTCCTTTAAGGGGGTCTATAAGGGTTACTATAAGGGATCTATAAGAGTATTATAATAAAGGGGCCTGTATAGTTATGCTTAAACCTTAGTTGTCCAGTATCCTAGGGAAGTAAAGTCTAAAGCCATCCCCCAAACCCGAGTCTGACTAGCAAAGTCCCTATTACGGTCAGATCATCTTGCTTAGCGTCCAGCTCAAAGTCCTGGAGGGGGGACTTCTCGTTCTGAGATCCGCTCTTGCTTCTACCGGGGCTCCTGGACCATCGCAACCGAGGCCCATGTGAGCCAAACTCTTCGAAACAGCGATCACCTCCATATAGATGTGAACATGAAAATCCAACTATATGTATGTATATATATATATATATACATATATATATATATATATATTTACATGCACATACATACAGCATTTTGGGGGTCCCTTATTATGGTTATAGTATAATGGGCCCCAGCGACCCAACGAAGGCCCCGATATTACTCATGTAAACACTCAGCCTTGCGTCCCGGCCACCAGGTGATTCTGCACTCTCAAAGTGCTGATGTGGACCGACTCCCACGCGGGGCCTTCTGCAACCCTACTCCCTAAATCCTAATCCGACGATCAGTTCTTTGTGGGGAGCACTTCTTGACATTCAAGGTCCTCAGAAACATGTGGGCTCGTATTTCAAACGCAGATTCTGGCATGTGCGTCCGGACTGGCGACATGCTACACCCGTCCGGCTGTCTGCGTCTGGTGGGATTCAGCGTGCAATTGGCAATGTATGTCTCCGTCTCCCTCTGTATGTAGGTATATGTATGTACATATACATATCTATATGTATATATATATGTATATTACATTTGTTCTTGTGTGTACATGTATATGGGGTTTTGGGTTCTAACCAGGATGTTCTAAGCGACCATGGGGATTCATTATCATGGCAGCTTAAACTTAAACTCCCCTAAGTTTCGTGTATGCTTTGGCCTTAAAGTACTCCCCATATAGCTGCGTTGGGTCCAAAGTGCATACTGTTTGGGTACATGGACCCTTAGGGTTCCTAACCGAGAACGTTCATATAAAGCCAAACAGACTATTCAAACTTCCATTTTTATGATGGTTCTAAGAGTGGGCTTTGCCAAATTCCTAATCAAGAAGCCCAGTAGTATATACTCTGGCCTTAAAGCCTTCCCTATGAAGGTACATTGGGCCAACCAAACCCTAGAAAACCGTTATAGAACCCTGATGGTACCCTTGAAGGAATCCTCAAAGGAAACTTTGGTTTAAGTTACGATAGTACTGAAGCTGTAAACTTAAGCTGCATTCCCAATCAAGAGCCCAGTAAGCCATATAAAGCCGTTATAGTACCCTCGAAGGAACCCTTGAAGGAACCCTACTTGGGTACATGGACCCTACTCCAGAGCCCAGAGTATACCTTAAAGTACTCCCTATAGTATCTTAAACCCCAAGCCCTCAAAAACCCTTAAGGTACCCTTAAAGGAACCCCCTTTGGGGCTCCTATAATCAAGAACCCGAAAAGGAACCCTTAAGGTACCCTTATATAAAGGAACCCCCAAAGGGGGTTCCTAGAATCAAGAGCCCAGAGTATACCAGGACTGTCCGCACGGGTTCACTGGCAGCTTGAGCCTTGATTGCCTTGACCTGAGA
Source organism: Symbiodinium sp. CCMP2592 (assembly GCA_905221615.1). Lineage (NCBI taxonomy): Eukaryota > Dinophyceae > Suessiales > Symbiodiniaceae > Symbiodinium > Symbiodinium sp. CCMP2592. Next base: position 289,543 of record CAJNDT010005902.1, on the reverse strand, counting down.
AGGGTTTAGGGTTTGGGGGTTTAGGGTTTGGGGTTTAGGGGTTTAGGAGTTTAGGATTTAGGGTTCGGGATTTAGGGTTTAGGGCTTAGGGTTGGGGGGTTTAGGGTTCAGGATTTAGGGTTTGGGGTTTAGGGTTGGGGTTTATAGAAGATGTGCAGGGTTTGGGTGCGGAGTTCTGATTGCCTTGACCTGAGCCTGCAAAGCGTTGGCTTTCGAAAGCAGTGGGATCTCTGGAGGGTTTGGGGTTGGGGGATTGGGGTTTAGGAGTTAGGGTTTAGGATTCAGGGTTCAGGATTTAGGGTTAGGGTTTGGGGGGGTTAGGGTTTATGGCTCTATCGGCTCAGTGCTTTATGGATTCAGGCGAGGTTTCTTGTGACCAGGGGGTAAGCTGTGGTTGAAGTCTTCTGCAAATTAAGCGTTCAGAGTTTAGCGAGATAGAAGCAGACTCAACTGACGTCTGCGGATACGGTTTTGGGGCAAATTGTATATAAGTATAATAAAGGAACCCCCCCCAATGGATATAGGTAATTATAAAGGTCTCAAGGATGGTTCATTCATTATCAAGAGATCCGAATAGACACGGGAGTCTGCCTTGTAGCTGTTATGGGGGCAAGAGATCATTCGGAGTGAGGCACACTGTGGTGGGCCGATTTCATGCCATGAGGAAAGACGAAGAGAATCTGGACGCAGACAAAATCGCGTGTTCATCGGTGGCCCAGAATCGCACGGCGGAGTCGCACCAGCTTTACAAGCTGATAGGCTGGCCAGGAATGGGATTTGGCACCTCATAGGAGAGACCTTGCGTCTGTCCAAACCGGGACGGAGCCCGCTTGCTAACCACATCAATAATAATAATAATTAATACTATTATTATTATTTATTATTATTATTTTTTTTAACCACATCGGAAGTAACAGGCATCTGGGCACGGCTGATTGCAGGACTACCGCATGCGAGCAAGGTGCCTTGCTGCGGCCAAGCAGCTGGACCGCATGTTGAGGACCTTGTGACTCCACAGGCGGATGTGGTGCTAAATATTATCGCACTCATTGTTTTTCCAATCAAGTTATTCATGCACTGCCTTGGCTTGCTGCAACCTCCCCGCGAGGATTGCCGGTGCCCCTGCCATCTCAGGAGACCCCTAATCGTCCAGTTGAGCTTTAAATTTGGTCACTTAAAGGATCCCGTAAAGGATGCCATTTAGTACTCCTATAGATCCCCTGTAGGAAGGGCCCCCGACCTCCCCTCAAGTGCCAGGCACGTCTGGCGTCGCCAGCGTGGGGTCTTCCAGCGGCTGCGAGCTGGGGCCTTGTAATTGGGAACCCATTGGGCTGCGGTAACGAAAGGCCTTTGATAATTAGGTAGGATTCCTGAAAAACCCCAAACCATGGACCTGCAAAGTGTTCTTTCTGGTGTTAGTACAGCGGCCTTAGTCAGTAGAGCAGGTTCATATCCAGGTTCAAAGCGCTTTCGTAGTCATCGGTCTCGGGGACAAGGACGCCGTTTGCTTTGCTTGTGACTAGCTAGCAACAGTATTCTTACTGTGCTGCGGCTTCTGTGCTGTACCATGTAAGATATCATGCGCTCTGTTCTGCATTGATAATTTTCAAGTGCAGTACCAGTTCTTCAGTTACACAGAGTTCCTGCAGTCTTCATGGAGTTTTGCGTGCCGGGATCGTCTGTGACTGCCAAGAGGATTCTGGGCGTGGGGTGTATTGCTCTCGACTGTGCGTGAACGGGCAAAGTCTTCGGAGCACTTCTTGGAGGCATGATGGGGAAACTGTAGGCTTTGCTGAGGTGTAGCAACCCACAGAACAACTAAAGCCCAAACTAGGAACTGTGTTCCTAATGCTGATTCGGCAATCCTTCCTTGAGTTCTGGAAACACACGTTTGGTTTAGGGCTTGCAGTTTGGGGTTGAAAAAAATGGGGTGCTAGGGTTGGCGTGTTTGCTTCAAGCTAAATGGGGTTTTTGGGAAGGGAGAGACATCTGGCTCCTCATAGCAGCACATCGTAGCCCTAAGGGTCCCTATATACTTTGGCCTATGAAGACGCAGCTACTCCGTAGCAGCTGAAGTCCCAGCCTGAATCTGCAATAATTCAGGGTTTAGGGGTTTAGGGCTTAGGAGTTCAGGGTTTCGGGGTTTAGGGGTTTGCAGTTTAGGGTTTAGGGGTTTAGGGTTCAGGGTTTAGGGGTTTAGGGTTTAGGGGACCACTTAGAAATACTATTGGCTCGTTATTAGTTTTCTATAGCACAGAGCCCTGAACCGTGTACCGACAAATCTTATATCGTCGGTTCTTACAGCATCTAGGATGCCCAGTAGTACCCTTATTCCCTTTTTGTATTCCTAGGTTCCATATAAAGTTACCCAATACCAATAAGAGAGGCCTTTGTATTCTTAGGTTACTGGGTATCCTAGTCATAGAATCCACAAAACCCTAGCCCAACCCATTCAGACCTACTCGCGCCGAACCCTTTCTCTGATCCCAAGCAAGGCCCCTTCCATGTCCGATTGGCACCACGAGCTACATGGAGCCGCTTGGCTTCCTCAGACACTTCTGCCCCTGAGCCTACATGGTACAATTAGAGCTTGGAGTATAGGGTAATCACTGCTTTCTGACATCCGAACCATGCCTACCCACTAGCCACACACTGAGATGTTTGAGCGGTTGTAGCTCAGCCAGTCGGAGTTTCCAGTATGCCATGCATGCGGTGCTTCGGTGGGGACTGGTACTGCTGCATTGGGGTTGTCTCCAAGTCCTCTAGTTGATAGGTCGGGGCTACATTGGCTTAGAAGGGGTTCGGCTTTGTGGGTGCTCAAGGGTGAAACTATATGCGCACTTGCACCCGTAGGGCTAGGGTTTAGGATGTCTGCGCAACCTTGAAAGCACTACATACCGAACTACCGAATCACAATCGCATGCATCCACATACCCAAAACGCCATGTAAGGGTGATGCTGTACTGCTGCCCTGTAAATAAGGCTCATGTCACCTAAAAAAGTCAAACCCTGTCAATTTGCAGTGTAGTCAGACCTAAGTTTGGCCGTTTCTTGAAAGACATTGGCGCCTTGTTGAGACAATCGCCCCCCCCCCCCCCCAACTATCAAAGGTACGATTTCGTCGGCCGCAATGTCACACTCGAGGCCTGGCACGACACTTGCAGTCTTGGGGTAATATAGGGGCGTAAATAATTACCAATACTATTTTGGGGGCTCCTCATTGCAGTTATCGAAAAATGGGCCCCAAACCCTCTTCCATTTATCAAGGCCCCTATATGATTGTTGCCCCTCGGATTTCACAAGCAACGTGCCCACATGTGTTTGCCAACTGTCACACACAGCAAGCCCACATCGTGCCTTTAAGACCAAACTGTTTTATTACTTTGCTTGGAAACGTTTTCGCAAACTAACTATTTACAGCGACGGCCTCGCAACCCACATCGCCTACGAATAATGTGGGTTGAGCCGTAAGATCATGCAGAGACCGTTAACGTAACGCGGAGGCTGGCATTTCTCCCTCAACCCCTTTGTGGCCCTAATGTAGGGCCTGAATATCTTGAACAGGGCTTCGGGAGTAACATGCTATACTGGACTTCCCTTCAAACTCTCTCTCCCATCTGCTGCCAGAGAACCCAAAGAAAGCACAGCAGTTCGACATTGAATGGGCTTTGCGAGCCGGACGGGGCTTTATGGGGAGAATGCGAGCCTGTTTGCTTCCAATTCCGACGCATATTGGGTTCAAGATGTTCGGGGCTCATGGTCTCGGAGAGTCGAGGGCACAATTGGGCCTGAGGGTTGAGGTTGAGGGTCGTCCCAGGTTATTTTTTCGATAGGGTTTCGGGCTCAATTAGGGTCTATAGAGGGTCATCCAAGGTCGGTTTTGGATAGGGTTTCGGTCTTAATTAGGGTTGAGTGAGGGTCATTCGAGGGTTTGTGTTGGATAGTATGTCTGTGTCACTTTGTCATCTCGGACGCATCGAGTTTCGAAGTGTAGAAATCTGCTGCGTGCCCCATCCGCACATGAAGTGCCCTTCCTCAGAGCGAAAGGCTCGAGTTGCCCTGAGCCTGAAACTGAGCCTTGGGACCCTGAACTGTAAAGCCCTACTTATCTTCGGGGTACGTAGAAGATTTTTAAATTTTGGGTTATTATAACCCCTAGGAAACAGCTCAGATTGTAATCTGTGCTAGGGTTCTAAGTTCAGTAGAGTTATAGCACAAACTGAAACTTGCCTGTCAAGGGTTTAAGGTGACATATCATCGAGGGGCATCAATCTTAAAACAAGGCCCACAACCCTAGACCCTGTAGAACCCCAAACTGCTTTGAGAGACCCCCGCAACTACCCGCTTACATACCCTAAATACCCACATTGCGGGGGTCCTGGTTCAAAAGACCCTAAAAACACGACCCACAAGCCTAGACCCCAAACTAAACCCTTCAACCTTCAAAAGACCCGGTAAAATCTGGAGACCAACCCTAATCCCCGGAACCCCAAACCCCTTAAACCCCTAAACCCCTTGACACGTGAACCCTAAACTCTGGAGAACAACCCTAAACCCCTTAAACCCCTAAGCTCTGGAGAACAACCCTAAACCCTTAAACCCCTAAACCCCTAAACCCCTTAAACCCCTTAAACCCCTAAACCCCGAGAGCCCTAAACTCTGGAGACCAACCGGGACCACAACGAGAGCTACAGCCTGGAGTGCGCGTACGTCAACCCGGTCTTCCGGGGAGACTTCCAGGTTCCTTCTTGGGCCCTTTTTTTTTTTTGATTCTTAGGAGTTTAGGGGGTTTAGGGGGGGTTTTAAGGGGTGGTTTTGGGGGGTTTAGGGGGCTTCTTGGGCCCTGAAATTCCTGGGTAGGCCTTTGGGATGTTATATATATTTCCCCTTATTGGGGTTAATAGGACCCCATTTACGAATCTTTATAATTTTTCAGAGGCTCTGAAGGGCCAACCTAGTTTCTTTTGATTCTTAGGAGTTTAGGGGGTTTAGGGGGTTTTGGGGGGGGGTTTAGGGTTTAGGGTTTTGGTTCTTAGGGCTTTGGATGGATTAGGTTCAGGGGTTTAGGATTGTCCCTCTTCGGCCTCTTGTGTTTCTTAGAGATTGGAGTTTTGGGTTCACGGGTTTAGGGTGTTTGGTGTTTTCTTGGTGGTCTGGGGTTTTGGGCTTAGGGTTTAGGATTTTCGTCGCCTCTTGTTCTTACTACAGTTTGAGGGTTCAAAGTTAAGCGCTTTCCTTCGTAAGCGTCGTCTTTCGTCTCTTACGGTTTATAGGGTCTCAGTTTATGGCCTCAGGTTTGTGTGTGCTCTTAGGGTTTAGGGTCACGCTCTTTAAGCTTGAGTAAGGCTTTATGGGTTCCATAAGGGTTTCTTGCAGGCTGATTCAGTTCGCTAGGGCGTTCGAAGTTGAGGGCAGGTCGTGGGTCTCGTATTGCTTGTGTTCAGGCTTCAGGTTCATCGTGGTTCACTTACCTTTGGTTAGTAGGGAATGGTAGGGTTCCCTTATAAAGGGGTCTGTAAGGGTTACTATAAGGGATCTATATAAGGGTACTATAATATAGGGGCCTTATTAATCCTTACCTTTGGTTAGTAGGGACTGGATGAATCGAAATAATAGTAGTTATATTTCTACCCCCTATTCCTCCATTCCCTACTAACCCAAGGTAAGTTCAGGATCTGTAGGGCTCGGTTTCAATAGCTGAGCAGATTGCTTACATTGAACTAGTAGCAGGGTAGGTAATTAACCTTCAACCGTTTTTTGGTGCTGTAACCCCTCTATATTCTTTAGATGAATAATTCCCCTAGAATACTGGAGAAGTAACCCTAGGGATCAAACTTGCCCAAAAGCCTTATATAGTATGGTCTTTGGGTCCAAAAGCCTTAAGATATGAGTCCTTAGATCCCAAGGGTAGGTTGAAAGGTTGGCCCTTTCGGGCTGGGACGTTTGGTTTTTTCTGACTCGGGCCTAGGGCATCGAGGTTTTTCAAGGGCGGTTTGCGCAAACTTAGGGCTCTAGGGTATGAGTTGTTAGGGCTTACACGGTTTAAAATTTATAGGGTTTTTGGGTGTTTCAGGGTTTTTTATAGGGCTCTCAGGGTTTTAGGGTTCAAGGTGCAAATTGGAGCCCTTAGGGCCTTGGGGTCAAGACGCCTTTGATGAAGGCCCCTGTGGTGGGAATTTGTCGTGAGACGACCTTTTGTGGAATTCAGGGTTTAGGGTTAGGGGTTTAGGGCTTGTGCGGTTCAGGGTTTATTATACAATCCCTCTGTGGTAGTAGAGTAGGTGACCTTCAGCTTGTTTTGTGGCATTATAACTTATAACCCTGTAAAATCCCAAAGGTTACCCTTTACTTCCCCCAGGATGGTGGACGGGTAAGTCTTTGGTAGCTATCAGGACGGTGAAGTGTCAGCATTACCTAGCTTTAAACTATTGGTTTTCACTCGAAATGAGAGACGAGGAACCCACGGATTTAGGCTCAGGTGGTGCGGAAGAAGGCACCGCTGACGGTAGCACAGGTAAATGAGGACTACGTAGCGCCTGCTAATGACGATCTGAAGGCGATGATGGTAGGATTCATCTTGCTTGCAGCGCTAGCATGGAAGGCTTCATTGGTCAGATGCACAGCACGCCAAACTTGTCAGGATAACCACCCTGGCCCTTAACTAGTTGCATAATAGGACACAGCCGCAGCCCCACTCTACTTTTTCGGGCCGCTATCTTATGCACCTTCTGCAAGTCCTGCATGAAAGCAGGGGGGACCATCAACTCCATTGCGCTCGGTCATAACAGAGCATACACAGAGACTCGAAGCCATTGCTAGACTCTGGCAAACAGGGCAGCTTGGCTTTGTGTGGGTTTCGGTGTCAGCCTTGATCAGGTGGTGTGCAGGTACGGCAACATCACTGGCGACTTCTCCACATGTCCGGGACCCAGAACCTGCCTACAACCTATACTCAGTTATATACCTATAGTCTCCACGGTGGTTACGTTTTTTGGCTAAAAAAATGTAGGATCCAACCATATAGCCGGTTAACCAAAAAAGGAACTACAATGGAGACTATAGGTAAGACTGAGCCCCAAACCCTGGGATGTGTGGTTCAGGTTTGTCTACATTTTGGGTGCTTAGGACTATGGTGGCTTGGCGTGTCGTGTCCAGGTGGCATACAAACCAGCCGGTCACATAGGTTTGCAGAGCTCAGCTTGATACCAGTGAACTCAAGAGGCTTTCAGCACCCTCAAAGGCACTCCCGAAAGCCCTAAACTTAGGGGTACTTAGATTGTTCTACTCCCTGAGAAACAGCTAAAATTGTAATTTTTGCTAGGGTTCTAAGCTCAGTATAGTAAACCATAAACCCTAAACCCTAAACCGTGAGTAAACCCTAAACCCTAAACCGTGAGTAAACCCTAAACCCTAAACATGGTCCATCGAAGGCATTGGCGACCCCTGCCCATACGGCACCAGCATCGAGGCCGGATATCGACAAGCCCGGTATGCAAAACCCCGGTGGCATATTCTTATCTTGGGTTAGTAGGGAATGGAGGAATGGGGTACAATTATAACTACTATGACTACCATTCTTCCATTCCCTACTAACCAAAGGTAAGTATTGCGGTGGAATGTAAATTACCGGTTTAGGGTTTAGGGTCTAGGGATTGCAAGAGCTACAACAAGGGAACATTACTATTGAGGATCCCTTGTACTATACCGCGATGGTAATGGCTACAGGCTTTTGGTACTGGACACCGCTCCAACGTCCAAAAGTGTAAGGTCCTCAGCTCTGGACCACAAGCCATCACTAGCCTCGGAATCACTACCGAAGTGGAGATGGGGTTTTCGGATTTTTGGATGATGGGTCGTTGGTGTGTGATTGTGTTTATCTCTGTGTGTTTGTGCATGTGAGCGTGTGTGTGAGTGTGAGAGAAAGTGTGTCTCTGTGTGTGTGTGTGTGTGTCCACGTTTTTTTTGTGGGATGGGTGAGAGGCAAAAACAAAACGCAGTATAATGTCAATTACTGTGGAGTAGTTTAAAGTACGTGAAGACATGCAATATAGGGTCATAGAGGGTTGTGTAGTGTGGTGCGATGTACTGTGCAGCGTAGTTTGGTGTAGTGTAGTGTGATGCTGCAGCACATGTTCTGCAGCATAAGGTTGTTTAATGTAATGTTGTGCAACGTGACTGATGGACAACAGGCGTTACATGCTATCACAGCTCTTTGGACTGTATAGGTCTGCGTGCTCATGACTTAACTTGACATATCGGTATTCCATGCCGCATGATAGCACTTGGCACCATGGTTAAACTAAACCATAAAATCATGAATTTATCGTACACCCCGGTCCGAACAGGCCAACAAGAGCCAACCCAGTCTGGTCTTTGGACCTGAAGTTCTGGAGTTCAAAGCCAAACAAGGTTACAAAGCCGGTGCCTCCCAAGCGCTAAACACCGAAACCCCGAACAGTTTGCAGGATGATGATATCCTCATATGGGAGTTTCCGAAAATTAGGGGTACCTTATTTTGGGGTCCTTATAATAAGGATCCTACTCTTCAGGGTACTGTAGGAGGGTCCCCTATTTTCGGAAACTCCCATATAGAGAGCAGAACAGCATGTTGCTGCGGGGACCGACCCCGGACAGGTCATGGTGGGCTGGCAGAGCGCGATCAAGGAGAACCCCTATGGTCAGGCCACTCATAAGGATGTTACGGGTTCAGGGTGCAGAGCCCATGTAAAACACAGGGCCATTCATAAGGATGCTCGGGTCGTGTTTTTGTCAAAGCCGACAGTGAGTCCTCAATCTGACTCAGTCTATATTATGGAGCTTTCCTTTGTCTACTCGAAGAGTGGAGGGCTTTGCGGTTTGTCTTTTGCTTGGGGTTTTTCGGGGTGAGGATCGAGCTCTAACAGTTTAAAGCTTGAAAATCTAGGCCTGAGAAGGACAGACTCTTCTTAAGCCTGCCAGTTGGGCTTAGATCAGCTTGCGGGGTCGTTTAAATCAGGGTTCTACAGGGATTGTTTTGGGGCTTATAAGGGATTCATGTAATGGTCGTGTAGAATGTGCAGGTTCTGCGTCAGTTTTGCTTGGGGCTGTTTTAGTATAGGCTTGCCGGGCCCCCATCCAGTCTGTACTGATGATTGGAGATCTAGTGGAGGGTATTTTGCCTATAGTCAAGACTAGGTTGCAATTTGGGAAACTTCTTAATTTCCCTCATGGTTCCTATAGAGGTACCTAGTCATAAATACTTTTCAGAGCCCCAAAACTACAACCCAGAAGAGCAGTTGGGGTTTTGGGGGTAGCTCTAATTCAAAAACACTGACTCAGTTTCGCCGCACTGCACTGCATAAACATTAAGATACCAGGGGCATTACTCCCTAAATTTACTAAAACCCTGAGCCTGAACCAACAAGCCCTAAATCCTGAAGTCTAAAACCCTGTGCACTGTGCATGAAGCCCGGCACCCCATCACGCGCTGCATTTTCGCAGGTGGACCATGGAACCACTTGGACGGCCGGGGCCCTGCATGAATCCCAAGGAAGATTGTGGAAACCCAATCAAACCTTTTCGACACCATTGAAACCCTGGGCAGAACCCACAAGAGAAGAAGCCTAAACCCTGAAGAAAGACTGCAGCAATTATACGACTTTACTGTAATCCCGTCTTACCATCACTCTAGAAGCTTCGGGAAACCTGACCTATCCCCGCTAGAGCCTTTTAGAAACCTCTACAAAGCCCTACAGAACCCTTTGGACGCTTTCTTTACCCCCAATCCAAGGGTAAAAAGAGGGACCCTTCAGAAGGACCCCTAGGTATATACCCTTAACATAGCTATTCTTTGCCCATTATATAGCCCATTATAGGGTAGGGGTCCCCATTAAGGGTCCCTCCTTTTCCTCTTTGACCCAAGGAAGATTGCAGCGGCATCAACAACGAGTTCGCAGGCGAAATCACACTGCTCGGGGCCCGGCACTGGCGTGGGAGAGGGCCCAAGGGTGAAGGGGGTTTAGGGTTTAGGGGCTGAAGGTTTAGGATTGATAGGGTTTAGAGGGGCGGATTGAAAATTCAGTGGTCCTTCATAGTATTGGTTTATTGCTACAGAGTTCCGAGAAGTAGGGGTAGGGAGTCTAGAATAGCCCTTGAGAGGATTCTATCAAGGGTTCTAGGCTTTGGGTTTTGGGGTTTAAGGTTTTGTAAGATGCATCGGTTAAAAAGCTTGGAACAGAGACGTGAGGGCTTCTTGAGCCCTTTCTAAGATTTCTACGGCTAGGGCTTTGCAGCCCAAACCTATAACATATAGGCACCCGGACCCTTTCGGACATGTTGAGCTGTGTTAAGCCCTAAACTCTGAACCATACCACGGCCCTTTGTTTCAGCGTCCCAGATCGGACGTCCCTACTTATGCCGAGGAATCTGCTCTGGCCTCCGTTGAGGGTCCTACTTACCTGCATAGTATCTGCTGTAGGAATTTCTATGATGGTCTGTGTAAGTATCCCACACATAATCTAGGGGCCTTAATGGTTACCTATACTATTTTGGAGGCTCCTGATTCAGATTATAGTACAATCTACCCCCCCAAAGCCCGATTCTAATTATTAAGGCTTCTGATAGAACCCTACTATAGATCCCCCATAGACCCCTTTCAAGGGCCCCTTCAAAGGAACCCCTACTCGAATTATTAAGGCATCTATACTAGGCATTTGGGACCCTCCGGATTCCTGAGTAGACCCACGCCCTGAAGGCCAAACTCCAGAGGCCGCGAACCTCCTAGGGTTTAGGGTTTAGGGTTTAGGGTTTAGGGTATAGGGTTTAGGGTTTAGGGTATAGGGTTTAGGGTTTAGGGTTTAGGGTGTTTCCCGTTTCCGGAATCTTAACCAGAACCCCCGGCAAAATCTTGAAACTAGGCACCGGTATTGGAATAAGGGGATTCCCATGTAGTACCCTTTCGTAGTACAGGTTCCCAACTTAGGGGTTCTACTTTTTCGATCCTCCGGGGGTCGAGGAAAGACTAAACCTTTAGCCTGAACCCGGAGCACCTGTGTAAAGCTCGACAACAGTCTGTACAACCCTATAGAGACCTGCGACAGCTTTTAAAACCCCAAAAGATCATGTGAGCATGTGAAACCCCATAGAAGATTTGTGGACGCTGAGGACGTGCATCGGAGGCCATTTCAGCCAGACTCCTGGAGCATTGCACATCGATGTTTGGGTTTTACGGGGTTTCATGCAGGGTATTTCACGGAGTTCTACATTTCTGGTGTTTTCTGTAAGTTCAACAAACTACCCGGGCTTCGGGTTTGGCATGTCGGATCGAGGTCTAGGGCTTCATGGGGCCAAGCACTTGTAGCTGAGATGGACTTAAGCTTTCGGTTTTGGGGGGCTCAGACTTCTTCTCCATATCAGCTGTACTCCCAGGAATTCAGTTTTCGATTTGCTCCATAGGCCCGGACTTACCTTGGCAGCTCTGGGCCCTGGGCCTTACCTTAACCTACCCAGACACATTTTTGGCGGGGTTTTGATTATATTCACGATATTAGAGGGACTCTGAAAACAAGTAGGTTTTGGTGGGTTTCACTTCTAAAAGTGGCCTTCTGGCCTTGTGCAGGATATAGGAGCTCTCTTTAAGTAGATAATACAGAGACACATGGACCCTGGCTTCGGGTTACTGCTGTGCATCCTCAAGGCTAAAACCCCCTGAGGGATAGGACGTTACCCTTATGGTGCCTTTGTAGTAGATCAATCTCAGGCTTCTGAGGGTTTTTAGGGTTTATAGAATATCCCTTAAACCCTAAACCCGAAGTTCTGTGATGCCGAGGCTACGATGCCTCCAGCTGCGTTCAGCAAGAAGTCGGCTGTCTTCCAACAGGCCCTTGATTTGTGTTCAGGCCTTGTCTTCCATACCCAAGCCCTAAGGGGCCTTGACAATTCTGATAAAGTTTGGGCGCCCATTATACATTAAATTAGTTAGAGTAAGGAACCCCCAAAACTCTGTTCAATTATTAAGGCCTCTATATTTATAAGGATTGACATGTTTGGGTTGGGGGTGCAGGAAACGAGCACTGGCTGTGTTTCAGCATTCGGCAGGTTGGAGAGCGAAACGTAGGGAGCAGATGGCGAGACGTGTTAAAGGCCTGAGTTTTTTGGCGCCTCCGACTTGGATTTATACGTTCCTACCACTTGACTTGTTTTGCTCCTTGAGAAATGAGGCTCAAAAAGCCAAAACGCCTGTTGATGTAGGCATAAAACTCAAAGCCCTAAACCCTAGCCGCCGAGCCCCCCAAGCTCAGTTTTCAGGGAGGCGAGGGTACAGGTCTAGGGTCCGTGTATCTCGCGTCCTTCGGCGCCTGTGCACCCTGAAATTTACAGCCTCTCCCCTTAAAAAAGACCCCTAGCATTTCACACAGCAGCTAACCCCTGATCCCCTGACCCCTTAAAGACGCTGACTTGAGATTCCCAATCTTGCACGAGAGGCAATCCAATGGTTGTGCGCTTAAAATGAAGCACCAAGATCGGCATAATCCCCGCAACAACAACCACAGAAGACTAACCCTGAACCGCAGACCTCTGCCGCCTTCCCCTAAGAGGTGAGGGCCAGCAAATCGCCGTCGGCAACGACACCAAGGCACCACAACATAAGGCCTTAAGAATTAGAATAGGGTTCCTCGAAGGGTTTCTGCAAGGTCTACTATTAGGGTTCTTTGGCGTTCCTCAAATGGTGTCTATACGGGCTACTATACGGGCCGGAATATCCTCAAACAATACCTAGAAGGGCTGCTTTAGGGGTTCCTTCATGTATGGCTCTGCGGGTCAAGCTTCCAAGCTGGACTTCCCCATCCGTACACAAGCCCATAGGCCCCATAGTAGTTCTTTCTTTGAGGTTCATACTTAGAACCCTATAATGTAATCCCAAAGAACTACTATGGGGCCTATGGGTAAGCTCTACAAAGTTTAGAGATCTGAGTTTCAGGGTTCAGGGTTGAGAGATTTGAGGTTATAGGGTTTGCGGCGTTGAGATTTGAGATTGTAGGGTTTAGGGTTTAAGGGTTAAGAGATTTCAGGCTTCAGGGCTTAGAGTTACGCCGGGATTCAACTGACAAATACGATCTTCGGCCCTCGGCGAAGCCTTTGCTCCCGGTTACCCGTGAGGAACATATGGGTGTTTGTCAAAATTGTGGTTTTTTTTCGGGTCTACTATAACAATACGGCACCTTAATTTTGACTACTACCCATATGGGAGTTTCCGAAAATTCAGAGTGCCTTATTCGGGGTCCTTGTAAACAGGATCCTAAAACTTAAAGTACTTTGTTAGGGTTCTCAATTTTCGGAAATTCCCATACTGCCGCTTAGGGTTCCTAGTCTCGTATAGTATATCCTGGGTTTGGAGTACCATACTTGAATACGTTTTTGGTGCCTGTTTCTTAAAGGAACCATTATGAAATTAACGTCTATACTTTTTCTCCTTGGTTACTTCAAAGTCCAGTTTTTCTACGAATATACGCCCCGCCAAGCACTATTCCAATTATTCAGGGCTTGATATACTGATATACCCTTCCTAACGGTTCCTAGTATAGTATAATATTCCCCCAATACACTGTTCTTACTATTCACGCCCTTGCATCAAGCCCGTTGGCGCCGTCTGCAGGTCTTGCGGCCCACATCTGGAGTTGCACTCGGCGACGATTTCGCAGAGGTCTGTGCCCAAGCCAGTGCAAAATCAGGATTGATCGGCTTTGAGGATTCCTTTTTGGGGGGTTTTGAGGGGGCTGTCTAGGGTTTAAGGTGTATGGTTCGGGCAAAACGTTGGGTCCAAGCTTCGGTTCTTGGAGGTTTTCGGACCTGGCTGTCCTTAAAGGGGTTTGAGGCTCGGCCTCGAAGGTATGCAAAAGGTGATGCTCCTAGATACCGAAACTACTATTTGCTTAAGAACCCCCAAAAAATAAAAAATATATTCCTTATGGGGGTAATATAGGGATTATTATTTTTATTTTTTGGGGGTTTCTTAAGCAAATAGTAGGAAACCTGCCATTGTCATGGGCTTCCAACCGAGGACTGTGGCGATTTCTTCCCTGGCCACGCCTGCGCCTGAGACCACGTAAGACGTTCCTCACAATCAACTCTCCCCCTGGGTCCTAACCCCGCAATTTTAATAGCGGTTCGGGGGTGTTTACCCTAACCCTAAAGGAAACTCCAGAAAGTTGGAATATGGTTTCATGGTAGGATACCCTATAATTTACCACAGAAGGGTTAGGATCATCATATTCCAACTTTCTGGCTTTTACCTTAAGCCCTTCAATGTTTTCCCAAGCCCTAAACCGTTAAGGGTCGGTGGGTTTGTTGCGACTGTTCAGGCCTCGACTGCCAACTCCAAGCTTCATGGGTAGCAATGTAAGGGCCTGAATAGGTAGAAGAGGGTCCCTTTTTAAAGTGGTCTATAGGGTTACTGTAAGGGATACTATAAAGGGTACTACAGTATACAGGCCTTTTTTTTTAGACTAAGGTTTTGGGATATAGTGTACTGCAGTTCTGATTAGGACCCCCCCCCAAAAAAAACCCATTAAAATTATTAAGGTCCCTATAGTAGACCCCTGAGCAATGAAGCCTTCAGCTTTGAGGGCCCACATCTTCGGGTCCCTAAAGCTGGACCGTGAGAGGAACTCCTTAGATCTTCCCTAAAAAGGGGGAAGGGGGGGTGTATTTATCAAGGGTCTGCATGAAGTCGGGCAAGCTCACAGGGTTCAATGGTTCAACACATGATTGAGTCAGGCAACAGGGTGTGCAGGAGTTGTTTTAGGAATTCTAGGGTTTTTGTACGTGGGTCTTGTACTAGTCACATATTCGGTAGCTAATTATTAGTTGGTGGCAGGGCCTCTAGCCCAATAAAAACTCAATGTGAACCCGAAACTGCGACGTCGCAAGACCCGAAGAAGCTAAGGGCTTTGGGCTTAAACCCTCATGCGACGCATCTCATCACTTGCTCAATGCTGCCTCTCATTGGCGGCAACTTGCTGTCTCGATTGTATGGTTCGTGCGTCTTCCTACGAAATCTGGGCTATCTTCTGCGGTTACAGCTGCAGTTAGATGTGGAGTGCGATGCAGGGCAGTGCTTTCGGATTCCCATCGCTGCGGATGCCACCTTTTCCAGTTTGCTGGCCGTCTGTGCCCAGCGGAACGGCAGACACCTGACCAGTCCCGGCCTCTGGCCAGCACGAATAGCTATATTGTCTAGACCAAACCAAGGCCCTACGGTGTAAGCGTTAAAGTTTAATGCAAGGTGCCCTCAATCAAGATCCTCGGGCTTTGAATAGTGAGTGTTTCGACGACTATCGAGATCAGTTAGGCACGGCATTAGGCATTGGGATCACGGTAGATAGCATAAAGGATCCCTTGTATAAGGAGGCTTATTTAGGGATTCCCCCACCTAATTCCCCAAACCCTAGACCCCTAAACCCTAAACCCTAACCCTAAACCCCTAAACCCCTAAACCCTAACCCAAAACCCTAAAACCCTAAATCCTAAACCCAAAACCCAACCTTCATCCCAGCCTTGGAGCACTTTGTGTGCTGAGGTGGGAACAGTCTCCGGCACCTGCAGCAGCCTGGGCAGCTACGCCGGCAAGGGCCTCTGACCATCTTGCCAGTCAGGCCCTGTTCGGTTGTCTTTACTATAGTCTCTTTAGGACGTAGTTTGTATTTTTGTTCATATAAACCCAGGAGAAGATTTTAAAATAGTGTTTCGGCTCTAGGGGGTGTATCATTGAAATGATCGTGTGGTTTAGGGCTTCAGCACTTTGGGGCCTGAAGCAAGCCAATGTGGGTGCGGCACTGTCTAGGCTTCTGGAGTGTGAACTCAGGACTGTTTGATGCTTGTGACGGGTAAAGCTTGCTTGCAGTCGCTGCTCGGGAGACAGTGCAGCACTCTGCCGCATCTTATACCACACTCCCATAAGGCTTAAACCTCCCATAGTATAGCTATCGAGCACATACTGTAACCATAAAGAATCCAAGGCTAAAGTCCCTATGTAGGAGCCTCTTCAAGGACGAAGCCTAGTCTATATAGGAATAGGTACATGGACCTTTCGGGGTCGATGTCTCCATGCCATATCTTAGCTTCCATGTCTGATCTCCAGCCTCGCCTCCGGTTCGGTTCTGCGTGTACAGTGGCTTACAAGGGGGCTACTGGGACATCAGTACTCAGATCTTTCAATCCCGTAGGGTGAAGCCAAAGCCTCAAGGCATATGATTTTTCATAACCCTAAACGGCCTTAAACCTGAAACTTAAACCAGATGTGTTGACATCCCCAAACCTTGACCATAAGTTTTGATTTGAAGGATCACAACCTGAAGCCCGAAGGGGGACTGTGCAGAAGTTGACACAGATCCTTCACTGAGGCGTGCAGGTGAACTGCATTCCACAGGCCTGCGCTGCAGGCCAGAGCGGTATCCATGATCAAGCCGCAGCTGTTAGGTTTTGGGTTTGGGCGGGCTTAGGGTTGTGGGCGAAGGTTTGAAGCAGAGGGCTCTGCCTGTATATCCACGCCTTCACCAAGAGTTGCCGGGATCACTCTAGACGTTGGGCCACCACGCAGTCCGTGTGGATGTTGCGTCTGCTGTGTGCTCCAAATCAATGGCTGCAGTATCTGCCCTAATGAACCACCAATGCTACATGTAGACCCCAGATCCCATACATTACCCGTTAAGCACCAAGTCTCACGTGCTGCCAGGAACAACCCGTTCAAGCCAACTACCTTAATAGTACGATCTCACAAGCAAAACATAAAACCACGGCAACTCTAGAATGTGCGGCCATCCTAAGCCGTAAACAAGCCCAAGAAAGCAATTCAGCACAAACACGAGAAACAGCATATCACGAAACAGTTTTTGCCTACACCCCCCTCTAAACTCTAAACCCATACAGCCCTAGATGCTCAACCCTCAAGCCAGTCTATTGTAGGGGCCTTAATAGCTGGAATAGTTTTTTTTTTTTTGGGGGGGGGGGGGGGCGATCCGGTCTTATTACAACTTAGGGGTACTAAGAAATAATTTTTGGTTATTATAATCCCTACGAAACAGCTAAAATTGTAATTTTTGCTTGCGTTCTAAGTTCAGTATAGACAATTATAGTATTAATGCCCCCCAAACTAAAACCCTTTTTCTAATTTCATTGGACACCCGGAGGTCCATGTACCTATGAAACTGGTATGTCAGTTGACTCTGAGGTACCTATGGGTGGTTGTCAAAATTATAGTCCCTTTTTGGGTCCCTAATCTAGTACGGCACCTCGTATTTAGGGTACTCAAAAAGGGACCCTAATTTTGACAACCACCCAAGTATTCAGGCCTCTACATGACCTGCTTAGAGGGTCGGGGGACTTAGTAAGTAGGTAGTAAGTAGACTTATAAGTACCCTAAAAGGGACCATACTTGGGGTTATCGTACTTATAAGTCGCCAAAATACCCAGTTACTAAGTCCCCAGCTAAGTCCCCTAAAGACCCTCTAAGTGCCAGGCTTGGCTTCGAATGTCACCAAGAGCGGCATCGACTCGGTCGTTTTCACGCCCGGGGACCCGGAGCGGCGCGGCCCTGGTGCTCGCAGCGAGTTGCTAGGATACCACCCGAAACCCTGCCAGGACCCTAAAAGTACGTAGAATAGTAGCCTTTTATAGGTTTTGTTGGTCATTGCCCCCACTAACAGTATGTAGAATAGCAGCCTTTTATAGGTTTTGGGCCATTGTTGTACCTACTTTGGAGGGTCTAGGTAGACTCTAAACTACCTCAAGCTGCTCCCTGGCAAAAGCCCTTAGACAGTTTTTTTATCAACAAGGACCATATATTGTCTGCTAGGTTTCCTTCACAGTAGATATGCTGTAGTACGCCCCTCAAACCTTTGTCTAATTGTGAATACTTGGAGGCCCTTTTGACTTAGCAAGTCTACTTAGTATCCCCTAGAAACCCTATTGTAATCCCCATAACTTACCTTACTAACCCTACTTACTAAGTCAAAAGGGCCTCCAAGTACCCCTGTTTATGGGTCTTCTAGAAACCCCTCAACCTCTTCAGAGGGGCCCTCACCTCCTGAAGTCAAAGGCCTTTAGAAGGCTGCTTCAATGAATGTCTCCCCAAACCGAAAACCTAAAACTCGGAACCAAGCGCTTTTGGAGTGTTACGGATTTAGGACTTTTAGTCTTTAGTGCTGTTTTTGGGTTTGGGAATTTGGGGGGTTGACGGATTTAAGGAAATTTTGTGTTTTTGGTTTTCTGAAGGTTTAGGGGCTCGGGGAGTATAGGGCTTATAAGGATTAGTGGGTCGTAGCATTTGGGGTCGATGAGGGGCCTTCCAGGTTTCGCGAGTTTAGGGCTCAATACAAGGGGTCCGACCTAATTAGCATATTGATACCCCCTCCTGACATACCTATGTACAGCTACGATAGCATACCAGAACCCTTGTCTACTCGTGATACATGTGTCCGTCTATTCATTGTGCGGGGGGGGATTTGCCTTTCCGGCTGTGTTGAGCCCCGAGAATTCAGTTACGGTTCTTGGCTAAATCCTAACCGCCTAAGCCCCTAAACCCCTAAACCCCTAAGACCCTACCCCCCTAAACCCCTAAGACCCTACCCCCCTAAACCCCTAAACCCCTGCACCCGAAACCCTGGTTTAGGGGTTAGTGTGTAGGGTTTATCGCGAGGTCGGTTGCACTGTCGCATGCGGAGACAGTGACGGTGGGCTGCGATAGCGCCGACGAGGATTGGATTAACTTTTGCGGGGTTCATGGAATGTCTGTTTTCAGGGCTTAGGGCTTAGCAGTTTGAGGCATAAAATAGCAGTCGGAAGAATTAAGCAATATCCTATAATTTACCGTATATGCTTTGCCACAACACCTTTTCTGTAAGCATTAAGGCCCCTGTTTTAGAGCTTTATAGAGCACCTGGGGGGTGTGAGGGGGTTTAGGGTTCCGTGTTTGAGGGGACGTGGGGCGAAGGCCTTAGATCAGACATCCCAGTCATATGGGTAGTTCGCGAAAGTAGGGTCCCTTCTTAGGTTTCCTTATGTAGTTGGGCACCCTATAAAACGGTTGATGATAGAAATCCTGCATTGCCCATAATAAGGACTATACCATAATTCTCATAGTTTAGGGTCCTTCAGGTAGCGCAGGAATTTTTATCATCAACAGAAGTACCTTAGAGAACTACCGAGATGGAGGGCCTTGGGAGGACGTAAGAACACTGCTTTCCAACATACCACACGCGCCCACCCCCCCTCCATTTTCTACTTGTGCCCTATATATTGCACCAATATACCCCTGGAGGATCATGATCACGGCTTGAGGGTTTGCGGTTTGACATTCAGATTTCGGGATCTGATTTCTGGATGTAGGTGCAGGCGGTTTATCGATGATTAGGGGTAGTTCAGGGCCAAGGGTCTAGGATATGGGGTTCGAGTCGCAGTTTCGGATGACAGGGTTCAGGCGTCACGGATGCGGCAATCAGGATGAAACTGCGCCGTGGTTCCAATGAAACCACAGCCGCCGAGCCCCGAAGCTTATGCAGATCCGACTCACCCCGATCCTCAAGCCAAAAACCCAAATCCCTGAACCCCAAAAGCCCTAAAGCCCTGAACCCAACTGCTTCGTCTTCGCTAAACCGCACATGTTGCCTGCCCGAATCCGGCAGGCACTACAGGGCGCCGCCCTCAGGAGGGCTTGAGTTCAACTGAAGGTTCGCTGTTGGTGTTTAGGTTTCAGGGCGCTGAGGGTTCAATTTAGAAAGGCTTATAGGATTCCAACTCTTCGGTTTCTACAGTTTCGTAAAGTGTGAGTTTAACCTAGGGGCCGTGATATACAACTAGAACAGGGTTTCGGGGTATATTAGAGTAGAGTTATAAGCGTGGACTGTTGGTATTTATTATTCCGACCCCACAGAAGACCCCTTTTGGCTTACCACTTCTGTGGTAGGGGTTCTAAAAACCAAAAGCCAGGCAGCCCAAAAAGGATTCACAATTCGGGGCGGTTACAAACCCATTTTCCATTCACTTTACATGTATAAGAAAGACATTTCGAGTTGTATCTCGTCAAAGGTATGATTAAGAGGTGTTGGGCTCTCTTGGTCTGACAAGGCACGGCACTCGGACCGAGTCAAACATCTCCCCTTGCGAGCTCTGGCGCAGTTGATGTCGGAGAGCATATTCCAGAAGAAGCAGTGCAGCACCACTGCAACGCGTACTGTCAGCCAATGATCCCCAAATACGCAAGAAAGCAGGACTTTCCTTCCGTGCTGACTCATCGCAGATTCGCCTCTCTCGAAGCTGGGGCTGCCTTTCGGAGGCTCTTTTCTTTTTCGTGTGAGAATGAGGGCCAGATACAGCTGCTCGCCATGATCCAAGAGCTCAGACGGGAAGTTCTCCAGATGCGCAAGCGTCACAACGATGCACTGGGCTCGCTTTACCATGGGCTGGAGATCCCTAACCCTAAACCCTAAACCCTAAGCAGCTAGGTACTCTGGCTAACTTGCACTCCATGATCAAGCTGACCCAAGACCCGAACCTAAAAATGTCTTGAACCCTAAAGCCGCAAGCCGATCGTCCTGTCAACACGCCCAAGGGCAAAATGCTAAAATCCTACACCCTATAGACCTGACGACGCATGAGACGAAAGCCCCACGGCTTCCTGCGCAAAAAAAATCAAACAGCCTATAGAATCGGTACAAAACACTTAGAGAATTCCAAACAGGCCACAAAAAAATAAAATTACACCGTTCAACTATAACAGCTACCCCAAAGGTCCAAGCATTTGCTAATCAGAATCGCCAAGGTACCCACCTAGTAGTACAAAGGCCCAAACAATTCGAAGAGTAATGTTTGGCATCCCGTTTTTTATAAACACGGCATCCAAAATGGCTCTAAGCCTTATACCCTCGACGTTAAAACACAGCCCCTGGACCCCGAAACCCCTTTATAGGAAGCCGCATACCGCAGTACTTTAAGCTTAGTGGTGTTTCAGGAGAAGTGGAGGACTGAATGCAAGAACTATCAAGGTTGAAAATAAAGGATGATCTGGGGACGAGTAAACCTAGCAGTAGAGCACGTAACCTTTAACCTTTTTTGGGTAGTATAGCCCCTGTATAATCCCTATATATCCAAAAAGGTTAACCTTTAGTTCCCCATGATACCCGACCACTAGGTAAAGGGATCCTAAACCCAAACCCGAAACCCTAAACCCAAACCCTAAACCCTAGACCCTAAACCTTAAACCCAACCTTAAACCCTAAACCCTAAATCAGTTTCGGGATTCGAGTAAAGGGATCCACCCTCCCACCCACTGAACCCAAAGGGTCCAAGTACAATTATTGTAGGTACTTAGTAGGTAGATGGATGGACCCTTTGGGGAAGATCACCGGGGGTTCTTAAACCCTAAACCCTAGACTCTAAACCTTAAACCCAAAGGGATCCACTCCCCCACCCACTGAAGATCACCGGGGGGTTCTTGAGGCGACCTCCGTCTGACCTGCCACTTTGGCACGGTCTTGGCCGACGCGTCGGAAGCCCCAGCGCTTCCGTTCGGCGTCTCTTTGGGGGGGGGTGGGGGTGCGGTTTTTCGGTTTTGGGAGTATAGAAAAATAGGGGGTCACTATATGGATCCATTCCCCCATTCCCTACTAAGCACCAGACAGAATTGGGTTGGAGGCGATTTGTATAGGGCGTATAGGGTTCCGGAGGGTTTGTGTATGGGGTGCAGTAGTTTACCAAGGCTCATGTACCGCTTCAAGGCCTAAGTATATACTACATGGGAACGTGAAGCCTTGGGGATTGTTGAAGGTTTTTAGGACGATTTAGGGCCTAAGTATCCGAAACCCTAAGCCCTCAATGGCATAAGCACCCTCTATTGAGAACCTTGCCATTTGCCTCGAAGAATGCTCGGAGGTCCTGGTAAGGGGGCCTTCGCAAATGAGGGTTTCATGAGGGATTTGGGTTACCGTGGTCTGCTTGTCCTGGTTCACCCTCGAAAACGAATAAGGAAGATTCAGAGCGAAATCCTGAACTCTAGGCTCAGTGTGACCGGTACATGGTCCAGTAGTACTGGGTTGGTCAGTGGCGCAGGGGGACCTGACTGCTCCGGAAAGCGACCAGGACTTCTGGAGCGTGGTAGTTTTGACGGCGAGGCAAGGCTTATAGCTGCGGGAGATTCCATCACCGCTGCAGCCACTGGCGAAGCTTCTGCCACGACGTCAGCCGAGGCGGCTCCTGGAGGTCCTTCTGATCGCAATCGCTCCCTAAACCCCTGTCAACACCTTACAGAACCGTTCTCGAACTCCAGGAACCCTGTCGAACCATAAACGGCCCAGCATTTTCCCTTCTAACCCCAAACCGCAAATCGTACAACTGACACCCAAAGCCCTAAGCCTAACACTCTTAACCCGCAAGCAAAACCCGGAAGGTCAAGCCCCCACCTCTTTCTGAGGTCCTCCTGCGAGCTCTTCTGCCTCCCTTCTCGGCCTGGGCAGGTGGCTCCGTTGGTGTTCCAGGGTTCGATAAGGGGTGCGAAAACGCCTCTGTAAGGGCTACTATACTGGCTGCACTATGTTTCCTGTTCTGGTTGTTTCCTTGTTTGTCTTTCTTGAACCACAAACCCGAAACCCTACACCAACCACACTTCCGCTCACCCTTTTCAGGTTGTTCGGGCAAGAGTTTGGGCGCTTGCTTTCAAGGATCCTGGGTTTTCGTTTCGGGCATAGGGTGTGGGTTGCGCTTTGGAAGTTCTCGTTCGGTCGATGCGGGGGTGCAACCTCTTTGGATTTGGGGGCTTAGGATTGAGGGGTTCCAGCTTATTGGGCTAAGAGTTTCAAGGCTCATGTCTTCAATTAGTGGTGTCTCTGTAGGACTGCCTCAACACTTCATACCATGAAATGTCGCCATGAGGGCATATGGCAAAGATTGCCATTAGCACGGGCCCGCAGCCACTTTGCAGCCATGTCGAGCTGAGGACCTTACCGTCTTACAGCCCGTGCAATTCAAATTCGTGTTCGGTCGGGGCAGAAAGTACCTCCTCGTCAAGAGTGTGTAGAGTAGTTGTTTGTAATTTTCTGTGGTGCTGGTTCGAGGATACTATACTTCACATGGTTGGGCTGGACGCGCTTGTAGCACTTGTGACGGAATCCTGGCTGTGAAGGCGATTCTTGGAGGCCTCGTGCACACGGTCACACCCCCGCAGGCGAGAGGGGACCAGGATTCCAGGATAAATAAGTGACTTATAATAGATTCTAGAGCACACCTTCTTTGCAGCTTTTCGCATGACCTTGAATGAAGGCTTTTATTGCGGGCTATTCATGCACAACTCTACTCTGCTTGACCAGGAAGCGGAGCAACGAGGCTGCAAAGCCGTTTGTAATCCTGAATATCAGAGACCCCGTTCGAAATGTTTCTTCTAGAAGCCCGTACTTTTACTTACTGGCTGCTGCCTTGACCCCAAGCCGCGAAACAGGAGATTCCAAGACACCATAGCATATGAGGAGGTAACTCGTCATCAAAGCCCTGTTCCCTAAGCTCTTAAACCCTCAGCCCTGAACGCTTAAACCTTAAGCTCCTGAACTCTAAACTCTTAGACCCTAAACCTGTTTTACGCCCTAAATGCTCACAGTGCGAGTTTGCTGGGCCCTCGAAGTCTTTTTCCCTTGGACTCCTTGTTTGAGTGTACGTCTCCATAGAGATGGGTATTTGCCTCCACAAAGAGACTGGGGTCACTACGCCGAAAAAACGCTTAAACCCTCAACCCTAAGGCCTTTAACCCTGAATTTTACCTCTCACACCCTTAACGATCCCTTTAAAGGATCCCCTGAACTCTGTTAGAGCCAGGCCTTCCAAGACCCTTACGGCTTGGACTGCTCGTTGGTGATGACCGGCTTCGCGGGTCAGGCCCGAGCCCATCTGGGGATTTTCGATTGCGCCTATAATGTGTATATATATATATATATATATGTACATCTATATATCTATATATACACACAAAAGTGTACGTTGGTGCTTTTTGGGGGAAGAGGATGGGGGTGGTGGTGGTTTAGGGTTTAGGTCTGATTGAAAGTTGACTCTGTGGGCTTGGGTTCGGGATGTTGAAGTTGTTTGAGGAAGGGAGCGGGGCCTGAGGGCTTCGGGCGGGAGGTTCCATGCGGTTCGGAGCATTGCGCTGTATGTATGTATGTGTATATGTATGTACGTATGTATGTATGTATGTATCTATGTGTGTATATATAATGTATACACACAAGAACATATCACGTACTGTACGGGTTGCCAAAGTCTTGCTTGCCTTTTAGTCACCAAGATAACCATAGCAGTAAACACCTCGCTTCGGTACTCTAGTTACTAATGCCCAGACTTTGTTCCTGATTTGTTTGGTGGATGGCTTTCGAAGCACTAGAAAAAAAAACAAATCTGCGCTGGGGCCTTGGGGACCCTTATGTTAGGGGTTTCAAGGTTTAGGGTTTAGAGTCTGTTGCTTAGGGTTTAGACAGAGTTTAGGGGTTTGTTGATCAGGGTTTGTACAGAGTTTAGGATAATGTAGGAACCTGATTAAGAAACCCTGGGCCTATAACCCCAAAATAACAAGATTCATAGAAGGTACCCAAAATAAAGGCCCAAGGCTTCTTCATCAGGTTCCTGCATTACAGTGATTACAGAGTTTAGGGTCATTGTTGTAGTGCAAAGGTTAAGGCGCCTGAGCAATCAGCAATGCTACTTGTGGGGTTCCTTAATTTTATTACTATCGTTTTGGCATCATCGAGCCAAAAAAATCCCTATGGTAGTTGTGAAGGCCCCCATATTATCAGGATTATCAGGGCTTTAAACATCAGGGCTAAACATACCTTTGGGGTCTGCTCAGGGATGAAATCTCACGCATGCGAAGCTTAGGGCTCAGGGGTTGGGTGGGTTGGGTGTCAATGAGGAATTCGCAACTCCCCGGATCTCATCTCCAGGCTGTGGTGCGATGCAACGGCGGAGCCGTCGACGCAGATGCACCTCATCTCGCGTTTGGTGTCATAGTGTAATTTTCTCAAGCCTGTAGGATTTCGTAGCAAACTTGCCGCAAGTCTGACGAGTCTATGTCAGAAGCGAGACTTTTCAACAGCCACAGATGTAAGCTTGTGCTCATGGCCTGCAGTTTGTCTGGTTGCCCGGACAAGCTAGTGGGCAGGGTTTGCTGGGGCCGGTCCTAAACCCTAGACCCGGGTCCCGCCTAATCAGAAGTGGCATTCCTTGGAGCATTCGAGTTTTGATCGTCCTGGCATGTTCGAACCTTAAGCCCTGCGAAGCCTACTCTCATTGCGAACCCCATATCCTGAACTGAATCTTCAAGCCTAACGCAACCCTCAAGCCACAAATGCCTAAGCCCCTACATCCGTAAATTCGATCGGAATCAGCAGAGGTTGTTTCAGGAAGGAAGAGAGTGCCGGCAAGTAACAACCCACTGTGGCCGTCGACAGCCATTTCTACGCTTTTTGTCGAGCCTACCCATCTTCGAAACACAACTCTGGACCCTAATACCGTAAACCCTAAAGCCCCAAGCTCCAAACCCTGGATATCTCAGGTGTCGGCCTGTCAGTGGGGCGCCCGGATCTCTTGTCAAGCTGGCCTCCTAGGACCGGGTTCTACTGTTCAGATTAGGGTATAGGCTTCGGGTGTAGGGTTTGGTGTTTGGGGCCTGAATCAGAATAGGGTTCCTGTATCGGGTTTCTATAGTTTAAGCTATCCATAGGAGTCACCCTAAACCATAAACCCTAAACCGAAGCCCGAGTCTTGCTGCTCAGAGCAGATGGCTTATGAGTCTTTGGCTGGTCGGGGTTGCCAATGGACTTTGGATGTTTGGGGGCTCGGAACCTTCCGTAGGACCCTCAGTAGCTGTTGAATACGTTAAATAAAAGGGATACGTACCACTGAATGTTCGCATGTATGCATGCACGCGTGCATCTGCTATCTCTTTAGTCTACATGTCTGCCAATATCTATCTACCTGAATTGAGATATATGCAGATCAATACATGGACAGGCAGATAGACAGAGCGCAACTCCCAGGGCGATGCCATGCGCTGCCAACAGTTCCGCCAGCGCCACGCTTTACGATCGCAGCCAGACGTGGACATTCGCAGAGGAGCCCTGAAGTACAGAACGGTCCAGCGTCATAGAATTGAGGGTTCGGGCTTCCGATATTTTGCCGGTTTAGGATTTTGGGCTTGGGGGCGTGGTTTGGTAGGACTGTGACAAGGCAAAATCAAGACACTTTCGGGTATCTAGAACTCAACACAGCTAGAGGCGTTGTTCTTATTCTCTTCGTGGGCCGGTGAACTCCGAAAATCTGGTGAAAGGGAGTGCACCGCTTGTTGGTTGGTACTGCAGCCGTCAGTTTTTTTGGGGGTGTTCAAGAAGGCTTCGCTTAGGTTCCTTTTTCGATGGTTGGGGGCATTTAGGAAGAAGGCTTCAGGAACCTTGGAAATATGCGATTTCCTGTCAGCAGTTGGGTCGTTGGTCGGCGCTTGTCGGTTAGGAGGCGAGGGCGCTAACGAGGGTAGTTCGTGTTTGCATTTTTTGGGACAGGGCTTGCTGTGGATCCGGAGGTTACGAATTTATGGGCCTTTACTGATTGGGGTTTCGAGGTTATTCGTGTGTATGTCCTCCTAGCCGGAAGGCGGCCTTGCGCACAGGCTTCATTTTGTCTACTTCCCTGTATAGTATTTGTTTCATGAGGAAGCCCAAACGCTTGTAGCGCCCGGGACATGGATCTGTGAGTCTTTACATGAAACAGGACAACCACCTAAAGCCCAAACTTGACATTGCACCTGAGCGCCCGAGCCCGAAGCCCTGAATCCTGCAAAAAACACATGACCATATCATGTTATAGCAACATTATGACTAGGTCAACCAGTAGTACTCTTAGACAGTTTTTCGTCTGGGACAAGCTAGTAGAAGTGAGCATTTAGCATGAAGAAGGATGTTTGTTGAAGGGTTCACTGCAATCCCCGAACACCCTTCTAAAGCCGTTATGGAACCCCTCTAGCCTCCTGCAGGACCCTTAAGGAACCAAGAACGAGCCTGCTTCCACGAAATTTCACACGCAACCCTTGTAGAACCCATAGAAGCCCCCTTATATACCCTTATCTTGGGGGGTTCCCCAAACACGTTTCAAGGGTAGCTCTAAACTTCAGAAGCGCTCCTACCTGTCAGCCATGTTATGGGCCATGCCAAGAAAGACAGAGTTTCCACACTGTTTGGGGCCGAACACAGC
This sequence comes from Symbiodinium sp. CCMP2592, assembly GCA_905221615.1. Lineage (NCBI taxonomy): Eukaryota > Dinophyceae > Suessiales > Symbiodiniaceae > Symbiodinium > Symbiodinium sp. CCMP2592. The sequence goes on along the minus strand of CAJNDT010005902.1, from coordinate 262,291 downwards.
AGTGTTTCCACATGTTTTCGGACCAAGAAAGACAGAGTTTCCACACTGTTTGGGGCCGAACACAGGAGTGTTTCCACATGTTTTTGGCCAAGAAAACGTAGAGTTTCCACACCATTTGGGGCCGAACACAACGATGTTTCCACATGTCTTTGGGCCAAGACAAGCAGAGTTTCCACGCCGTGTGAGGCCGAACGCAGCCGATTTACTGATTTACTCTACTCTCCCACATCGCCCACATGTATCATATATCAGCGGAAACTTTGCGGGAACCACTGTGGAAAGTCTGCGCAAACACCGCAGGCGCACTGCCGAAATTCCGCGGAAACTTTGCGGATTCTCTGCGAAAACTTTGTGGAAACAAGCCCCGAAGCGCTTATTACTTTAGAGTTCCCACGTTTCACACACGTTCCACGGTCAAGTTTCCACACCAGTTTCCTCTAACACCGGGCGAGTTTCCACACCAGTTTCCGCAAACACCGGCCGAGTTTCCACACCAGTTTCCGCAAACGCCGGCTGAGTTTCCACAACATTTTGCGCAAACGCCGGCCGAGTTTCCACAACATTTTCCGCAAAAGCCGGCCGAGTTTCCACACCAGTTTCCGCAAACACCGGCCGAGTTTCCACACCAGTTTCCGCAACCAGTTTCCGCAAACACCGGCCGAGTTTCCACAACGTTGGAGAAAAAAACAAAAAAGACAAGCCCGTACGTGTGGAAACACAGGCCCGGATCTCTGGATAAACGAGAGCAAGAACTGTGGAAACACAGGCCCCGCACTGTGGAAAAGCAAGCCCGGAAGTGTGGAAACAAAGGCCCGGGACTGTGGAAACACAAGGCCGGGAACTGTGGAAACACGAGGCCGGGAACTGTGGAAACACAGGCCCCCAACTGTGGTAAATCGTGGACTTGTAGCCCAAAACACTGAGTTTAGAAAACGTGTTTGGGGAACCCCCCAACCCTTATCGTAACCGGCTCTCAAATGATGAATAATGCCCCTTTGTAGTCGCAGTCGCAAGATAGTTATTGTACAGAGCACCCCCCCCAAAAAAAAAACAACACAAATATCACAGAACCCTCGAAGATGCTTTCCTGGAGCCGTTTAAAAGAAGCCCATCAGAGTCCCCAGAAAGCGCCAAGTCTTGGCAGATGTCCCAGCTCCTAAGAGCCCAGAAAACCCAACCCAACAACCAAAGAGTTTATTAAACAACCCAGCTTAGAGGTTAGGGTTTATAAGAGTTTTATGTGTTGAAGTTTAGTAGGCTTTAAGAGCCTACCACACCCTATGAAAGCCCTCGAAAGTCTGCGTCAAGCCTCAACTTGGGAGGCTCTGCCCAGCGGCACCTCCCAGACTTACAACTGCTCTTCTGTGAACCCGGTCTATGAGCGGAGCTCGGGGGTTCTGGTCTACTTGGAGGTTCATGGGTAGTTATACGGGCTCCTTTAAGGGCCCCTTTAAAGGGATCTCTAGGGATTCTATAAGGGTATAGGGTTCACGGTTCATGGGTAGTTATAAGTGGGGTTGTAAGTAGGGTAGCTATACATACTTATAACCCATATTAGGGGCTTTATAAGCCCATTATAACTACCCATGAACCTCCAAGTAGGTTCCTGAGTGGTACTAGTACTCGTTTGTCCTTTTTTCCTTTTTGGGTTCCCTCATGAAAACCAGATAGTAGGAACAAGGGTACCCTTTTCATACAGGGGCCACTCAGGAACCTATTTGTTCCCGTAAATTCTGGGGATTCGAACCTAGCAGAGACCCAGGGTTTCTTTTTTCATTTTCCTACGTTCCGAGGGGAAAAGGAGGGACCCTTAATGGGGACCCCTACCCTATAATGGGCTATATAATGGGTATCCTTATTAAGGGTCCCTGCTTTTACCCGTGGATACATTGACAGGGCTGTGACAGCTTCCTGGAAGTCCAAAGCTCGAGTTGTTGGTTTCTCCTATCGGTTTGGGGCAGGTCCTAAACGACAAGCCCGCAGAGACTCCAATATCCCTTAATTAGGGAATATTCCTTAAATCAGATTAGGGATCCTTAATATGATTTAAGGTATATTCCTGAATTAAGGGATATTGGAGTCTCTGGGCCTTGGTTATGTTAAAGACTAGCGAGCATGCTGTTCACCTTTTGGGGATAGTTCGCTGCTGCGTAACCTCCAAAGCCCCCCACACCCTAAACCCTGTATGAAGTCCGAAACTGCAGAGCCCTGTAAAGTTAGGGTTGCCTGTCATGATTTCCTTGCATATGTCCTCAAACAAGTTACCCTAAACCTTAAAGACCCTAAACCCTAAACCCTAAGGGTGAACTGCAAAGCCATAATGAGACTTCACTGAGGCCGGAATCATCGACATCAGCTGTTTCGCATCTGCAGCCCGCTCAGCCAAAAAGCTTGCTTCATTGGTTAAGACTTTCGCGGTTTAGGGTTTAGGGTTTCGACTTTCCACATTCAGGGTGTTGGATGTTTCTGTTTGCTTTAACGATCCTCTTTCAATCGGGATAGTTGGGCAGACGTTCAGTCTTCAGGAACTAAACGGAATCCACCTTACGACTCAACCGATATTCCATCGGTGTCTGACTTGTAGTGTACGTGTGAATAACTGCTAACAAACAATGTCTCATCCTAGTCCATATACAACTGTAGCATGCCCCAAAGCCTTAGTCTGATTCCTCAGGCCGCTATTCGTACTGGGTGGAGCAAAAAGGCCGACACTCGCAGCACTGGTTCAAGCATCAGCGCTGCCACACCGGGTCTCCAGCAGTGCAGCTGGTTCAAAAGCCAGAGTGTCCCAGTGCACAGAGTATCCTAAGTACCTATGTGGGAGATCCCGCTAGACGCCGGCGTTTAGGATGCTTTCGCCGCTATTGCTGTCGACATCTTCGGGTAAAATCCAAGAGCCTGTGCCCTAATATCTCTCAAACCTCACTTCCAATCCTTTTTAACCGAACCTTAGGAAGTCTTTTTTTAAAAAAAAAAGAACCTTAGGAAGTCACTTTCAGCCGACAAATTCTGCATTTCCAGGCGCTGTCCTTGGACATCAGCGGATGCACATGCGAGGCCATCGGACCTTCACTTCCCTTTAAGTTCCAAGGGTGTAGGGGAGCGGTGTTTACAAATATTGCGGGTAATATGGGGCCTGAATAATTAGAATAACTTTTTCGTGGGTTCCTTAGTATAGATAATTATTGGAAAATATCCCGCAAAACCCGAATTCAATTATTCAGGCCCCTACATTATAAGGATTTAAGGCTCAGTGTCTCGATCTATCTTGACAGTGACTCTGGCCAGCATGGGTAGAGTACTCCCAGACGAAGACAGAAGGCTGCGCAAGGATAGTGTACATGTCATGATGATGATCCTCGTTCTCGGTCTTAGTGTCCTTATTCTTCATTATCATTGCTGTTTTTCTGTTGCCACGAAGATTGCGGCTGTTACTACCTACATCCTCGTTTTATTTATGCTGTTACCAGTGTCCGCATCATAAACCTTAAAGCCCTAAAGCGCAATACCAATCAGCTCATGTTTCATAAAGCTTTGCTCCTCAATCTGCTTGGGGTGCAGGGGTTGGGGCTTTCGGCTTCCTTATGTCCTTTCATGTTGGAGTCTTCCTTTTAGGACTGGTATGAGTGAACCTGTAAGTTTTGTGGTTTGTCAGGACCAGTCCTGTTTGGCGGTCTGTTTGATAAGGGTCTGAATCTTTATGTTACATTGTAGTGCCCACCGTTTCCTGAAGCGCCCTCTTTGTACCACAAGCCCTGGACCAAAAGTATCTTCGGACCCTTTGCTGTCTCGAGTTTAGGATGTAGGGTTTGGACTTTTGGATCCAGGATTTCCAAGGGTAAAAGGAGGGACCCTTAATAAGGACCCCTAGGTATATACCCTTAATATAGCTATTATATACCTATCATATAGCCCGTTATAGGGTAGGGGTCCCCATTAAGGGTTCCTCCTTTTCCCCTTTGAGGGTTTGGGTTTAGGATTTAGGTTACAGCGCTTGATCAGGATCAAAGCTGCAGCACGGCACCCTGCCAGAGTGGAGACAGCTTCATCGCCGAGCTGCCGCTTGTCGACAAGGGAGGGCTAAGGAGTTTAGGTGTTTGGGGTTTAGGGTTGCTTAGTTATTTAGGGATTTAGGGATGTTTGATGGCTTCGAATTTTTGGTGGGTTTTTAGGTGCAGGTTTCGAGGGTGTGTGCTCTCTCGAGCGGGTTAAGTCATTTTGGGGGCTTGTGTTGAAACCCTGCCTTCATGTCGTGTGGGTGGTTGTCAAAATTAAGGTCCCTTTTTGGGCACCCTAAACAATAGGTGCCGTATTATAATAGGGACTCAAAAAGGGACCATAATTTTGACAACCACCCATGTGGGAGTTTCAGAGCCTCCAGCGATTCCATGTTTTCACTTCAGATGGTAGAATCCACAATGGGAGCAGAGACCATCCGCTTTTGAGGACTCCCCGTGTACTACTCTAGCGACCTAAGTAATTAGCATCGTGTCTTTATAGGCGCATTTTTACATTATGTATACTTTAATATGCCCCCAAACCCTATTCTAATTGTTAAGGCCTCTACGTTACATGTGGTAATATGCTGTAATCTTCGGGGTGTGGGGTTTGAGAGTCCGGCAAGGGACGTTCGTTTAAGTTGCCAGAATGGAGAGACGTAATAGGTAAGATTCATTCCTTATCTCGGTAACAGTATTATGCACACAGGTCTCCCATGGTCCCTGAACCCTAAACCCTGAGCACCCAGACATACCCCTGACGCTGCATGCCATACAAGGCCATTAGAAGTACTTCTGGGTGCCTCTACTGAGTTCTAAGTAGACAGCCATGGTTGTCTTGCTCAGAGCCGCACTTTCTGCGTCCCTGATCTTTTCGGAGTACACCCAGAAAGCTACCCCAGATCAAGCCCTGTAGTTAGAACTGATCCAAAACCCCCTCTAAGAGCCCCCGAAACCATGCCGAACCTCAAACACCTTGGACCTCGACCCCAAAGCCTAAACCCTAAACCCTAAAACCCTAAACCCTGAACCGCCCAAACCCTAAAACCCCAGCCTGGCCTCCTGGACGCCTTTTTGAGGTCCGGATATCGTCGCGAGTATGCCGTTGCCGAAGCACTAGGATCTTTGACACTCCGGCGAAAGATGAAGGGCTCAGGGACTCCCCACGGGCCCCAAAGTAGGTCCTTTTTGGGGTTCATATATAGAATCCTGTAGGTTAACTCCAAAAAGGAACTACTTTGGTGCCTCTGGGTAGTTTCGAGAGTTTAGAATCCCGGGGCTCCGCGTTGCTAGGATGTAGGGTTTAGAGCTTCAGACAGATTAAACAAATTCCCGGCTGCTTGCACTGAGCTTTTCCAGGGGGCTTCATATATGAGTTCATTTGTTTGCTCAGGGTTTAGGGTCTAGGCCAAGGGCTTTTCGTGCAGGGATGTCTGGGGGCTTCATATGCAAGGCTGCGTGGGAGCTTCGAACCCAATCCGAGACCGATTGGAGTTTACCCGAAACCCCTGAACCCCTAAACACTAAACCCCAAATATCCCTGAAAGCCAAAACCCCTAAACCCCTAAACCTCTCAACCTCTGAACCCTCAGCCTCGAAATCCCAAGCCCCTAGACCCCTAAACGCCTACGAGGGTGAGGACCCGTGGACGGCCTCAGGGCTCGATCTTTTTGCTTTCAGTCTTGAGCAGATGAGGTTTTGGTTTAGCTTAGGGTTTTCGGTTGAGGTTTAGGGGTTATCTGAGCTGAGATTCACCGCATGAAAGTGCTAGTGTCGTTGCTGGGATCCTCTTCACATGGTTTCTCTGCCTCCTCGTACTTGTGCCTGAGATTGCGGCATGTGCCCTGGATGTACTGAGGAATTCCACCATCGTGGCCTGCAATGATGCGGGGGACTCGTCTCAGAAATGTCTCGGGCATATAGGCGTTTGTAGGCTTTCCCTTTATAGAACCCTAAGGGTCCATGTACCGATATAGCCTATACTTTGGACCCAATGTACCTATATAAGGAATACTTTAAGGCCAATGTATATACTATATGAGTACATGGACCCTCAGGGGAACTGTTGAGGTACCCCTTACAACAAGGCTCACCGAAAGCCTTCAAGTCCCTCACCTCAAGGCCCCTCGTGATTCGAACCTTGTTGGCAAGCCGTATAGTCACACTTAAGGGAAGTCTTACAGAAACGTTATGATACATCTCTAGCGAATGTGACGCTTTAAGAAGCCCTTTTGGAGATCCTTGCGGGTACTATGGGGTTCTATAATCGGGGTCCCATTGAACAGTACTATAAGGTTCTATCAATAAGGTTCCCCTTAAAGGGACCTTTAAAGAAACCTTAGGGCATTCGCTGCTGCTAGCAGGTGGTACCCGGCCACGACGGTAGCCTTACGGTGCTCTGTACCGGAGGCCAGATCACGGAAGCTTGGGTTTGGGGCTTTAGGGCTCAGGGCTTACTAAAGAAACCTACAGGAGCCTGGGTGATGAGTATACGGAGGGTTTGTTCCCTTGGGCTGGGATTTAGAATGTCCGGGATTTCGGGTTTAGAGTAACCTTTACGTTGTTCTTGACCCTTGAACGGTTAATGTGCAGTTTATCACTGCATGCACGAGGACCCCGATTTGGAACAGCTCCCACATCTTGTTCGGTGTTTGGGGGTTGATTCTTCGCTTGCTTACCTAAACCCTAATAAGCTTAAACCCTAAACTCCTAAACTCTAAACCTCTAAATCCCTAAACCCCTAAAGCCTAAACCCTTCGGCCGCGGATTAAGCTTTAAGGGCTTCGGGCTGAAAGCTGTAGGCTATCTGCGTGCGGTGTTTCGGGGTGAAAGGTCATCGATCCGTTTTGCACGTCTTGGCAGCTTTGGGTGGTTTTGATGGGAGTTTAGGGTATAAGATTTGGGATTTAGGGTTTAGGGTTCCGAAAGCTTTTGGTGATCCAGCTATAGGAGTTTGAGGGCTTTCACTCAGCCTGAAGTGCATCGAAGAATGTGTCGATAGCACCCCAAAGATGCCTCGTGATCATAGGGCCCTCCTTAGCCCCAACGACAGAGGAATTGGCCCTGAACCCGTAGAAGAAGCCTGAAAGTGCTTGAGACGGGATGCCCAGTAGTACCGTAGTACCCTTATTCCCTTTTTGTAGTCCTAGGTTCCGTATATCATAAAGGTACCCAATACCAAAAAGGGAGCTAAAGGTTACTGGGCATCCTAGTGAAAGAACCAACGAAGAACCTCAAAAAAAGGTAGGCTCAGGCTTCAGAAGTTCATGCTTTTTCAGGGTTTACCTGGACCCTAAACAGGAAGCCACCTTTTTAGGGTTTCCGAAAATGATGAATTCTGTATACAAGTCCTTCAAAAGCTAGGTTGCTTGGGGTTAAGGTACTTGGAGGGTCGGGGGACTTAGTAACTGGTTATTTTAGGGACTTATAAGTACCATAACCCCAATTAGGGTCCCTTTTAGGGTACTTATAAGTCTACTTACTACCTACTTACTAAGGCCCCTGACCCTCCAAGTAGAAGCCACAAATGCAAAGAGCCTTCGGCAGCACGAAGGAATCTTGAAAGCGAACTCCAGCGCTTGCATGGCGACGCTGGGCTGCGCTCTGGGGGGGGGGGGGTCTCGGGGTTCAGGGTGAAATCCTGAACCAGAAAAGAGGGGCTCCGAATACTACAGGGTACAGTAGAAGCCCAAAAGTTGGAAACCCCATAGCCTCCATCCTTAAGAGTAATGTAGAGGGAATCCCAGCACTATTTGGCCTTCATCCGGTTTCCAACTTTATGGGGTTTACTGTAATACACCCTTAGAGTCACTGGTTAAGTGATTTTCACTGAGCTCGAATATATGGCCCATGTACCTATTCGAAGTGTAAGGCACCGTTTATACACCCTACAACCTAATCACTAGATGTTGAGGGCGAGGGATGTGACAAGAAAGGCTTTGGACTTCGCTTTGCGGATGCAGGATCGGGGTCTTGTTCCAGGAAGCAGTTTTGGAGATCGTGTTCAGGATTCATCGTGGAAATCTAGAATCTAGTCTTTCAAGACAGGATGTAATTAACGAAAAGTAAGCAGGACAGGGGCGTGTCGGCAGTTGCTTGTCGCCGAGCTTTGCAACGGTGTCCCAGCTGTCCCAGCCATATTTAAGCAGCTAAGCGCAACAGTTAGTATAGCAATAGCTTATCTCTTATAGTAGATATCGGATATTGCATTGAGTCAAAAGCATACTTGTCACATAGGGTTAAGGGGCCCCCCACGTCTATGGTTCACCGGTGGCTTCGAGCATAGACAGGCTAGCTTCAGGATCACAAGAGGGACCAGCATTGGATGGTGGCGAAGGCCCTAAACCCTAAACCCCTGAAGCGGTCCATAGGGCCCTAAACCTGCGCAGTTTCTTGTTGGCTTCTCCGTGTCCTGCTTTTTCTCAGAGACGACGAAGTGAAGTTGTTGTCATGCTTGTTGTTGTTAGCATCATCTTTGCTACTAGACTGCGAACTAAGGCGTGGATGTTCATCTTCTACTCCTGCGCAGCAGGCACTTCGGATGTGAGTTCTGCTGCCATGGGAAAGGACGCCAAAGTCGGGTACATGGTTTGAGGATGTGTATGTGTGTGTATATATACATATATACATAGACATAGATGGAGGCTGGTAGTTCGGAGAGTACTTGATTACTAGGTACTTCGACCCTTATAGTTTGGGACCCCAAATTCTATCCTCTGAATGGTCCAGGACCCTTAGGGCAAGTGACGGGCGAGACTCGGGAAATACACCAGGCCTTGTACATTTGCTGAACCCAAGATTGAGTCACGTCTGACCGAGGTGGAGCCTTCCACCGCAGAATGGCTGTAGCTTCGAAATGTGAGCAAGATCGAGCTTCTGTGTCAGGAGAGCCGCAGCAGGCTACTGTCGCGTGATGATTAAGGTGGCAGGTAACGAACGTCCAACAGGTATCATCAGTTGTAAGTACAGTATGCCTGTATTATGGTTGTGGCGATCATCTTAAGCCAATGCTTCTATTCCACCCGACACTCTCCGGCAGCAGTGCTAAACAGCAACCGAAGCCTGGATGCAGATTATCGTCGGCGGCGCCACTGGCACTGTGACGACCGAGCAGGAGAGCGGATAGCAGGTTATTTGCGATTTTTGTGTTCGAGGCTTGGGGATGTCAAGTACGAGGGCTTCCGCCGCTTTCGGGCGTGTAAGCCAAAGCAGCATTCCTGGCGGGTGTGAGTGGTTGGCGAAGTCTGGGCGGGGCGAAGGGGTTCTTGCTCTTTCTGTCGCGACTTCCTTCTCTCGGCTCGGCCGAGGTCGCTGGCTCTCGCAGGAGTGTGCAAGTACGCAACCATGGAGACCAAGATGTTTTACTATAATATTCAATAAAAAGTGTATGTTATATCATTCTGGATTACGCAACTACGTAGTCAACTAAAGCTTGCATGAACACGGGCATTGGTTCATTCACACGAAAACCTGTGCAAATATTTGTTTTCTGCATGCACGCTTGGATGGATGTGGTATGTATGGAGGTAGGTAGGTATTGTCCTGGTGTTATGTTGTGTTGTACGTACGCGAGGTGCAACGCACGATGTGGAGAGAGACTTGGTAGATACACAATGCCACCGCCTGTTCATTGTTCTCGTCGGCACCGGCTCATGTCGTCATTGTTTTCTTGCGCATATCACATGACGTATACAGTTCAGGCGCCTTTGCAAGACAAGCATCTTTGACAACATGTCCCACAATGTCTCTGACTGCTTACCCATGACTACACTGCTGGAGCCGAGTAAAGGGATTCCTGGGTTCTGCGCCCTTGAAGACTTCGAAGCTGCGAACATACATACGGTTGATGATATAAATCCTGCATGACCTTAAGGACGCTAAACTATGGGAATTATGGAGTAATCCTTATTATGGGTAATGCAGGGTTTATATCATCAACAGTATACATATACACAAAAGCTAGTCGTTTGTTTATATGCATGGTGACACAGCCATGTAGCCACATGTGTGTTGTGCTTTCGTTACCATCCTTACAGGTTCATACAGTATACGGGCATTGGCATTAAGTTTGCATGTCTATACAGACGACACATACTGGAGACTACAGCGGGCTTCGAGCCCTACCCTTCTAGACGGTTTAGGGTTTAGGGTTTAGGGTTAGGGTTTAGGGTTTAGGGTTTAGGGTTTAGGGGGCTTCAAGAAACAAATTGTTTCAAGATTTAGGTTTTTGTTAGGGTTTAGGGTTGGGTTTCGAGCTCCAGGGCTCAAGAGATGCAGGAGCTGGTCCACAGAGAGCACTTCGTTTGGGACAACTGTTCCAACCTGCAGTCAGGCTACAAGGGAGTGCCAGCCCAAGAGGTTTCAGGGTGAGGCCATCAACTAGGTCGCTGAGTAGTACCCTTTTGCACTTTTTCTTGTCGGTTGCCCTTATCAAAACCGTATAGTAAGAAAAAGGTGCCCTTATTATAAAGGGGCTACTCAGGAACCTAGTCAAAACGCACCGCAAAAAGCTCAACCGTAATCTAAACCCAGAGCCCAAGCTTCTGGGCTGCTTCAGGTCATTAACACCACATGCTACCTCGGCGAACTCGTCGTGGATGGCGGCTCCTGCGTGCTGGGGCCCTGGCAAGCGCTGAAGGAAGAGAGCCCTAAACTAGTACATTAAAGTATAGTCGAGTATTCTATAGTATATTATGGAATTGGGGTTAGGGTTTTGGCGTTGACGGCTTGGAACTTGGGATAGGGGTTAGGGTTTAGGGTATGACAAAGTCCAAGACCCTAAACGCTGCCTCCCCTTTTTCCACTGGTTCGAGTTTGGTGCTGTTCACAGTTTTTTACGGAGCGATAACCCGAAACAAGTGTGTCCGGTGCCCTTGCACACCCTCCACCCTGCGTTGCAGGATTCAATCGTAAACAACCATATCCCCTGAAAGTTTCCCCCAAAAAAGCTAAAAAAACCCGAAACCCGATTCTAGCTGTGAAGGCCCCCGGATTGCAGAGTTTAGCGCTCCGGCAGGACTTTAAGAGCTGACACACTTGGGGCTGAGCTTCTTAGGTTCCCCAGTACTCTTTAGCATTTTTTCTTTTTGTTTTATGTGTTCCCTTCTGCAACAGGGTATCCTCATGATCAGGGGGCTACGTGGGAACCTCGTAACACGGTTTGCCGCTTCAGGGGTTCATGGGTGAGTAACTTACCAGCACTACTGCTGCGGTTTACTTGCTATAGTTCTTCCAGAATGATACCCAGAACAAAATTCTACTTATGAAGGGCCTACATCAGAGATTCGGGGGGGCTAGAATTCTTCATGTGGGGTTGAGGTTTTGCGGGGGTTTAGGGTGCCCTATGAACCACTAAAGTCTAGAACCTTCAGCCCTCCGCAGCCCATCCAAGGCCACAGCCGTGCGTGGAGGAAGTGCGCGAAGTTGTGGTGGCAGGCCTTGAATTGAAGAACTGCTTGGGCTTGAAGCTGCTTGGAATTATAGTTCTACTTAAACCCGCATTGAATTGACTAGGTAGACCTTTGGGACATTTCTTTCTTGTTGGTCAAGCCATATTTCGGAACATGTCTTCCCCGAGGGTCTCACGGGCCAACCTAGTTGAGCATGGGTTGAAGTGGGCTACAGGAAGGAGGGTTTTCGGCCCGGTGTTTGGGTTTTATTGTGGCGATGACACGGGCAAAGACACTTGCAGTGCGTGGTTTTTTTGTGAGACTAGCTTCTTGAAGGCTTCTCCAAGTCTCCAGGAAATACTTAAACCCTAAACCCTAAACCCTCTAAGGAGAGGTGACGGGACTTTCACGGCTTTGCTAGTGGTCAGGATCTCGGGATTGAGGGTCTTGTGTACTGGGCTCTGGAGTACTATACTTGAGTTCCTTTCTTAGGACCTTTAAGGTCCTTAAAGGAACCATCATGCTTTTAAAAGTTTAAGTGTACGCTTCTTCTCCCTGGTTACTTCAAAGTCCAGTGTAGAATACCGAAAGGCTCCGTATCATCGAGTTTCTGCGTGACACCAACGATCGCACCTGTGCCGAAGGATAGCGTTGCCAGGTTACATCGATGTCGTATAATGAGGCAGAAGCAGGACTGCAATTTGTCGGTACTGACTAGGTGAGTAGAGTACGATTGGGTATAATTTACCTATGTAAGACGATAAGGCTTTGCTCTTTGCGTTTGCGGTCAGTCCGGCCGCCGCACCGTGCATGCTCAGCAAGAAGACAAACACAGCATCGTCGAGCAGCGAGCTCCACCTGCGACGCTTCAACCATGACGAGCCACAACGCCCAGCGGAAAGCATGCCCTGACGCTCTACCCAGAGGCTCCATAGTAGTTCCTTTTTGGGACTACCTTATCGGATTATATATGAACCCCAAAAGGGAACTACTTTGGAGCCTTAGGGTAGGGTAAGCCCCAAACTATCCTAAACCCTATACGCCTCAGAGAGTCGACTCCCGGATCCTTTCGTAGCCCAGCAGCCGAGCATGAGCCCGGAATGTGAAGTCTTCGGGGCCACAGAGACAAGAAGCTCATAAAGGAACCCCAGGAACCCCCGGAACCCTGAAAGGAGCCCATAGAGGAAAGCTTTGAGGTCTCGGTAACCCTCAAATCTACGGCTCTTGCGTATAATTCCGGGTTTCAGCCATGGCGTGGAACTGGCAAGCGCAAGCACGTGGCAAGGGCCCGGTGTCTTGCTGCAAGAGATACGCAGTCTAGGGTTTAGCGTTCAGGGTTTCTCCGGGACGAAGGGCCCTTGGGTTTAGGGTTTAGAGCGGTTTAGGGTTTAGGGTTTAGGGTTTAGGGTTTAGGGTTTAGGGTTTAGGGTTTAGAGCTGTTCAGGCTTAGGAGGGTGGCTCTGAGCTTTCGTTCAGATATCATTTGCTTGTGGAGTGTGATAGCTGAACATGAGAAGCTGTCGCCTCCCGAAGCCAATGATGTCAACCTTGTCCACGTTGCCTGCAGAGCTATCTTGTTCCCTGCATGGTCATGGTAGCGTTGCTGCCGCCGCTACCCGCGACGGTGACAACAGGGATGTTGACAGTCAGGTCGATGTTGCTGTTGTTCCTCAACAGCCTGTGCAGCCAAATAGTATATACTTTAACTGTAGCACTGAAGTAGCTATACTAGTTGGGCACATGGAGCCTTAATTTAAACAAAACTAAAACCTAAACCCTAAACTCTGTACTGTTAGTGTTGATACCTCTGATGAGTCGATACTGAGGATCAGGCTGAAGCAAAACACGATGATAGAGTGACGCTTTCGGTCGATAGGGTCTGCATGGGGTTTAGAGATGTTGAAGGACTCAGGTTTAGGCATAAGTACAGTAATTTTGCGGAGCCCAAGCAACCGGCGCAACCTGCAGCATCATCGATCGAGGGCATCGAGCATGGCCTTGGGTGAGCTTCTACACCTAGGCCTCAAGCTCCAACAGCAAGCCTAATCCTCTACCACCTGAATGCCGACGCTACCGTCAAAGCCCGGAAGATGCAAACCTCGACCTTAAACCCTACATGAGCTTCGGTATGTATCTATATATATATATATGTATATATATATATATATATATGACTCATAAACCCCGAAAACTCTCAGAGAATCCTTACCCAGCCTGACAAACCCTTTCCTAAACTTCGAAGCTTAAGCCCCGGTCCTTTCAACGTAGAGAACCACAAGGCTGCGGCCTTTGCCGGTGGCGTACGGCCAGGTGTCAGGTACCCTCTCCCGGTTCAGGGGTAGTGGTTAGGGAGTAGGTCGTAGGGTCTAGGGGTTTAGGGTCTAGAGTTCAAGGTTGGGGGTTTAGGATTTCGGGCACGGGTTGAGGGGTAACAGTTAGGGAGTATAGAGGCTATAGGGTATTGGGTTTAGGATCCAGAGTTCAAGGTTTGGGGTATCCGGTTCAGGATTCAGGGCACCAGGCCAGGGGCGCAGCAGCATAATGAAATGTATTCGCCTGCGGTGGATAGTCCACATAGATACATACAGACATACACACATGCATGCATACATATAGAGGGGCGAGAGAGAGAGAGAGAGAGAGAGAGAGAGAGAGAGATGGAGAGACACAGAGAGAGAGAGAGAGAGAGAGAGAGAGAGGGGGAGAGAGAGGGAGAGAGAGTCAAATAGTCTCACTACTAATCATATCAGTATACTCTAAACCTAGACCTTGAAGGACCCTAAACTCCTAAAGCAACAACAACAGCAGCAACAACAGCAACAACAGCAACAACAACGACAACAGCAACAACAACAGCAGCAGCAGCAGCTGCAGCAACAACAACAACAACGACAGCAACAGCAACAGCACCAATAGCACCAATAGCAACAGCAACACTAACGGTAACGGTAACAACAACAGCAACAACAGCAGCAACAATAACAGCAACCGACAGCAACAGCAACAGCCACAGTGACAGCAACAGCAACAACAACAGCAACAACGGCAACAACAGCAGCCACAGCAACAGCAACAGCAACAGCAATAGCAACAGCAACAGCAACAGCGCCAGCAACAGCACCAGCACCAGCACCAGCACCAGCACCAGCAGCAGCAGCAGCAGCAGCAGCAACAGCAACAGCAACAGCAACAACAACAACAACAACAAATCAAAGAAAGCCTAAACCCTAAACCTAAACCTTGAAGAACCCTAAACGTTAAAACCCTAAACCTAAATCTCGAAGAACCCCAAACCCCAAGCAGCAACAAAGAAAGAACAGCAAGCGCTCCGCTTCGCAGTCCCCGGCCGGTCGGCCTGGCGATGCCGCGGCCGGCGGCTGCGGCCGCGGGGGCGCAGCAGACGCCCGTGGTTTCCGTGAGTTCGGAGCCCCGATGTCTGTGAGTTTAGTGGGGTTTGGGATTTCGCTGGGGTTTAGGGGGTTTAGGATTTAGTGGGCTCAGTGCGGTTGTATAGGGGCTTAGTGAGTTTAGGGTTAAGGGTGGAAGCTTGATTCTAAGGTTTTCGAAAAGGATCTCTGTAAGGCTTACTAAAGATGAAGGGCTTTGGTTTGGGGTTTTAGGGGGTTTCGGAGGTTTTGGGTTCACGGGTTTCAAGAGCCACATGGGGCTTTAAGGCGTTTAGAATGTGGCGAGAAGGGTATTGCGGTGTTCTGGTTTATAGAGCTAGGGGTTTATAGACTCAAGGAGCATTTTCAATCTAGCGGGTGGTGGGGCTTGAGCGTCGTAGGGTTTGGGGTGTAAGGCCTAGGGGTTTCGGGGTGCTATCGGGATCAGGCTTAGAGGTTAGCGTGTCAGGAGCCCAGCGTTAGCCCCAGAGCCCCTCACGGTAGTTTGTTTGAAGGCTTCAGAAGTTTAGAAGGGTTGTTTATGGCTTGTGTGAACTGGAAAGCCCGGTTTTTTGCCGGGTGTGCCGTATCCTTCATTGGCCGACGCGCCGCGACTCAAAGCAGGGAATCACCGCGTTTTTATCACAACTTACGCTACCTTCTTTCAGGGATGGAGGTCTTCTCTAACGGGAAGAAAACGTTGCAGGGTTTTTGTAGGATTGCAGCAGTACATTTGGGTGGCGCAGCTTTCCCTTAGAAACGCCCAAAAGTCTTGTTTGTGAATACGATCGGGGCCTATTCTGAATTTGGGGAGTTCCTTATTATAATCATAGTATACTGGGCCCGAAAACCCTTTTCTAATTATTAATAAGGCCCTTGGGGCTTATCCCTTCAGGCGGCTGCAACAACGTGACGATTTCGAACATCATCCGAGGGCTCCCTGGTCTTACCACTCATCGATTGGGTACGGCCCCCGCTCAGTTATAGTTGAATAATATTCATAATATAGATATATGAGGTCCTTAATATCAGCCTTATTATAGACTCTTACTGTATGGGGGCCGTACCTTACTCATCGAGTACAGGGGCCAAACTACATGGGAGTTTCCGAAAATTAGGGGTACCTTGTTCTGGGGTCCTTTAATAAGGATCCTACTATTCAGGGTACTATAGGAGGGTTCCTTGTTGGGTACCCTAAAATATTAGCTGCCGTATTATATCAGGGACCATAGCAGGGACCATAATTCTGACAACCATCCACCACTTATCGAGTAAAGGGGCCAAAAAGCATTGTCATTGCTAACATTAAGGCTCAAAATGGCTCAAGCCTTATATGATATGGTCATTAGGCCGGAAGCCTTAAAATACGAGTCCTTAGAGCCTTAGGGTAATTAAACGCCGGGTGTCGGGGTAGAAGGAGGCAGGGTCACGAAGTATTCATAGGCTCCATGGTAGTTCCTTTTTGGGATTGCCTTGTGGGATTCTGAATATGAACCCCAAAGGAGCCACAATGGAGAATATATATATATATGTGTATTCATACCTCCGTTTTTTTATATGGGGGCTTAGCTATGTCAAGTTTTGCAGGGCTTGGGAGCCGTAAGGTTTGGAAGGGTGTGATAAGCAATTGGGTGTCAGGTGGTTCGAAAGGATTTAGGAGCTGATGGCTTTTGTAGGACTTACCTGGACCCTAAACAACCTCTCTCTGTAGGGTTCCTTATTATGATTTCCTTACATAGGTCCTCAAAAAGGAACTTAGTAGCTAAGTAGGGAGTAGGTAACCGTTAACCTTTTAGGGTCTATATAACCCTACCATAATTGAAAGGGTTAGCTTTTTTTTGGGCTAGGGTACTCAGCCCCGAAGGGAAGGTTAGTCAGGGTCTAGGTAGGGGTTTTGGGGAGGAGCTCAGAGCTGCTTGTTTAAGTGCCATAGTCCCTATATCAAACCCTGCACCCTACTTATTGCTCTCATTTAACCAGTGTATACAATCCTCAATGGCATATCAAACCCTTAACCCTTACTTACATGTGTATATATGTATATGCAAATATGTATCTATAAATACATAAATTAAGTACATATACATGATTACATGTATCCTTTATGTAGTTCGCCTAGGAAACTGGACAGGTAAGCTAACGATTTCGGCTCGGGGGGGTGCATTATCACAGCATCGTCCCCATGATCCCCGTACCTAGAGACTACCAAATCCAGAAATGAAGAAGTTTTCTAGTTGCGCGCAGGGCTTCGCAAGACGGGACCTCATCTTCAACCCCCCCTTAGCCCGTGTAACACATAGAACTATAGAAAGCTCTACAAAGGACCTGTGTTTAGAATCCTTGTTAATACCCTCTTATACAGCAGTTGCGACAGGCCCTCGATGACAAATCGCTACAAGCCTGAAAGAGCCCCTATGATGCCGTAATGAGCCTTATTGAAGGAACCCTGCCCCGACCTCGAATAAAATCTCGAAAATAGCCCTTCTGGCAACCAGAGGCGTTTCAAGCAACCCTCTACTATCTTAACCGTGTTACAACTTTACCAGAAGACACTATGTAACCCGTGCACAACCCTTTGCAGCAGCCCTAAGGGAACACCATTCTCGTTATTAAGGCCCCTACAACCACCGCTGAAGGGAAGCCTATTCTCGTCATTAAGGCCCTTTTCAATGGAACCCTATTCCGTTTTCAAGTATAAAATAAGCCAAACCGCTATTCTCTATTCTCAATAATAAGGCCCCTCCATTGCATAATTTCGAAGCAGAGGACCTACTCCTCGGCGGAATCGAACCACGGGAAGCCGGTGTATAGGAAGGAGAGGCTGCCTGTTTCAGAGGCTTCGGGTCCTTTGTGCATGTAGGGTTTGGGGTTCGAGGTAGGAGTCAGAGTTTAGGAGTGCTTTTATTACAGAGCCTCTTTCGGTCATATGAATAAGCTGTTTTGGGATTTTGGGGTTTGTGGCTTACAGTTTTTGGAATCTGAGGAGTTTATGGGCCTGGATTATTTTGGGACTCCAAAGGTCCAGGGTTTGAGGCTTCATCTGCACGGGGCTTTCATTTCCAGCTGCCCATGAGCCCTCGACCACCGGTGCATTCACACAGCTATGGCACGTCGACCTCATAAGTTCCTTTGCAGGTCAGTGTAGATATGGTGTTGGTTATGAATGTACTACTTGGATTATCGCAAGAGTGAATAGTATTTGCAATCGTAGCAATACTAGTTATAGCAATCCTCCCCCTCCTTTGAAACTACCAGTGAAGCTGTTGTGCAGGACAACGCCACCGGAAGCGTGATCGTGCCGTGCCCAAAGAACTGGCAAAGTCGATGTCATGAGAAGCTGAGTAGGTAGCAGTTGTTCATCTCTGTGCCCAGTTTGGGACGCGATGTGTAAAACTTCCACGCTTGAGGCTCTCGTTTTGGGGATGAATATGGGGACCTAAATACTCACCAATACTATTTCGGGGGTTCCTTATTCTAATTACAGTATAGTGGGCCCCCAAAATGTGTTCGAATTATTAAGTCCCCTATATTATATACGTTATGTCCACCTCATGGCCTCAGACTACTGAGGCGCCACAGCGTTGGTTCTATCATTCAAGGATCCCGCATTGAAAAGAAAAGTCTCTAGGACCCCTGTGGAGGATCCCAAAGTTCCCTTAGACCGATTCCCTAATGAAGGATGTTGGGCTGCCCTAAACCTTAAACCCCAAACCCTCAGCCCTAAACCCCTAAACCCCTAAAACCCTAAGCCCTTAAACCCTAAGCCCTTAAACCCTAAACCCGAAGCCCTAAACCCTAAACCCACCTCTCCTTCAGGTGCTCATCTACTACTGGGACGAGCGGGATGGACCGAGCTTCAACGGCTGGTGGTTTGGACCCAAGGCCTCTCAGCTCGGAAGCGGTGTTGATCCCGGAGCCCCACCTTAATTAGTGTTTCTTAATGGGGTTTTCCGATGAAGCGTTTATATTGCTGATATATATATATATGTATATATATATATATATATGTATGTTTATATAATATGTACACAGATACACACACACACATATATACATACGTTTTGATTATGCAGTTGGCAGAATGCATTACACATTGCATAATCTACATTCTACCGATATATACATATACACATATAACATGTACATGTTCATATGACAACTGATGGGCCGGTCGTTAGACCATGGTGTTTGGCTAACGTCCTACCACCTTGTTATTTCCGACTTATGGAGTCAGCCAAGAATACCATTTCTTTAGTCTTAAGATCGGTTTAAATTGGTAACTCCTAAACCCTAAAACCCTAAACCCTGAACACTACTGGTAACCCCAAAGCCTCAACTATGCTAGAATATTTTCTTGTGCCAGGTTGGTGGGGACCAGGTTTGGGCCTACAATCCGTCCAAGACGTCGCACCTCCCGCCCACGACCGGATGGAAGGCACACTTTGCGGCGCTTTGGGGGACGTAAGGGAGGGTTGGGGCGCCCTCTGGGTAGTCGAGGCACTAAACCCCCCGTGGGAAAATCGGAAGAAAGCCTTCCTTACTTTGAGGACTCTCGTTATAAGGATTCCCCCACCTGCCTGCCTTCTGATTTCGCTGACTTCGGGTTTACTGTTTATCCTGGCTGGAGCTATTGGCATCCGGACACTCAGAGCAACAAACAAAGTTTCAATCAACCTGATGCCGAAAGCCCTAAAGCCCTGAACCTTGCAATCCGAAACCACCTCAGCCTCAAGCTGAAGCCTTGAGCCTACAGATCCCGTACCGTCCGTTTAAGAAGCAGGAACAACCCTCAGCTTTCATGCAGCGGTCTGAATGCTTCGAGTTGATTAGAATAGTGTTTCGGGGCTCCTTAAGCTCCTTATTCCATTGTAGCATAATATATCCCAGAATCCTACTTTAATTTTTTAGGCCCCTACGTTACCCCCCGCCTGCCCTTCCCTTTCGAGGTGCCCTGGGACGGCGCCGTGGATGCCACTCTAGCACTATCGATGCTCGGTTGCCTTTGTGCCTCCTTCGCGGCCTCGAACTTAAACCCCTATAGTAAACCTCGTAAAGTTGGAAGCCGTATGAAGGCCCAGTAGTGCTGGGATTCCCTAAACATTACTCTCAAGGATTGATGTTATAGGGTTTCCAACTTTTTGGGGTTTACTGTAGGCCCTAGGTTTCTGAGCAGTACCCTCTCTCTCTTTGCACTTTGCGGTCCCCTTTTGGGGAACCGAATAGTAGGAAAAAGGGTACGCTGATTATCATGGTCCTCCTCAGAAACCTAGACCCCCAAGCCCTAAACCCTAAGCCCGAAGCCCCTAAAGCCCGAAACCCCCCAAACCTAAACCCCAAACGCTCAGACGAAAATGGAAGCCCTGCGGAGCCCTAGTCGCGATCCCTCTTCGACATCCTTGGAATACAGAAACTAGGATGCCCAGTAGTACCCTTAGGGGTTTATAAGGGTTCCTTAAAGGGATCTAGGGATCTATAAGGGTTCCTTAAAGGGATCTATAAGGGTTCTATAAAGGGTTTAGGGCTTCCGAAAATTAGGGGCTAGGATGCCCAGTACCCTTATTCCCTTTTTGTAGTCCTAGGTTCCTTATAAAGTTACCCAATACCAAGAAGAGAGGCGTTTTTTTTCTTAGGTTACTGGGTATCCTAGGAAACAAAGCCTAGAACAGCAAAGTCCTTAACCCTTCAGAATGGAGAACCAGACACCCTCCAGGCATTATCTGAATCCTACAAAGCCTACGATTTCGTGATGTGGGAGTTTCCTTTTGGGGTCCTTATCATACGGATCCTACTGTTTAGGGTACTATAATTTGCGTCCCACATTTTCGGAAACTCCCATATGACTCTCTCTATCTATCGGAATCCTACAAAGCCTACGATTTCATTATGCATCCCCCTGGAGAGGTATGGAGCCAATGCCGCTGCAGGAGTAGCAGGCGGCAAAGGATTGCCGAGGCCATCTTGGCTGCTCCGAGGGCTCAGGTTAAAGTAAGAATAGGGTTCTTTAGGGTCTTAGGGTTCTTTAGGGTTTTAGGGTTTAGGGTTTTAGGGTTTTAGGGTTTAGGGTTTAAGGGGCTTAAACAAAATGATGTTTAGGGTTCCTTGTTATAGTTATAGTATGATGGGCCCCCCAAAACCCTATTCTAATGATTAAGGATTAAGGCCCCTATATTAATTAGTTTAGCAGGCGAGATTCTATGGTCAGGATTTGAGACTTTAGGTCAGGGGGTCTCGTGTTTACAGTAGAAGCCCAAAAGTTGGAGACCCAAAAGCCTCAATCCTTAAGAGCAATGTAAAAGGAATCCCAGCACTATTTGGCCTTAATCCGGTTTCCAACTTTATGGGGTCTAGTGTTTAGGGGCTACGATCTTGAAACTCCACTGGTTTGTAAAGCCTTTCCAGCTGATCAACCTCGATGAGCCCCCTTTGCAACCGCCTGCTAAAGATTAGGGTTTAGGCTTCAGGGCCCTTATCAGACTGCTGTTTTTGGGGTGGGATGAGCCGCAAACAGTATAACTACGGTTTCAGCTGTTAAACTACCAAACCCCCAAGGCTCTAAGCGCCAAAACCTTCCCTAAACCCCGAACCTTGATCCCCGTACCTTAAAACCCCCAAACCCTACAGATCCCTTATGGATCCCCTTAAAGGCGTTTTTTTCTCCCGCCCCTTTAAGGAACCCCTATATATCCCCAAACCCCTATCCCAAACCCAACCTGAAAGGTTTAAACCAGCCCATGATCCCCTCCAGCTCCCAAACTCTCCTTAGCTCCCAAGCCGAATCCCTTGTATCATAGGGACCCCTACAGCAGAAGCCAGAAAGTTGGAACATGGGTTTAGGAGGATTAGTGCTAGGATCCCTTATACTTTACTTTCGGGGCATGAGGATACTAATGTTCCAACTTTCTGGCTTCTACCCTAAACCCTATAAACCCTAACCCCTAAACCCCTAAACCCTATAAACCCTGAACCCTAAATCCCTAAACCCAAAAAAATGTTCCAACTTTCTGGCTTCTACCATAGGAGGGTAGAAGGGAGCAGGGGTTTTTTGAAGGGATCTAGAAGGGTACTGTCAGGGAACTATGAGGGTTCAGGGGATTATACTTCTTTAAATACGCTTTATGAAATCCCTATTATAGGTATATAGGTATTAAGGCCCCCTACCCCCCTCCCCCCTGGACCCCCCAAAGTTCCCTATGATTGTATACACCCCCGAAGGAAACCTCCAAGGATCCGAACCCCCTGATCTTTAAACCCTAATTTCAGGGTCGGGGGACTTAGTAACTGGTTATTTTAAGACTTATAAGTACCAGAACCCCAATTAGGGCCCCTTTTAGGGTACTTATAAGTCTACTTACTACCTTCTTACTAAGTCCCGTAAAGACCCTCCAAGTCAGCCTTCAATCCGAAGCCCCTACAGCAAGCTCCATAAAGTTGGAAACCGGATGAAGGCCAAATAGTGCTGGGATTCCCTTAACATGACTCTTGAGGATTGAGGCTATTGGGTTTACAACTTTTCGGGCTGCTACTGTAAAGCTTCCCAACCAAGGCCCTGACATCTTAAACTCTGGAAGCTCTTTGAAAGCAGAGCTATAGTCCCCTTGTCTTAGGGGTACTTAGAAGTATTTTTTAAGTTTTTGGTTATTATAACCCCTAAGAAACAGCGAAATTATAATTTTTGATAGAGTTCTAAGTTCAGTATAGTCATGGCAGCCCTGGAAGCATCCTTAAAGGAAGGAAAGCCTGCAACCCCCGTCACCACCAGCCCGGCCCCTACCTCTACCCTCCTGCCGCTGGCTCCTTACAAACGCGCACGCCGCGGAACCCAAACCCTAAACCCAAACCCGTCACCCTTGACCAATAAACATAGAAACCTAAACCCTAAAGCCCTAAACATGGTTTCTTTCGCACTCGTCGAAGGCCCCTGGCGCCAAGGCCACATCAATCCAAGCAGCTGGAAGAGGTGGCTATGGGAGGGGCTTCGGGTTTAGGGCTGCGGGTGGAGAGAGGGGCTTGAGGTGCTGTTGTGCGAACTAAAATGGGACCCTAATATAGTACTATGGCAGGGCTTCTTAGCATTGAGAGTTTAGGGGTTAGTATTCTGAGGGGCGCCTTATTCAGGGGTCGTTTTGGGCACGATCCCAGTGTTTAGAGTCTGTTTGAGGTGAGCATGGGCTTTCTTGCCCTGACGGCTGCTGATAGCGTTTGGGCATGAGGGCGCTCGGGTTTAAAGGCTTAAGTCATGGGGTTCAGGGAAAGGATATAGGGTTTAGGGTGTGGGGTTTGGGGTATGTACTATAGCTGTAGAGTTATTCTGTGCGTACTTCCCAACCGTGAACCAGTCGACCTCCAGCTTTGTCGTTCCATGGTGTATACGAGTAGTTCTCTAAATTAAGGGGGACCGTGTTTGGCTCAATAGTAATACTATTACTATTACTATTACTATTACTATTACTATTGCAGTACTACACAGAATATGTTTGTCTTGTTTGTTGGAGCTGATTGGATCAGGGCTCGTTGCTCGGATGCAGGCATTTGCAACCCAGATCTCCTAGTCGTTGTTACCCCTACTTGGAGGGTCTTTAGGGGACTTAGTAAGTAGGTAGTAAGTAGACTTTATAAGTACCCTAAAAGGGACCCTAATTGGGGTTCTGGTACTTATAAGTCCCTAAAATAACCAGTTACTAAGTCCCCCGACCCTCCAAAGGCCCCCAAGTAGTTCCTTTTTGGGATTAGCTTATAGGACTCTATCTATGAACCCCAAAAAGGAACTACTTTGGGGCCTTTGGGTATTCCTGCAAGACCTAGACAGCCCTAATTTTCCTAATTAACCCATGTAACTTTAGGCGCGGCAAAAAGATGCCAAAAGCCTCTCAAATGCAGGGTTTCCCGAAACCCTAACCCCCTCAACCCCGAAACCTGAACTCTCCTATATGGGTGGTTGTCAAATTTATGGTTCCATTTGGGGTCCCTGTTATAATACGGCACCTAATACTTAGGGTGCCCAAAAAGGGACGCTAATTTTGACACCCATATAAACTTCTCTACACCCTGAAACTGTAAACCCCAAACTCTTCAAACCAGACCCTTAACGCCCACACCTTCGCTCCTGCGCCAGATGAAGAAAAGGGAGGAGGAGCAGAAGAAGAGGCCAGGAGCACAAACACCTCCAAAGGCTTTAGGGGGTGTGGTTCTGAGGGCTGCAACAGGGCTTACGGTTGAGGTTGGTTATAAGGGCTTCAGCAGGATTTGGGGTTGAAGTTTTTCAAGCGCTTCAAAAGAGTGTGGGCTTGAGGCTATGCAGTAAACGACAGAGTTCACAAGCCTACTATTGCTTGCAAGGACTTCAAGATGGCTTTGCTGGGGCATTGCTCAAGGCTTCAAAATGGTAGGCTGTAGGCTCTATAAAAGTTCTTGCGGCGACTTTTTTCTTAAAATGGCTTAGGTTGTCATGTTCCTACCCTAAGGCTCCAAAGTAGTTCCTTTTTGGGGTAAAAATACAGAAACCAATAAGGTAATGCCAAAAAGGAACTACTATGGAGCCTCTGGGTAGGCGTCTCCAAAAGGAATCCTCGATCTTCTTCTAGGGCTTCGCAAAGGGGTCTACGGACGTCAGTCCCAAGCCTAAACCCTGAATCCTACGGTTGATGATACAAATCCTTCATCACCCTAAGGAATCTAGACTGTGGGAATTATAGTGTATTCCTTATTATGGGTAATGCAGGATTTATATCATCAACAGTAGTTAAACTGAAATCAAAAGCGAAAGACTATCGTCATCGTGCCTTCCAGCATGCGCAGGCAGGAAGACCTGAAGGCGAGGAAAGAGGCGGAGGAGAAGACGCGCAAGGCATGTGACGAGAAGCGCAGGGGCAGTTAGGGTTATAGGGTTCAGAGTTTAGGGTTCGGGACGGTTTCTTAGATACTGAACAGGGGAACTGTAAACTTTTTGGCCTTATATATTAGCTCTATCTTAAAAGCTTGAACTTTTTTGGGGGCCGGTTGTTGAAGAAGAGAGGTTTAGACTTCATGTTCAGTTGAGGATCTGGGGTTCAGGGTAAGGATTTCATGTGGCTTCTTGGCTTGCAAAGCCTCTATCGTCGCTTTTGCCGAGGGTCAGGCAAACTTCGTGTGACTCTGCGAGTTCTACCAATCCCTGAACACTATCACCACGAAACCAGATATTGAGGACGTGGCCCTTTGAGTGCCTTGAGTTGGGTACCCTCCTACCATCTTTCCTATTCTGGCGTCGATTCAGACCTGTAGGTTTCGGGATATAAAATGAGGGTTTAGTTTACTGGGGTGCAGAGTCTTAGATAATTAGGTGTTGTACTGTGGCCACTAGTAGTAGTAGTAGTAGTAGTAGTAGTAGTAGTCGTCGTCGTCGTCGTCGTAGTCGTAGTAGTAGTAGTAGTCGTAGTAGTAGTAGTAGTAGTAGTAGTAGTAGTAGTAGTAGTAGTAGTAGTAGGACACATCTCAACTCATAAAGTAACCCCACCCAATCCGTAAACCCTAACCCTTAAACCCTAGCCGCCCCCCTAACCCCTAAACCTGAACCCTGAGCCTTAAAGCCAAACTCGAAGCTAAAGACAAGCCTCGGGAGTGTCGTCTTCACGGTCTGCCGAAAGCCAAGAAGCTAGGACCTAGAGTAGGCCCTTATTCCCTTTTTGAGGGTTCAGGTTCCCTTATAACCCCCTTTAGACCAAAAAGGGCATCCTTTTTGTTCCTAGGTTACTCTTGGGTCTATAGGAAGCATTCAGAGCACGTCAGAAAATTCCACAAGCAATATTACTGCGTTGGGCCATTGTTTGACTGGTAGCTACCCTAAGGCTCCAAAGTAGCTCCTCTTTGGGGTTCATATACAGAATTCTATATGGTACTCCCAAGAACGAACTACTATGGAGCCTCTGGCTAGACCCGAAGCTAAGTTGAGGCTCCGTGTATCCGCGGCTTTCAGTCAGAAAGTTGGGGGTATCGGACCTTCGCCTCAAAGCGCAGGAGACGGCTTCGAAAAAACGGATTCTAAATCCGCATAAATTTTTCGCATAAAAACCTAAAGCCTCCATAAATCATTACAGCCCTCTATTACACAATGCTTAGAAAGCCCTTGTAGTATACAACTTAGGAAGCCCAAAACAACTCAAAAAGCCCGTAAAGAAGCGGCAAGCCGAAAGCCGTATGGTATATAGCCTGAATAAACCTACATCGTCTCTTGCAAGAAGCCGCTGAACATGTCGCAGGAGCAGGCAGCCACGCTAGCAGTGCGCAAGGCGACGCCTTTCGAGAGCTCCTCTGCCCAAAGGGTCCAAGTACCATTATAGTAGGTACTTAGTAGATATATGGGCCCCCAAAGTATATACTATACTATTATTTGGACCCTTTGGGCTGTAAGGGTTTCTTTGTAATGGGTTTGGGGTATTGTAGTCCTTTAACGGTATCGTCTTTGGGTTTCCAACAAGATTCTATAGTTTAGCGCTTAAGGCTGTATATGGGCTTCCTTTTGCAAAGGACTTCTTTAAGCAGTTTATCTAGGGGTTCTATACTGGTTTTCTACAAGGCTTCTATCGGTCTATAGTATACAGATGTCTGGACTGGGGTTATATTCAACAGTCTAATCTGATTGAAGAGCTCTGCTCTGTGTATGGGTGTCAGAATTTATTGGACTTCAGGGTTGATGCTCCAGTTGCTCGGCTTTGGGGTTGCTTGACGCGTCAGGGTTCCTGACTAGCCGGGACATTCGAGGCTAAAGATATTCCACCATCTGAACCTGCAGAGAGAAGCTTCGACCAAGGCACTCAGCTGTTCGTGCTCCTAAATAATACCTTGTACATGGCCATACATAGCCCAACAAATGCGCTAAGGTTTCGCTCCCCTTGCCTAACGCTAGCTCGGCAGAGAACACGTCATTGCACCAACCGACAGCAAGGCCAAGAACAAAAGCCATACGAGTGACAAAGCATCTGTCATCATGAGATCTTGGTGGCTGGTGTGTTGCCATGTACCACAGGCCAAGGCGGCCAAGACGAAACACAACACCCCTGAGGCCCCCAAGCCCCAGCCCTAAAGCCCTCAGAATTGAGACGATGATCTCAACTCAGAAACCCCCCGCTCTTCGAACCCTACGGGCGAGACATTCTCTTCCGAAGGCCATCCAGCGCGTCCGAACAGCGACCCCTGAGACTTACGATGACCTACGGGCTCCATTAGCTGAACTTTGGAACTTTCATGTTAGGGGTTTAGGGTTTAGGGTTTAGGGTTTAGGAGCTGCCCCCACCCTGTAGTAGTGGTATAATAGGAGTATAGTAGGGCCCTAATATAATCCTATATAATCCTTATGGTCACTATTACAGGGTGGGGGCAGCTTCTAACTTTTATGTTTTTGGGTTTTCAGGGTTTGAGGGGTATGGTCGATTGCCGTGAGGGTTAAAGGGCCGGTTTAGGGGTTTTTGGGGGGTTGAGCGTCACTTCGGGGGTTGGGGGTTAGGGATAATATGTTCAGTGGTAAGTTAAGAGCACAGTTTTGAATGTCCAGCCTTAAATGTTTAGCCTTTCGTCTCCTTGCGTTTTTGGGCAACTCCAAACTGAAATGTCTGATGCGGAAGCTTTTAACATATATTCTCTTGATTTTATATGAGCAACAAAAAATAATTCCTAAGGAGACTACTCACAGGCTCCATCGTAGTTCCTTTTTGGGATTACCTTATAGGATTCAAAAAGAAACTACTCTGGAGCCTCTGGGTATAGATAAGTTGTGAACACAAGTCAGGCCTTGCAACAGGCTCCTGGCAGGCCCGGAGCCGAACCCTGTGGAATATCATTATCGTAACCCCTTTAAGGCGATTTTATAGGGGATCCTACCATTAATCCATATTCCAAGTTTCTGGAGATCCCTTAAGATTTTGGCGTGTGGAAGCTCTAATCCCGAAACCCTGAACGCCGAAGCCCCAAAGCCTGAGACCCAAGTCCTGGACTCTAAGCTCCTAAACCACCAAAAGTTTCAGAATCCATGTTCTTAAGGACCCTACCATACAGGCTCCGTACCCTGGGTTTGAGGGAGTTCGGCTTGGGAATGTACGGTGTAGGTCTGTCGGTGGCTTTTGGGCTTTTGCTCTTTGGTTTTTAGATATTTTGGGAGGTTTGGAGTCTGTGCTTGGAGGCCCTTTTGACTTAGTAAGTCTACTTAGTATCCCCTGGAAACCCTACTATAATCCCCATAACTTACCTTACTAACCCTACTTACTAAGTCAAAAGGGCCTCGAAGTGGTGGTTGCCCAGGCCACCTTGGAGGAGACCCAGGCAAACAACCTGGCTACCTGGCAGCGCTTTGTTTTCAGGATTGCGTAGGACGGCCTAGGGGTTCGGCTGAATTATGTCAGGGTTTGGGTGACAGAGCTGAGGGAGCTGAGGATGCTTCAGGGTGCATAGTTTCGAGTTCGGGAAACATAGTTGCTACTGAGCTTCCTGTCAGTTTCTGATATGCGGTTTTGGACTTCTGCAGCCTTTTCAACCTGAAATCCGGCTCACAAGACACTGTAATTCAATTCAGGAGTGGCGGTTGCGGGCCCAGGGTTACCTCGAGAGCCCTCGCTGCAACCCCGACATGACGAAATTACAATCTGCTGACGGCTTGAAACATGATTCCGGCTTCAGGCGTTGGCCGTGCGGAGCCCGAAGCCTCTTCTGCTAACCTTCATGTAGAGTAGAGAACTCCTTAGGTAGGGTTTTGGGACATTTTGTATTTGCTCTTATTGGGCTTAAGGGGATCTTACCCACGAATATTTTTCGTTTGCTTTAAAAGCACCTCTAGACTCTCATGGGGTAGACTCAGTAGAGGACGGTGATGTGTCGCAAGGTTACGAGACTCGCTACCCCAAAGCGAGATCCCGAAGTCTCCGAAAGATCAGCGACACTGCGTAGGACACCCTTGTATGACTATTATTCTTATCAGGAATGAGTGTGATACGGTATTTAGTAGTCATCATTAACAGTATTATTTGTATTATTGTTATTACTAGTAGTAGTCGTCGTAGTAGTAGTAGTAGTAGTAGTAGTAGTAGTAGTGGTAGCAGAAGTAGTAGTAATATTATTCCTATTATTATCATTATTAGAAATATCACTATTCTTATTATTAGTATTCTTTTTGTTATTAGCAGTATTACTATTATGCTTGCTAGCAAAGAGAGTGAAAATACCCCACCCCAAGCCCAATCATCCGAGGAATCGATGGGCTCTATGGCCGAGAAGGCACGTAGCGTCGTAGCGGTACTTGGAGGTTCAGGGCTAGTTAGAAGGGTTCCTTTAAGGGTCCCTTTTAAAGGGATCTATAGGGATTCTATGAGGGTATAGGGTTTAGGGCCTACTTGGCGGTTCAGGGTTAGTTATAAGTGGGGAGATAAGGCCCCGAATATATGGGTTATAAGTATAATTTCCCTACTTATAGCCCGGGTACTTATAAGTACCCATGAACCTCCAAGTAAGCTCTTCATGGACCGGTTTGGGGTTCGGCACTTTAGAGTTTAAGGCGAAAAGGGCTGTTTGAGTTTAGGGTTTGGGATTTGTGGTTTAGGGTTTAGGGTTTACAGGGATTTCGATTTTAGGGTTTAGGGCTTTAGAGTTTAGGGTTTAGGGCTTTGCTAGGTTCCTGAGTAGTACCCCTTTGCCCTTTTCCTTCTTGGGTTCCCTCATTAAAGCCAAAGACGTGGAAAAATGGTACCCTCATTGTGGAGGGGCTGCTCAGGAGCCTAGTCTAGAGTATACCAGGACCCTCCTTGTACCCTCAAGTAGGGGTATATGGTCCTAAATAAGGGGCATTTAGGGTCTAATACAGGGTAGATGGAGGGTCTAGGTATAGCGTTTAATTTAGGGTGTCGGGCTTTCCGATAAAGGGTTAGGGATGGAGATTTACGGCTTAGGCAAGGTTTATGCCTTTGAGCATGGACAAGACTCAGGGCTGTGCCGTCAAGTCTGCCCGTAGTTCGCACGCAACCACTGTATGTGAGTGTACGCATGCATGCAGGCATTCACGAATGTTTGTATGTGCATATCTAGACACACGCATATTATGCATGCACTTGCTGTGTATCGGTTTCGTAGATGGGTGCAGGGGGCATTCAGCAACTTTTCAGGGCATCTAGAAGTTGACTTGCGCAGCCAGCTTACATGCTGTCACCCGGCCTGAGAGGTCTTCCGCATCAACCTGAATCAACTTGCTGCCACAAGGGTTCACGGCGGGTAGGAAGCCCGCTGTCCATCTCATCGCAAGTCAGCCAAAACTGATTGCAAGAAGTTCGTGTCGATTCGCGGCAGCACTGCAGCCGACACAGACGATGCTCTCCGTGCCTTGAAAGCTTGGTGCAACTGCGCGGAATCATACACCCGCCAGAGGGATCACATCCAGCATTTTGTTTCTCCCGAAACAGCGCCGTCTCAGGCAGTCATAGATGCAGGGCTCATAACGCAAGCTCCCCCCAACCGTCCTCGCACGGATGAGGAGCTAGATGAGAGAGAGAGAGAGAGAGAGAGAGAGAGAGAGAGAGAGAGAGAGAGAGAGAGAGAGACCCTCAACCCTAAACATCGACAGCCCTCAGCCGATGTCCTTTCAATGAAAGACAAAGCCCCGACCTAAAGCCTTGAACTCGCAACTTAAGCTCGAAACACTGAATCCTTTAAAACAGATAAGGTTTCTGAAAACCCCACGTGTTGGGGCATCTCTATCCCGCTATGCCAAAGGAAGATCTTTCGTGTTTCGGCACAAGTCTGGGATCCTAAACTCATTCTGCCGCACCTTTCTGTGAGCCACGTACTTACAGTTCAACTGCAAGTGCGCTTAGACCTAGCTCATTGGTGGGGGAATAATTTTATGCAGCTATGCGGTGCTTTGGCTGTAAGATGCAAGTGCCTTTGGAAGTCATTAGACCGTTAACTTAGCAATAAACCCTAAGCCCCAATGCCTCTACACCCGAAACCCAAATCCTCAAACCCCAGATGCTAAGCTCCAAACCCGTATAATCCGTTGCTCGAATTTCGACATGAGGTCTCGGAGGAGGCCACCCGAGCATTGGAGGAGGCCCGGAAGGGAAATCGGGTGGCTTGGTGCACGGTGTAAGGGTTGTAGGGGGCTTAGTTTTAGAGATTCTTAGTGTAACGGATTCGCGTTCTAGCAGGTTACGGCTCACAAGCCTGTTGAAGAGTTTCGGCCACGTTGTAGACCGGTTTGGGAGCCAGAGTCTGAGCTGGAAACGGGGCGCCAGTGTTTCCCCTGCTCGCAGGGGTTAGTAGGGTTCAGGGTTTTGAGTTTTGGGTTTAGGTTCTCGCGGCAAGATGCTTGGTCATCCTAAATAAAGCTGAAGCGGTACCAAGAAGTTCCATGTATACCTTGATCAAAAATGTTAACCCCTCTCCCCGAAGGCTCTTGCACGACGTCATTGAACGCAAAGGCACGCTCACCGAGCTCTCTTTGCAAAACCTTAAACACCAGAAAACCACCAAAAACTGTTATTCGTGCTCCTGTAGGCGCAACGCCGCATCGACGAAATCCACAACAAGCGTGTTGCTGAGGCCAGCAGCAGAAAGGTTTAACAGTACGGGTGCTTGGTGTTTTTGAGGGGGACTGGGGCCAAGGTTGGGACGGCTAGGCTAGGGGTGAGGCATTAGGGTGGGTTTCAGCAAGTAAGACTCTAAGCCTTAAACCCTGCATGGTTTGCAATCCTGTTTGAGGAGCTGGTCTAGGGCTCCATGGCAATAAACAATAAACATGACAAGAACTGTTGCTGACAAGAACAAAAGTAATCATATTAATAAAGATAGCACCGAGAAGAACAACAGCATCTTCATCACCATCGTCATCATGTTAGCATATGAGTAATGAGAAGGATGATAACAACAGCAGTAAGAAGTTGTAAGTAGTAGTAGCAGCTGCAGTAGCATTGGCAGTGGCATTAGTTGAAAAAGTAGGAGTAGGAGTAGCAGGAGTAGGGGTGGAGGAGGAGTAGCAGTAGGAGTTATGGTAGTACATTATTGTTAGTATTGTGACTATTGTTATGATAGCAGCAAAGATAGTCACAATATGACTAATTTCACAGTAAGAGCAGTCACAATAGCAATTCTGTTAAACAGCAATGATAGCAGTCGCACAAGAATAACAATGTCAATTAGTTTGTTGGCGAAATTTGATTTTCATGATAGCTCATACCAAAAATAACAATACTCATGACAACAATACTTACAGTGCAGCAATGGCATTATAAACTATTTATACTAACAAGAGTAAGGAGAAGGGGAAGAACCAGGAGAATGACAACTATAACTACGTATAACAATCATTACCATTGTGAGGCGTCTAGTCGCTAAACCCACATGGAAGCATGCAGCTGAGCAACCCGCCCTAAACCCTTAGTTCTCCACACCTCGCTGACAGGAGCAGAAGAAGCAGGAGCACCTTGTCGGCATTGGATTCCTCCGGAAGGCACCATCACAGTACAGCAAACCCCTTAAAGTTGGAAACCGGATTAAGGCCAAATAGTGTTGGGATTCCCTATACACTACTCTGGATTGAGGCTATTGGGTTTCCAACTTTGGGGCTTCTACTGTAGGGGAAAAGGTTGGGCATCACCACCAGCATGATCACACTGTGCAGCTGGATGGTGACAAATAATGTTCAAGTCTCATCGTAGCACCAGCAGCAGATGAGATATCAACACATCACGGCCATGGTCGTCACTACAATCTTCACACCATGAGCAGCATACACCCGATAGCTACCCCCGAACCCCTAAAACCAAACCATGAGCTACAGGGTTTACACTGGGAGGCTTGCTATGTCTTGTTTCTGCAGATCATACAGAAACCCGAAGATTTGTCGCCCCCGCCCCCCCCGAAGAGCATGAACCCGCCCAAATTGTTGCGGAGTTGTGGGGAAACCCTAAACACCAGACCCTGAAAAAGAACCCCAAATTCCAGACCGCAGCCTTCAAAGGTACAAGACCCACACACCCGAGACCCAACACCAAGGCAGGAAAAGCTGAAGAAGGAGATGGAAGTCAAAGTTGAAGCGTTCATCAAAGAGACCAAGGCCGTAGTATGCGAGGGCATTCCGTAGGGTTGGTGGGCTTGTGCTTTTTGCACTTTGTTCAAGATGGCCACTGAAGGTTTCTATGAAGTTCATGAGGTCACTATCCAGGAATTACGAGCATGTGGAGATTTGGGTTCGGAGGGGTCCGGAGTTGATGGGTGTTTTTTTGTTCATTCTGGGTTCAATCTTTGTATGAAGGAGTTTTCAGGTATTGGATGTACCTGTAGTATCGTCGTTTCCATTGCAGTTGCTTGTTTGGTTAGCAATTTTCTCTATAGTCTCCCTTAAGCCTTTACTACTATTTGCTTAAGAAACCCCCAAAAAATAAAAATAATAATCCCTATATTACCCCCCATAAGGAATATATTTTTTATTTTTTGGGGGTTCTTAAGCAAATAGTAGTTTAGGTTGCCCGGTCCCAAGAGCTGTGCAATCGCCTCCCAAATGCCGCACTGCAGTTCTTGCCCATGGCAAGATACTGATTTACACTCCAAGGGCGCCCATTTCATGCCCCCTTCAAAGGGGCAATGTCCTAATGGTCAATACCTCTATTGTGAGTAACCTGAAAAACCCCGTGCGATCCCATACGTAATCTTGGGGCCTGTGTAGTTAACAATAGTACCCCGGATACTTAGTGCTCGCATAATACGGGTCTTGAACATCATACGAGGGGCCCCAAATCCTATTCTGACCATTACGGCCCGTTTATTGCAAGATATAGGGTGCGGGCTCAAGAACATCTCGGATGCAGCGCTTGGCGCCAAGACAGTGATTGTAAACCCTGAACCATGCCGAGCTATAGACCCTGAGCCCTGAACCCCACTAGCTTCCCCACATGAAAGTACCCAGAGGCCCCAAAGTAGTTCCTTTTTGGAGTTACCCTATAGGATTCTATATATGAACCCCAAGAAGGAACTACTTTGGGGCCCTTGGGTAGCCGCAGGAAGAGGGTGCGGCCATGCTCGCCAAAGTGAAGGAAACGGAGGCCAGTCTGGGCTTTGGTAGTGTGCAGAGAGGGATCACATGGGTGGTTGTCAAAATCATGGACACTTTCTGGGTACCCTAAATCATAGGTGCCGTATTTTAATAGGGACACAAAAAGGGATCCTAATTTTGACAACTACCCACATGTACATTTCAGCTTTACCTGTAACCACAAATAGAGCTACGTGCGTTGGTGCTTTACCATGAAATCCCTGCACGACCCCCCCCCCACCCTCCAAAAAAAAATGTGTCCTTGAGGTTACAGGAATTTACTACTCTGTTAAGAGCAATCGGTCTTTCCCGGTCTTTCTGGGCGTTGTGTCTTATTGGGGTGTCGGGGCAAAGACAGAGACCCTAAGGAACCGAAACAAAAGCCTGAACATAGGGCTCTTCTTCGGCTTTGGGTGTCGGATTTAACTTGAGGAGTTCGGGATTCAGGTGTCTAAGTTCTAGCCTTTGGGATTTACGGCTTGGCTGGTAGTGCAGGATTCAGGATTTCATGTCGGTTTTGGGCGATTCAGGTCTCAGGGTTTAGGGTTTTGGGTTCAGGGTTTAGGGTCCTTCCCCAGGGCTCGTACCCCTAAACGCTAATCCTTATATATATATATATATATATATATATACATACACACACATATAGATATATATATATATATATATATGTATACATCTTTGGAAACATAAATATATGTATGTATGCATATAGATGTATACATATATATATATATATATATATATATCCCTTATAGAATATAAACTATGAGCCCCCAAAAAGGAACTCTGGAGCCGATGGGCAAACCCTAACCTCTGAACCCAAAGCCCGAAGCCTCCTGCGACAGGCCTACCCATAGGCTCCAGAGTAGCTCCTTTTTTGGGATCACCTTTATAGGATGTTAAAGGTGAGCCCCAAAAAAGGAACTTCTTGGAGGGGCAGGGGACTTCGTAAGTAGGTCATAAGTAGAGTTATAAGTGCCCTAAATGAGTTACCCCCCAATTATGACCCTTCTTATAACCTAACCTGCCTACTAAGTCCCCTGCCCCCTCCAATAGACCCTAAACCCTAAACCCCATAGACCCCTTTAAGGAACCCTATAGATCCCTATAAGGAGCCCTTTAAGAACCCCTTACTAAGTACTATGGAGCCTATGTGACAGGCCCTGGTCGAGAAGCTGAAGCAGCCAGAAGGCCGATCCATCCCAGTGCTCAGTGGGTTCTTTTTGGGGCTTCGAGGGTTCCTTTCAGGGGTTCCTGTAAAGGGATCCATGAAGGGCTCTATAAGGGATCTCTAGGGCTGAGGGCTTCTAGGGTTGTGTTAGGGTTGAGGGTTTAGGAAGTTTAGGTTTTGTTATCGGGCTAGGGGCTTCTCCGGCTTACGGGCTTAGGTGCCTTAGGGTTTCAGGGTGCAGGTTTAGTGGTTGGAGTTCTTGGCATTGGGGTGTTGTAGGGCATCTAAAACCCTAAACCCTATACCTTGGGTACGGCCCCCACTCAGTAATAGTTGAGTAATAGTCATAATATATATATTTATGGGCTGCCGCCACTGCCGCCGACCCCAAAAGAAGAGAGGTGACTATCCAAGGAACGCAGCAGGTGTTGAAAGCAGCCAACTGCAAGTCTTGTAACTGGCACGAGTAGCATGAGCACATGACTGATGCGACATTGTGTGCGCATGTTTCAGCAACCTTGTGACTCAGAGGCAAAAGGCATCCGCACAAAACCGAGTTTAGCCGGAAGGCTGTATTCGATATGCTTAAGATACGGAGCCAGTGCAGTTGTGGCCATGGGATGGTACGACATGGTACGACAAAAAAGTCGCGGGCGCGCGGCGGCGCATCGCAAGGCCGGGGCGGGCAGTGAGGACAATAAAGGTAGTGTGGGCGGTGTGGGCGGTGGGGGCGCGGTGGGGTCCGGGCACACATTGGCAGCCTTTAAATACTTATTTTACTCTTTAAACACGTACAAATACAGCGGGCGATGGGAACGGTGAAAGCGGTCGAGGGGGATGAAGGTGGTGGGGGTGGTGAGGGCGGTGAGGGCGGTGTGGGCGGTGTGGGCGGTGGGGGCGCGGTGGGGTCCGGGCACACATTGGCAGCCTTTAAATACTTATTTTACTCTTTAAACACCTACAAATACAGCGGGCGGTGGGAACGGTGAAAGCGGTGGAGGGGGATGAAGGTGGTGGGGGTGGTGAGGGCGGTGAGGGCGGTGTGGGCGGTGTGGGCGGTGTGGGCGGTGTGGGCGGTGAGGGCGCGGGGGGGTCCGGGCACACATTGGCAGCCTTTAAATACTTATTTTACTCTTTAAACACCTACAAATACAGCGGGCGGTGGGAACGGTGAAAGCGGTGGAGGGGGATGAAGGTGGAGGGCGGTGAGGGCGGTGTGGGCAGTGGGGGCGGTGTGGGCGGTGTGGGCGGTGGGGGCGCGGGGGGGTCCGGGCACACATTGGCAGCCTTTAATTTCTCTTTACTCTTTAAACACCTACAAATACAGCGGGCGGTGAGAGCGGTGGAGACGGTGGGAACGGTGAAAGCGGTGGAGGGGGATGAAGGTGGTGGGGGTGGTGAGGGCGGTGAGGGCGGTGTGGGCGGTGGGGGGGGTGAAATGCTCTTTACTCTTGAAACACCTACAAATAGAGCGGTGGAGACGGTGGGAACGGTGAAAGCGGTGGAGGGGGATGAAGGTGGTGGGGGTGGTGAGGGCGGTGAGGGCGGTGTGGGCGGTGGGGGCGGTGTGGGCGGTGGGGGCGCGGGGGGGTCCGGGCACACAGTGGTGAGGGCGGTGAGGGCGGTGTGGGCGGTGTGGGCGGTGGGGGAGCGGTGGGGGTCCGGGCACACATTGGCAGCCTTTAAATACTTATTTTACTCTTTAAACACCTACAAATACAGCGGGCGGTGGGAACGGTGAAAGCGGTGGAGGGGGATGAAGGTGGTGGGGGTGGTGAGGGCGGTGAGGGCGGTGTGGGCAGTGGGGGCGGTGTGGGCGGTGTGGGCGGTGGGGGCGTGGGGGGGTCCGGGCACACATTGGCAGCCTTTAATTTCTCTTTACTCTTTAAACACCTACAAATACAGCGGGCGGTGAGAGCGGTGGAGACGGTGGGAACGGTGAAAGCGGTGGAGGGGGATGAAGGTGGTGGGGGTGGTGAGGGCGGTGAGGGCGGTGTGGGCGGTGGGGGGGGTGAAATGCTCTTTACTCTTGAAACACCTACAAATAGAGCGGTGGAGACGGTGGGAACGGTGAAAGCGGTGGAGGGGGATGAAGGTGGTGGGGGTGGTGAGGGCGGTGAGGGCGGTGTGGGCGGTGGGGGCGGTGAGGGCGCGGGGGGGTCCGGGCACACATTGGCAGCCTTTAAATACTTTTTTTACTCTTTAAACACCTACAAATACAGCGGGCAGTGAGAGAAGCGGTGGAGGGGGATGAAGGTGGTGGGGGTGGTGAGGGCGGTGAGGGCGGTGTGGGCGGTGGGGGCGGTGTGGGCGGTGGGGGCGCGGGGGGGTCCGGGCACACATTGGCAGCCTTTAAATACTTTTTAAAAGGGCGGCGGTGGCGGTAGGGGCGGTGTGGGCGCGGAGGGGTCTGGGCACACATTGGCAGCCTTTAAATACTCTTATATACTCTTTAAACACCTACAGATACAGCGGTGAAGGACTCTTTAAACAGAGCGGTGGTGGAGGTTGTGAGGGCGGTGGGGGCACTGGGGGCGCGGAGAGGTCCGGGCACACATTGGCAGCCTTTACATACTCTTTAAACACCTATAACAGCGGTGAAAGACTCTTTTAACAGAGCGGTGGAGGCGGTGGAAGCGGTGTGGGTGCGGACACCTCTCGGGATATCACGGGCGCCGCCCGCAGGGGTCGGCGGATATATATATATATATATATATATATATATATATATTTCGACCTTAATAGTAGCCCCCTATTATAGACTCTTACTGTATGGGGGCAGTCCGTAAACCCTAAACCGTGTGGAGTCGTTCGCTCCGGCGTTTGGGGCCGCCCGAGCGAAGGCCTCAAAGTCGGAATCGAGGGCCGAGGCCTCAGACCCCCCCGGGCCTTCGAACACTAATATGGGTAGTTGTCAAAATTAAGGTCCCTTTTCGGGTACCCTTAATAATGGGTGCCGTATTATAAGAGGGACCCAAAAAGGAACCCTAATTTTGACAACCACTCATATAGAGGGGGTTGCCGAAAATAGGGGACCCTAAGAGAGCACCCTAAATAGTAGGATCCTTATTATAAGGACCCCAGAATAAGGTACCCTAATTTTTGGAAAGTTCATATAGAGGCCGAAATAACTACCAATAGTGTCTTTTGGGAGGCTCCTTGTTTTATACTCATAGTATAAGGGGCCCCCAAGCCCTATTCTGATTATTAAGGCACGTCACATCCAAGTTCCTTCCCAAACTCTTACCAGCAATATAGCAGCTGCGGTCCTAAGCCCTAAACCATCGCCGTTGTCGTCCTAAGTCAACCCTGAACCCCGAAGCCCTACCTGGACCGCAAAGAACCTACCTCCTCAGGGTTACCTTAGCGGTGCTTAGAAATATTTTTTAATTTTTGGTTATTATATTCCCTAAGAAACAGCTAAAATTGCAATTTTTGCTAGGGTGCTAAGTTCAGTATGGTTACCTACTATGGTTCCCCTATATGACTCCCTAAAGGATGTAGGCTTTTGGGGGTTCAGGTAGAACCTAAACCTAAACCCTAAACTCCTAAACCCTATAAACCCTAAACTCCCAAACTTAAACCCTAAACCCTAAACTCCTAAACCCTATAAACCCTAAACTCCTAAACTTAAACCCTAAACCCTAAACGCTAGAAGCTCCGAAGCACATTGGCATCCAACGGCTTCTCAGGCACACCGGAGGAGATCGTCGCGGCGGCGGAAAGCGCTGAGAAGGCCGGCTTAGGGTCTATACTAAGTATCGATTTGGGATTTGTTGTTAAGTTCCCTTAATGTTTAAGAGGCTCAAACATATACTTTAGGGGACTGCTGAAATCGACACACATAGAGTTTCGCAAGGATTTTGAGGGTTTTGGCACGGTTTCAGAGGGTCTCATGCGCGCTTCCAGGTGTTTGCCTGAGTTCTGGAGGGTTTCATAAGGCCGTCACTGTTTTAGCAGGGTTCATGTTATCGCGGCTCTGGGTCAGGGATGTTTAACGCCTTTGGGGCATCGGGCATAGACCTCCAGCCATAATGACTAGGTAGGGCTTTGGGACATTTTGTATTTGCTCTTATTGGGCTTAAGAGGATCTTGGCTTTGAAAGCACCTCCTAGATGACGACCGTTTCAGCCTCACATCAGCAGTTCCAGGGGGTTTCTTAGTTCGCAGATTCTGCTGAAAGATGGACTTGTGATTCAGATGTACCGGTCACTTCTCAAGCGGATGCAGGAACTACTATGTAGTAGCGAGTAGTGTCTTGGCTGTTGTTTTTTTGTGGCGGCTTCTTTTGCACAGATCTCCCACGATGTGTTGCTGGCCTACCTTCTAAACCGGAAGAGAGCAGAGGTATACCCGAAGCATTGCTGTCAGAGGCTCCCATAAACACACCTTTGAAGCCCGGCCTTCCACCGGCAATCCCCAAGTCACCAGAAACCCTAAACCCTAAACCCTTGAAAGACCAGGTTGTTTGGGGGTTTGGGGTTTAGGGAGGTGGCTCATGATGTGAATGTTTACGATACTTATCACCCAACTCAGAACGTGCCCGCAAGCAGACCGTAATTACACCGTCAGAAAGCCCGTCAACACCAAACACCCGGATATCTAAAGCCAAATAAATAGGCCGCATTACAGCAACGAGATGCGACATTTTTAAAGCCCACTGAAAGCCCTCTCGCAGGCCGTGGAGGAAACTCGCGAAGGTGCAAGGACGACACGGGCGAAGATCATGGAGAGTCGTGGCTGCAAGATGTTTTGTTTTTTTGCAGGGCTTATTGGGGTTGGCGGCTGTAGGCCGTGTGGTTCGAAATCAAGGGCTTCAGGAGTTTAAATCGTTGTAGGATTAGTAGGATTCAGCATGTTGCGTTTCGGCTGTTATAGCATGTCACACAAAAGGGCCTTTACGGAGGTTGGCGCGGGTTGTGCAAGGGCTGTACAACCATGGATATAAGGCTTTATAATGCTTCGGCTTAATTCTTCATGGCTGTAAGGTCTATTTGCAGTTTGTTTGGATGATTAAGAGTTTCGGGGTTCACGCAGCTCTGCTGGCCCCTAATCGACGAAACCCGAAGAATGCGACACGGAAACATGGCTAGGCACGCCTTGGCAGCGGCAGGTAACCTTCAACCCTTTGGGGGATATAAGGGTTTGGGTTCAGGATTCAGAGTTCCGCGATAGGGCATGTATCTTCGTCCTGCTCTGACCACGGTTCAAAAGGCATTGCCCCCATGCCCTTAAGCAAGCGGCAGAGGATACCGGCACGAATTCTGCATGTCCAGTTGTCTGTACTACTACAGTTCGGTATTGTCAGAAAAGCAGGACAGAGTGGGATCCAGAACAGTCCCAAAATTGATAAGCAACCGGACATGTTAGACGTAGAAGACTAGGCAAACCCAACTTGTGCTCTACTGATTAAGGCCTTCTGAAAGCCTGGGTGTAGGAAGACTCGAAGGTATCAAGTCGAGGGGCAGCAAAGGTCCAAACCTTAAACCATAAGCCCCGTGGTAGGGAGCCCAAGTTTTAGAAAAAACTGTGTCAACACACCTTGAGGAAGCAGAAAGAGCTGGCGGACGCTGAGTCGTTCAGGAAGGCCGCGTGGCTCGTAATGGGACAGTGCGATGTAGGAGTTTGAGTAATATCTACTTATTGATACAGCGACTCTGAGCGAGACAGCAAGGTTTGGGGGCTCAGGGAATGGTCCGACAAATCGCAATGCAATGAGCTACGTAGCTGAACAGGCGATATCCATTCAGCCAGGCGAAAGCTTGCGTAAGTAGTAAGAGATGTGTTTGCCGAGGCCCCCACAAAAGGGACCTAAACAATAAATGTATGCGATTTACTGGGGTTCCCTGTTAAAGTATGCTCGTGCCATATTCTAGCCCAAAGCCTTCTTCTAATTCTTCGGGCTAAACCCTAGAGCCTAAACCCTAAATCCCTTCACCCTTTTAGAAGAGGTCAGGCGCCCTTTTTTTAGTCTTCAAGCCTGCCTAATCCCTAAACCCAACAACACTAAACCCTCAACCCCTAAACCCTAAACCCCTAAATCCTAAACCGTACGAAGCCCTTAAAAAAAGTGTACGAAGCCACCGAAAGGTGAAGCGCGAGATTCTCGAGCTCGTCTCTCGGCTGGCGGCGGGCGTCCGGCTGATGGAGCGCTCCGAGGCGTTCCTTTCACTTCAGGGCCTAACTTACCTTAAGGGTTTAGGGTTAAGGGGTTTAGGGGTTTAGGGTTTAGGGTTTCGGGCATTTACTTACCTCTGGTTAGTAGGGAATGGAGGAATGGGGTACAATTATAAATACTAGTACTCTCATTCTTCCATTCCCTACTAACCAACGCTCCGAGGCGTTCCTTTCGCTTCAGGGCCTTAGGAGTGTTGTGGTTCAGGAGTTAGGCTTGAGGGATGTACTACCCTTATTCCTTTTAGCAGTCCTAGATTCCTTATAAAGTTACTTAATACCAAAAAGGGAGCCCTTTTTATGTCTAGTTTACTGGGCATCCTAGTTTAGGGTTTGAGAGGTTTAGGGGTTTATGGTTTAGCGGTTTGGCGGGTTGAGGGCTTGAGGGTTTTAGGGTTTGCGGTTGGGGTTTTAGGGGTCTGGTCTAAGGCTTATAGATCTGAGTATAGCGTTTAGGGGTTCAATTTGTCTTTCGGCGGTTTGGTTCGTAGCAGGGTGCTGTAAGACTGTAGGGGTTTTACATGTGCTTTACTGGGCTTTAACGAGCGTGAGCTTCATTGTAATTTGGATATAGATAGGAGTGGTTTAGGGTTTAAGATTGGGTGGAATTTGTGTTATTCCTGGGAGGCTGCCAGAGACTTGCAGGGTAGAAGTGGTTCATACGGCTGCATCTTAAAGAGGTTTGCGCTTATATACTGTTGGTTAGCGAGTTCTAGCAGGTGATGAAAGATTGCTAGCATTGCTACTGGGCTCGTATCGCCTGTATACTGTCACTACTACTACTGCTGTTGCTGCTCCTGCTAGTGCTCTTACTAGTCCTGCTCCTTCGGCGTATTGTGAAGCTATGGCGGCTATGCAGCACAAATCCCTTGCTTAAGCCCTGAGTCGCGCTATGCACCCACGCTAGACCCACGACAGAAGACCGGACTAGTTCTTACTCAAGCCTGGCTTCTCCGAAACCTGAAACATGACATTTCAAGCCTATAACTCCATAACCTCAAACCTGTAGCTCTAAAATTACTCTAGACCTTGAAGCCTAAAGCCCAAACCTCATCCGTTCCGAATACAGAAGCCCCGAACCAAGGATTGTTTTGCAAAGCGGACTCTGGACCCTAAGCCTCATAGAACCTGGTCAGAAGCTTTATAGGACCCGCGCCCGAAAACCTTGAAAGAGCCACCTCAACCCTCAACCCACCTTAACCCTACAACCCAACCCCATAGCGCCGTAACCCTACACCCTGAACCTTCAAACCCTAAACCCTTTCGATCCCTTATGGATCCCTTTAAACGAACCCCTATAGATCCCTTCTGCAACGCCTACATAGACAAGCTTAGATCCCTTCAAGGAACCCCTATAGATCCCTTCAAGGCACCCCCAAACCTCAAAAAGCCAACGCTCTCAGTCCCTGCCCAGACCGTCGTGAAGGGTGCCTTGGCGCGGGCAGAGAAGAAAACCGCGGCGCTGCAGAGCCACGGCTGTTCTTTTCTTAGGGGTACTTAGAAATATTTTTAATTTTTGGTTATTATTCTCCCTAAGAAACAGCTAAAATTTTAATTGTTGCAAGGGTTCTAAGTTCAGTATAGTTTTTACTAGTTTAGGGGACATAGGGTTTAGGGGTTTCAGGGTTTAGGGTTTTAGGGAGTTCAGAGCCATGGCTGTAGATTTTGCTGGTTAGGATTAGGGTTTAGGGGTTCTATTTTTCGTTTAGGGTTTAGGTTTTGTAGGGATTTAGAGATTCGGGTTAGGGCTTCAGGGTTTAGGGTGTGGGGGGGGGGGGTTCAGAGCCAGGGCTATTCTTTATGCCAGTTAGGATTAATGTAGGAGCTTGATGAAGAAACGCTGGGCCTTTATTTGGGTTCCTTACATGAATCCTACAGCTGGTTAGGGCTGAGGGTATATAATTAGGATAATTAGGGCTTGGGGGTTTCAGGGTTTAGGGCAGTTCGGAGAGACGGCTCTTCTTTTTACTCTAGGACCCAGAATAGGCCCTTATTCCCTTTTTTAGGGTTTGGGTTCCCTTATAAACCCCTTTAAACCAAAAAGGGCACCCTTTTTATTCCTAGGCTTCTCTTAGCTCTAGTACTAGTGTGGGTTAAGGGTTTAGTTGGGGGGTTCAGGGTTTAGGGGAGCTCCGAGCCACGGCGGATTAATGTAGGAGCCTGATTAAGAAACCCTGGGCCTATAACACCCAAATAGCAGGATGCATACAAGGAACCCTAATAAAGGATTAGGCTTTCTTAATCAGGTTCCTACATTAGGGTGTAGGGGTATAGGATGGGGTTTTGGTGTCTTTACAAATGAGGATTAGGGTTTAGGAGTTTCAGGGTTAAGTTAAGGGGTTTCAGGGTTAAGGGGTTTCAGGCTTTGGGGTTTAAGAATTGGGGTTTACGGTTTAGGGGAATTAGGGTTCAGGGGTTCGGACCACTGTTTACTATTTAGGGTTTTGGGGTTTCGGGTTTCGGGGTCAGGGCCACTGTTCACTAATTTGGGCTGGCCACTTTGTTGAGATTCAGGTCTTTATTTGGTTTCATAGGGTTCCATCGGATCTCACGAATGTTTAATCGAGTTTATTCGAGATTCATGGGGCTTTGAAGATTTGTTTGGGGGTTAGGTGTGGCTTCCAGGGAGCAGTTTTGCCAGGTATCTGGGCCCCTGCATTAAAGGACTTGGGCTGCTTTGAAGGGAGGCTTAAGCGGAGCTGTACGGGCGCAGGCGTGTTTAGTACATGGGAGCTTCCGAAAATAGGTGACCCTACTATAGCACTCCAAATAGTAGCATCCTTATTACAAGGACCCCCAAAATAGGGTAGCCCTAATTTTCGGAAACTCCATATGTTTTCGCCGGGGGTCCAATTCACATGATCGTGCGCATGACCGAGAGGATTTTTCGGCTTCCCTGTATCGTAGGAACCTGAAGACTTATTAGTCCTGTTCGCTAGGGCTCGAGACACACCCGAAAAAGACCAAGGACCAAAACTGTATTCCAAGTATGAAGCCTCGCAAACCCGTCAACCGTCAATCCTGAGCCCCGACTGAGCCTTAAATCAAAGGGGAAAAGGAGGGACCCTTCATGAAAACCCCGGGTATTTAATAGCTATATGAAGGGTATATACCTAGGGGTCCTTATTAAGGGTCCCTCCTTTTACCCTTTGACTAAAGCAACCACTTCTTGCTATCCGAAGCAAGGAAGTTGGCAGAACGAGACAAGGAGTTTGCAGAGTTCGACAAAGACAAGGATACCAAACGTGGCTTTAGAGCTTGAAGTTTGGGCTTGGGGGAGATTTAGGCTTTGATTGGTGTGTTGAGTTTTGGAGGGGACCGTAGTTCCCATTTCCATTCTCAAACCGCTGGAACCA
Organism: Symbiodinium sp. CCMP2592; assembly: GCA_905221615.1. Lineage (NCBI taxonomy): Eukaryota > Dinophyceae > Suessiales > Symbiodiniaceae > Symbiodinium > Symbiodinium sp. CCMP2592. The sequence goes on along the minus strand of CAJNDT010005902.1, from coordinate 217,776 downwards.
CTTGGGCTTCAACACCTCCTCGCAGCTGCGAAGTAAACGTGGTTGCAACAGTCTGTCCAGGCGCTTGAGAACGGAATAGAGCAATTGTTAAGGGCCCCCTTCCTTGAGAACGGAATAGAGCAACTGTTAAGGGTCTCCTCAGAACGCTATGCTCAGGATTTGAAGCGCTCTCCGAAGGAAGCCTAATCTATCTCTTCAGTAACGCCCCCCCTGGTGCAACCTATGAAAACCATTCTTCAGTCTGATAAAGGGCAGAGGCTTGGGTATCTGCAGAGGGTTCTATAAAGGTTTTCAAGGGCGGTGTAGGGTCCCAATATAGGTACATATGTAGATAAAGATATAGATAAATCTATCCATCTACCTATCCATCTGTCTATCTAGCTATATAATATACTGGTCTCAACAACTACAACAGCATGTCTTTAAAGGTTGTTTTAACATAGATCTGCAAAAGACGTGTATAAGGGCTTTGTAGGATTGTGGAATAGTGGTCTGAATAGTTAGAATGAAGTTCGTCAGTATATTGTTGAAGCTCCTATGATACTGCCGTCTTTTCATTTCGGTGAGGGCAGCAGCAAACCTACAACCTTATTGCCGGAGACTGCTTCGACAGCAGAAGTACCCATGGTAATTGCAGGCAGCCCCAGTCCCATCAGAAAGGACACCCCACCCTACCACCGTGTACATCACTGTGAATGCAGACCCTGAACCTGAAAAAAAAAAACCCAAAAGGTCGCAGACCTTGGTCATCTTCCTGAAGTGCCGTGAGTGAGTTGATTTCGGGTGAACACCTAAGCTCAGAAAGTTAGTTCCGTCGAAAACTGGACGAGTAAGCCAGCGAGGATGGCAAACTAAATCGCCGGGAAGTCGAGTTGCCACTGTGGCTGCACTTGCAGGGGGGGTGTATTTCAATTGCCACGGTTGCGCTCGCACAAATTCTGGGTAATTCTTAGTGCTACCCCGATGTAGACCCGTACTAACTGGCAGGATCGTGATTACAAGGACAATCGCTAGTTTCTGAAAACTGCAGATGTAAGACATGGCGGTTTTCTGGCTGTTGGTGGATGTAAAGACTTCACACTGGAATGGAATACGCTTTTTGTTTTACAGGGTGCTATCGGCAGCTTTGTTGTCTTTTTGCTGATGGGGTTTTCACAGGTTTGCAGGATTTGGCAGACTTTGAGAATTCGGGCCGGGAGGTCCCGTGGCACTGAAGGATACTGAAGGCTGTAGACACTGTGCCGGAAAACTAAACCAGTATGGTTGCCCGCCACACTCCTAGGTTCCCTTAAGCGTTTCGAGCTGAGGTCATAGAGTTTGGACCGTCCGATACACAAGAGTGAATGCATATCTCGCGCAGCACATTCCGCCGATGCGGGGTCGTTTGCTCTGGGCAAGGGCTCGGTTCCTCTATTATATATGTTGATATATATATATATATATATATATATGCGTGTGTGTATGTCTTTATATTATGTCATAAATACGGTATTATATTGTAGTTTGCTGTATGGGAGTTTCCGAAAATGGGGGACCCCAATATAGTACTTGAAATAGTAGCATCCTTATTTTAAGAACCCCCTAACAAGGTACCCCTACTTGTTGGAAACTCCCAAGCCCCTAAGCCCTAAACCCTATAGATCCCTTAAAGGAGCTCTTTTTTCGGAACCCTTAAGGGAACCCTTATATAGGAACCCTTAAAGGAACCCATAAAATATGTTTCACATTGGCTCTTCGGAGCTTCGAGGCGGACACGAATTTTCACTTCAGGAGCTCCAAACCCTGAATGAATATATATATATATATATATATATATATATATATAGGTAGATACATAGGGGATCTGGATATATCCACCGCAACTGGACAAAACGAAGGCGTCGGGCTGGTGATGCATGTTAGAGGTTCCTTGCGGATTCGTATGGTTCATTGAATCAAAGGGGAAAAGGAGGGACCCTTGATGGGGACCCCTACCCTATAATGGGCTATATAATGGGTATATAATAGCTATATTAAGGGTATATACCTACGGGGTCCTTATTAAGGGTCCCTCCTTCTACCCTTGGACTGAACCCTAAACCCCGCGAGCCCTAAGCCCTAAACCCCTACGGTTGATGATATAAACCCTGCATGACCCATAATAAGGAATCTACCATAAATCCCATAGTTTAGGGTCCTTAAAGTAATGCAGGATTTATATCATCAACAGCAAAGCCTAACCCCTGGGGGCTGCAGGTACTGCAAGGAGAAGTTGAGCCACCAGCTGCCCAAGGACCTTTGCACTGGGGAGGTTGGACAGTTGTCCAAAAGCGCTCGCAAGATTCAGTTATAATTAGGGTAACTACACTTATTATCCCAACTAAGGTACTTATAACCTTCGGCCAATGCACACAACGGAGAGGATTCACTACCTGGAACCCCCCAATGGCCCTTTAATGGAGCCCTTATGGTCCTTGATAGTGGGTATTTAGGGTATACTAGAGGGTAGTTGGGGTCTAGGTAGGGCTTGGGGTTTAGAGTTTCGGTTTGCGCAGTCGTGGATAATTGGTAGCAGTGTCCCTACGTAGTCCACACACAATCATACTCTGGTACATGCTGACACCCTATTCGAGCCAGAAGGGCCCCCAGATTCTGTCAGGTTAGGCACATGACTTGTACTACGGGTGGGCTTGGTACCAATAATACAAACTGTGTGAGGTTGAGAACTGCAAACAACCACCAGAATCCTTACATCGTCCAAATCGTCCGCGGGAGCCATGACCATATGCCGTCAGTTAAGACATGCAGAGCAAGATGTAGAGGGATTCTTGGATGGTCTCCGGCATCTTCCTTAATGAAGGGCTTTGGGGTTCGCTTGGCCAGTACCCGAAAACGCCCCCACACCATGCCATCAAGTGCAGCTAACGACCCACTGCAAGAGTAAAGTGCTGAACAGATAGTATTGGCATACCCTCGTGATACCGCGATAGGCCCCCATATCCTTTTCTGAATATCAGGGGCTTGCCGGTTGAGGTTTTAAACCTGAGGCACGTATGAATGCCTTAAACCCCAAGCTTGCCGACAGTCTCCATTAGATCATTAGAGCCAGTTTGATGGTTCGGACTTTACTAGGGGAAACCATGCAACAAAAAGCAACTACAATGGGGCGTCGGCAAGCTTTGAGTTCAGTCCTGGGGACTGATTCAAAAGCCCCGATAAACCCCAACAGCCTCTTAGGACCCCCTAGGGTAACCCCTAAAGGAAGCCTCTTATAGAACCCTAGAGGGAGAACTGTTATTATGGAACCCTTTCATGCCCCTTCGAGGGGATGCCCAAAGCTAAACCCCCAAACCCTAGAAACTTAGTAGCTGAGTTTCTACACTTTACACGTTTTGGGATAATCTTACCCACTATAAAACTGAAAGTGTACACTTCAAACCCTAAACCCTAAACCGTGCAGTGAGGACGTCTTGGACGTGATCCTGAGCAAGCTGGAGCCGTTAACTTCTGATAAGCAGCTCGGACTTCACTTCATACTTAAACTACGTAGGGTTTGCGGGGATGCTTTACTGCACTACCCAAAGGCCCCAAAGTGGTTCCTTTTTGGGGTTCGTCTATAGAATCCTATAAGATAATCCCAAAAGGAACTACTTTGGCATAGGGTTGCAATGCCCATTCTACTACAATAATAAGGACCGCCCAAACTGGTACAGGTAATTAGTGAGGCCCCTATAGTGCGTTATACAGGGACTCAAGGGGTTTAGGGTTTAGGTAGCTCGGCTGACTGTAGGGGCCGCAACAGCTGTAATCAAAGCAGGGTTGGAGGGATATGGGTGCTAGCTCAGGGTGTTGGCTTTGCCGCAGCGCATAGGGTTTAGGCGTGAAGGGTTTTCGGTATATTCCTTGCTTGCGGGCGTCTGGCTATGATAGATGAGTCGGAACATCAAGCCCTCAGCCGCTTCCCCTTCTTGGGTTGAAGCTCCAACCCTTCCTGAAGGCTTGATGCCTCTAAGCCCTAGACCGCGCAAAACAACTGTAACGGCCAAAAACCCTACATCCAAACCGTGACGTAGCATCACGACAAGCAGTTGTGTTTTTTGCGAGTAAGCCCGTAACCCTCAACCTTATACATCAAGGGGCTACCTAACATCGTTCTCTACCTCGCACAGCTTGTTACAAAAAGCTCTGTGCGCTCTCTCAGCCGTACGCATCGCGTAGAGCACTCGTCAACAAAAGCGCCCGCTACCTCGTTCTGCATACGACCTGCGTGCTGGCCCAAACTTATTCTTGGTCCGCGGAGTGAAATACCATGTTTTGGCAGCATGCACACGTCGATGCATAATTGTGCCTTATGAGTCTGGCTACCCTAAGGCCCCAAAGTAGTTCCTTTTTGGGGGTCGCATATAGAATCCTATAAGATAATCCCAAAAAGGAACTACTTTGGGGCCTATGGGTACAGCCAGAAGTCCCATGAGGACTAGACCCAAGGAAGCCCTTAAGCCCTGCATCCTGCACCCTTAAACTTACCTAGGGAATGGAAGAATGGTAGTAATAGTAGTTATAATTGTACCCCATTCCTCCATTCCCTACTAACCAAAGGTAAGTTAAGCCCCGCATCCTGCACCCCTGAATTCAGCGCCCAAGACCCTTCACGATCCCTCCCCGAAGGGTCAAACAATAACGTACTTGGGTTTGGGATATTTGGGATACAGTAATACAGGTTGGTATTCTGAGGAGTCTGTTCTTACTAGCTACTTGGATTCGTATGTGGTTCACAGAACTCCGCACGGCCTAGCGCCCGAAGACCCTAAGATCTCTACCTGCCCTGACACCCCAACCCCGAAACTCGAAGCTGTCCGTCAAGATGTCCTGAGCCCAAGGTTCCGCCCAATGCATCAGCGCCTGGGATGCAATTTCGAGGTTCAGGGTTTACCTTTTTGGGGGTGAGCTCAAGCTCGTGAGTGAGAGGCTGGGCAGAGGCTTCAAAACCCTATAGCATAGACCCCCCCAAAGTACCCCCAAACTCTGGACCCTGAGCCCTAGACCTGAAGCTATACCCAAAACTTTCAAAGCCCCACCTCTGAGGAAGCCCCTAAACCCTAAACCCCTAAGCGCCAAACCCACCCTAAACCTTAAACCCCCGACATTCATTTTAAGAGTCGCCTAAGGAAGCTCTATAACCCCTAAAGCCTAAACCCTATCGTAGAGGGCTTAGGGTTTAGAAACAAACCTATCGTAGAACCCTATAGTACACTTAAATGGAACCCTAAACCCTACATCGCCTCTGAGGAGCTTTAGGGGTTTAGGGGTTTAGGGTTTAGGGTTTACCCCTATTATGGATTCCTTTAAAACGACCCCTAAACAGGAGCCCACGCCTCTGAGGAAGCTCTAGAACCCCATATTATGATCCCTTTAAAGGACCCAGTTTAGGGGTTTAGGGCTAAAAGGAACCCACGCCTCTGAGGAAGCTCTTCATCGCCCAGTCTGAGCTCCTCGCGCGGCAGAAGGCCGCCGAGGAAGAGGCCGCCAGCTGAGGGATTTCATCGGTGAAGGCTCCTGAACCCGGATCATTCATGGGGTTCCTATAAAGTACCCTTAGTAGTATAAAGGACCCAATAAAGGCCGCCAGGAGGGATTTGATCGTTTAAGGCTTCATACTGTAAGGGGGCCTAAACAGGGCTGAGGGTTCCTTAAAGGGTTCTAAATGGGTTTAGGATTTTGGGGTGTAGGATTTTGCTCCTTCATCCAGACCCCCGGGAGGATCCAAGAAGTAGATCCCTTCATGGGGTTCCCATAAAGTACCCTTAGTAGTATAAAGGACCCAATAATTAGGTACTCTGCCTTAGGCTCCTTCCCTACTTGGAGGGTCTTTAGGGGACTTAGTAAGTAGGTAGTAAGTAGACTTATAAGTACCCCAAAAGGGACCCTAATTGGGTTATGGTACTTATAAGTCCCTAAAATAACCAGTTACTGAGTCCCCCGACCCTCCAAGTAAGGGTCCAAAGGACCCAATAATTGGGTACTCTGCGTTAGGATAGGAGTTATGTAGGCTAGGATTTCGGGGAGTCTATGATTATTTAGGTACTTGGACCCTTGGGGGGGGGTGAATCTATATAGCAGGCCAAAACAGGTTTTAGCCTGTGGGAGGGGATCAAGGTTCCCATAATAGGGTTAGAGCCTTCATCTATCATAGGAAGCCAAAAAGTTTGAGCCTATCGGGGTTTAGTAGGGATCAGGGTTTAGAGGCCGCCAGGAGGGATTTGATCGTTTAAGGCTTCTTACTGTGGGTGGCCTAAAACAGGCTTTAGGGTTCCTTAAAGGGTTCTAAATGGGTTTAGGATTTTGGGTTTAGGGTTTAGAGCTTACTGTAGGGGCCTTAGGGTTCCTTTGAGGCATCCTGCAAAGGGCTCCATTTCCGGGTTCCTATAAGGGCTATATAAGGCTTTAGTGTGGGAGGGGCCCTAAGTACTTGAATAAGATTGTTCTGGAACCCCCCTAGTTCCCGTAAAGGGAACCCACAGAGGCATGCCCTAAACCCCCTAGAGCCCTAAACCCTACCGAAGTCCCTGAACCCGTCAACCCCAAGCACTAGTCACTAGCATAGGGGCCTTAATAATTAGAATAGGCTTCGGGGGCCCATTATACTATAATTATAGTAAGGGACTTATATAATCATAATAAGGGACTTATAAGTATAATAAGGGATCCCCGAAATACTGTAGGCAATTATTAAGGCCCCCAAGCACTGCATCTGCGAAGCGGGCCAAAGGCGAAAGTCCCCCCACTTTGCCAGTCGCCAGGAGCGCCAGAGGAAGCTGGAAGAGGAGCGGAAGGCTCGAGTTCATATACGTACTGAAATGCATCGGTCTAGTATGTACTATGCATAAACTTAAAACACAAATATATCTATATCTCTCTATATGTATATATATATATATATTATGTGCACATATCTCTATCCGTATATCTGGATTCAGCTCTGCATTTGCATGTATCAGTTCCTGTATCTTCATCTATATCTACATTTACAGGTATGTTTGTCGGGTTTGATGTGGCGGCGACATCACTCTAAAAGACGGGTTAACGATTGGAGCTTTGGTTCCAAGCAACTACAAGCTCTGAAGCGACAAAATGTGGCACAAGCCTTTCATAGTAACAATAGCAGCAACAGCAGCAGCAGCCGCAGCGGCCGCGGCAGCGGCCGCGGCAGCAGCAGCAATGACGAATAACATGATGATGATGATGATGATGATAATGGTGATGATGACGGTGGTGATGATGACGGTGGTGATGATGATGGTGATGGCAATGTATCAGCATAGCACAAAAGAGCGACATCTTCAACATGCATCAGAGAAAACGACATCGCACATCCTGATAGAAATCACATCAACGTGCGAAAACTAGGATCGCGATTGTCATCCATTTAAGGCCCCTAACCTTCGGATTCCTACTCCGTTCCCGCTTAGGACGGATCCATATTATTCGATTTCAATCCGTTTCCGGACCCTGATTTTCGGATCCCTATGCTGTTCTGTTTTAAGGGTGCTTAGGATCCGTCCTATCATCCCCGGAAGGACCTAAACCCTAAAATCCTAAACCTTACATTTTAAACCCTGAGCCTCGAGCCCTAAGTTCCAAGCGACAGATGGGTCCGAGGCCGCCCAGGCAGCACTGGCCGAGGTGTCCAGCCTTTACACCACTGCCGAGGCGCTGCCTTCTTCGAGGGGGTTAGGGTTTGTGGGCTTTTGGTGTTTGGGGTTTAGGCTTGCGGATTTGTTTTTGATTGCCAGGGGCTTGTGAGGGTTCTTTTTGCATCTTGTTTTGCTGGCGTAGGGGTTGGGGGAGCCATGGGGGCCTAAGGATGCGGTCGGTGTAATCTCTGCCTCCATAAGAATCAATACCTTAGTCGGAACCCCCTTTTTTGTAATGACCTTGATAGAAATGGAAGATCATGATTATCTTAAACAGTTTAAAGTTAATAGTTGCAGATATTTGTAGTAGTAGGGGCCTTTAGACAAAGGAGGTTCATGGATGAGGAGTCTGCGTGAGGCTGGATTCGTTGACATGGCGGGGCTTCGGGGCGGGATCTTCGGAGTTGGTTATATACAGTTTAGGGTTAGGGTTTAGGGTTTAAGGGTTTAGGGTTGCAGAGTTTAGGGTTTAGGGTTAGGGTTCAGGGTTTAGGGATTTCGAAAGTAGACTTGGGCTCGTATAGAAAGTCGGTATCATTCTGAGAAGTTACCCTTTGGTTGGCATGGGACCCTGCAAGCAGGTTTCTTGCAAATCATGCCATAGCAAGAAGCATCCAACCCTCAGCCGCCTCCGGACAGAGTGTATTCAGGATTTTGGGATACCCGTACAAACCTGAGCTCCAATGAACATTCGAGTCTTTCCCTGCTGTGCGGGTCCTTGAACCCTCGATGCTGAATCCCGTCAACCCGAAGTGCCCTAAGCGTGCACACCCCAAGCTTGCACCCTAATCCAAACGGTTCCATTCATACAATGCAACGCACACACCCTGAACCTAGACACTCAGTTGACCTTAAAGCCCTAGCCTGTAACTCTATGTTACATACACTCTGAGCCAAGAGGCCTGAACCCTAAACTCTCATCCCTAAACCCCAATGCTCAAACGCCATGTCGTAATCAGAGCCCTTTTACCCAAAGTGGAGGCGACTGCCGCCGAAGCAGAGAACAAGGCAGGCAACATTGTTCCCAAGCTTCCCTCGGCCCTAAACCCGAAACCCTGCACCCTATAACCCTAGAACCCCGAACTATAAACCCCCAAGAACCCCGAAACCCTAAACCTCTAAAGCCCCAAATCCCAAACCCGCAAAGATCTCCCTCATCACTTGTTTCTCTTCTTCTGGGGCTTATGAAGTGGAGGGTCCCTCAGGGTTCCTATCAGGGTTTAGGGTTTGGGGGTCCTTTAAACCTTGAACCGTAAGCCCTGGGGTTTTAGGGTGTAGGGGCCCGATAAACCCTAAACCCTAGAAGGTTTTTTTTGATTGAGCTCGGGGCTTGTCGGGGTTCGGCACGAAGTTGCCGCGGGCTCGGAAACGGTTCTCAGCAGTCGAATAGATGGGCTGGAAGATGTAGTGCAGAATGGTTCCTGTCAGATTTGGTACCGCTAAGGGTTTCTAGCAGGAAGGGTTTATTTAAAGGGTTGAACATAGAGGCCAGAATGATGGGTACTGTCCGTTACTGTAGTAGTATCCTGTTATGGAATCATTATAGACTCTTGGAAGGTCGGAAGAATGAACAATACTGGCTCCTCATAGTTCGGGTAATACCAAATGCTACACCGGAACATTCTGCAAAGCTCTGTTCAAAGTGTAAAAGCCCATATGGGTGGTTGTCAAAATTAGAATCCCTTTTTGGGTCCTTATCATAATACGGCACCTAATAATTAGGATACCCAAAAAGGGACCAGAATTTGGACAACCACCCATATATCAAAACCCATCATGACCCTTAAAGGAACCCTTAGCGAACCGAGAAGGAGCCCGACTCTTCGTCTTAAAGGCTCCAATCCTATCCGCCGCCGAAGTCTCCGGGTATTTCGGGTCTACTATAGGGGCCTAAATCATTACCTATGCTATTTCGGGGGCTCCAAAGTATGATGATAGCGTGACATAGCCAAAACCCTACTCTCATGATCAAGGCCCCTACACTAATGCTGTGGTCTTCGGCCATGGGGTTTCCCGGTCTTGAGCTGCAGGGGTGGAGGGCTTGTTGAAATGCTTTACTTGAGGAGTGTCAGGTTTATGATGTGGGACTCCAGGGCTGTTGGTAGGGTGGTTTACGGTTTAGGGTTTTTTTGGTTTAGGGGGTTAGGGCTTAGGGTTGAGCTGGAAGTTCTTCGTGGCAGAGCTTGGGCTGTCTCCCACGGCTGGCTCTCCTCATTGAACAGATTGTCGTGAGAAAGACGTGTCCTTGTGAACCTTTGCCTCACTGATATGGGTGGTTGTCACAATTAGGATCCTTCTTTTCGGGTACCCTAAACAATAGGTGCCGTAGTGTAACGGGGACCCAAAAAGGGACCATAATTTGGACAACCACCCATATGACTGTAGGGGCTTGTATAAGTAGAGCAGGGTCTATTACAGTATCAATACGTGAGGACTGTAATGTTGGAGGGTATGTTAAAGCAAAGTCACCAACGCACGTAACCAAACAGTCAGACCGTATATTCCGTATCAGCTTATGCCTTATGCATGCTACATGGTACTGTGACTGCCACACAGTTGCCAGGATCCAGTACATCGACTGTTGTACCCTTCCTCCTGAATCCCTTGTCCCTTAGAGCCTTGCGTGTTGTCAAGCTGCTGCGCTGAAGGGCTGTTCATCTACAAGATTCGCTGATGCCAACTAGCATCACAGACTGTGCCTCCCAACTATACATCCTGAACGGTAGCACTTTCTGGGTTCTTTCGAAGGAACCCAATTTCAGTTACCATGACAGGGATCTAGAGTAAGTAATCGCGCTCCTTGTTACGGTAACTTAGAGAATTCCTGAACAAATCACAGATTATCGCCGAGGCGAGCCAGCGAAAGTCTTGCTATTGCGTAAGTACGTAGCGTGACACAAACGAGCACCGGTCCATACTGAGCCTCGGCCATGACCGCATGCTTGATTCTGTCTGACCTGGTGCTGCATACTGTGTGAAATCACCTAACTTGTCCGAATCCGCTGACATGCGATTGACTGATGCTTTGTATCATCCCACCCCCAACCTTGTATCCAAAGCAGAACGCGCAACGCTTTGAACAACAATCGTCCATGCTTGGGAGACTTCCTCTTGCTTAGCGAGCAGGGCGGCGCTGCTAAGCATAAATAAAGAGGAGTCTTGCTAAGTGAGCCAAAAAGAACTGCACGACAGCATGCCCAGCACAAATGTCTTGAGGACGGTTTCGTCGAACTGCCTCAATCTCGAGCATGGGTGTAGCAGAGGCCATGTAAGTGAGTACCGTTCACAGAGTCTCGCAGAGCTTATCTTGTAGTCCGAGAGTGGTTCGGTGTCGACATGGCTTGTGGTAGGAGATCCACAACGCGTTTGTTTGTACTACTAAGACCAGAACAGGTAGGCTGCAGCACTGTTTTTCGCAGACTGCCAATCATACTCTAATTTCGCATCATTGAAAGTACGTAGGCTTTGAAGTGTCTTAATCTTCGGCAGCGATCGGCAGCAGCTACGAGCTTTCAGCCGATAGGCGACAGATGGATCGCGAAAGATGAATCCGTACAAGAGTTCAGAGTTTAAGGAGTGGTTGTGGATTAAGGGTTTAGGGGTTAGGGGTCCTCATAATGTGAATGTGGCATAACAACGAGCCAAATAACGATGGCAGAAGTAGGTATTGGCACAACGTTGGTGTGGTTTTCCAGAATTCGCTCCAACCACCTTACATTCACTTGAAACCCTAGACATCCTTAATCCATCGCAACCCTACGTCCGTAAATCCCCCAAAACCTTAAACCGTCATGCTTACACCACAGGAACCCGAAACCTGAAGCCATAAAGCACGATGAGGCACGGCCTCTGATCAAGGAGTCAGACAAGGCTGCGCTTGGGGTTTAGGCGTGAGGGCGTCGTTGGGAGTTGCCTTCAGGTTCGTTTAAAGGGTTACTACAAGGTTTGCCTTCAGATTCTTTGAAAGGGTTACTATAAGGGTTCCGATACGGGGCTAGTAGGAGTTAGCTGTTTGAGGTTGAAGGTTTCGGCGTTCAAGAGGTTTGAAGAATTAGTGGTGCTATCCCTTCGCCAATCAGTCTTCATGTATTCATGCTATAGCATACCCCCCTCAAAAGCCCTTCAATATCGTGAAGGCCCGTACTTTATAGTTGCCATAGCACAGCTCAAGTAACTGTTTGCAGTGTTGTCGGCTTAACTCCTCCGGTTTGAGAAAGTCGAGTCTGGGAGATAGGTCAGGGTTTGGGCTTGTGGGGTTTCGGGGTTTGGGGCTTATCCTTTCGGGTTTCGAGGTTTATGGTTATCGGGACCACGAACCCCAGAAGTGCGAGTACTGCTACGAGCTGAGACGCATTTACAAAACTATAGTTAGAGCGATGTGGAGTCTCTGGGTCAGAAAGTTGTGGGCATAGGGGAGCGAAAATGAGGCTTTCATACAGGACCTCGAATGTTATTAATACTCTTCCCTCGGGTTCCTCGGTAACTATGAGTATGCTGCGAGACCCGAAACCTTTTCAAATTATTGAGGCCATGCCTCTTATGCCCTCAATTCATTGAACTCACACAGTTAGTTCTTTTGAACTTAGGATTCAGGAGCCTAGGTTCGAATTCCTAACAGCAAGCATATGGTAGAAAACCCAAAACCCAAAGCCCTAAACCCCCATGTATCCACTAAAAGCCCATAAAGAGACACCATAACGACTCTAAGACCTAAACCTCTGAGCCCAAATCTCTTGGACCCCAAACCCAACACCCCTAAACCCCCAACACCTGAACCTCGAACGGGGGGAGGCCTCGGATGAGATCGTGGCCGAAGCAGACGAGGCAGGGAAACCGGAAGCATGTCCATCCCAAGAGGGGGTTTCCGAAAATTAGGGATACTTTGAAGGAGTCTATAACGGCACATTAAAGGGATCTAGAAGAAGGGTTCCTTACCCCAGTTTCGGAAAAGCCCTAAACCGTAACCGTAAACCTTCTAAACCCGAAACTCGGCAACGTTAAGTACTACCCCGAAACCCTAAACCCTTAAACACTACTCCCCACGACCCCTAAACCCCTAAACTCTTAAACCCCCAAACCCTAAAACCTTAAACCCGAAACCCTGAAGCCCTAAACCCCTAAACCCCTAAACCCCAAAACCCGAAACCCTGAAGCCCTGAACCCCGAAACCCCTGAACCGGAAGCCTTTCTTCGGAAGTGCCTGCAGAGGCCGACGCCTTGGCGTCAAGAGCGGAGCAGGACCGACATGTGCCAAGAGTCTTGAGGATCGTCGGGGTTTAGGGTTTTAGGGTTTAGGAGGGTTTAGGATGTGGGGTTTAGGGTTTAGGATTTTCAAGATTTAGGGTGTAGGGTTTCTTGAGGTTTAGGGAGGATTGGGGGACTTCATGAAGGTAGGGTGTCGGGATCTTCGGGGTTTAGGTTCTAAGGGTTTATAGGGGTTAGGGATATGGTACCAAAAGGAGTCTGGAGGATCAGAGGCAAGGATTTAGCGGGTTTAAGGGTTTAGGTTTGAGGATCAGGGGAAATCATAGGGGTAGGGGGTAGTGTGTTTGATAGGGCTTTGGGCTTAGGGATTTGGGGATTAGGGTTTAGCGGGTTGAAGAGTTTAGGGTAAGCATTGTGTAGGGTGCAGGTCTTTGGTAAGTAAGGCTGTTAGTTGGGGAACTCCTTTTTTCTGTGCTCACTTGGGAAAGTAATTTGTCTTCATTCCGGGATCCAAGGCCACGATCCTAAGCCGCATGGGGGTCAAATCCCACATCTTTTCAAGCATCCGTGTCATACCGCGATGTAAGCCCTGAATTACGTACTGTAGCATAGTCTATGAAATACAAGCCAAGTTATTCGCCCTTACGTATAGTCCCGGAAACATGTGGTAGAAAATTCGCAATGACCCTTTTCCAAGCCGAATTTCCAATTATTCAGCCCCCTAGATCACAATGGTTATTGAGGAGCTGCAAACCGCCTCTGCGAAGCATGGCGAGCAAAAGGCCTGGTGTTCAGGGATTGGTTTTTAGTGTTTAGGGATTCAGGGTTTCGGATCTAAGATTCAGGGTTCAGGCTTAGAAGCTAGGGATTCATGTTTGCAGGTTTCGGGAAAGCCCACCAGCTAGAGGGGTTGAGTTCCTTTGATGGGGACAAGCCTCTTAGCCCGGTTTCGGGCTTATACCAGTACGAGCGGAACCACTGAACTTTGTGCTCGGTCCTTGCAGATCAGAACCGCCTGCATCCCCACGACGCTACCCTAAAGCCCTAGACTCCAGCTTGGCAGAGGCCCCCTCTCTCTCTATGGACCCCAGAGAAATGCTGCGGGTGCTGGTGCAATAGTTACCTATACTATTTTGGTGGTTCCTGATTATGCATTACCCTAAACCCCAAAACCCTAAAAGCCCTAAACCCTAAACCCTAAAAAAAACCCTAAGACCCTAAAAACCCTAAACCCTAAAAACCCTATTCTAATCATAGTCACATAGTCGCAAGGCTGCTGAGCCGAGGATCGATACTGGCCTCGGCATTTCGCCAAGGAAAGGCGATAAGGCCAAAGGGTCCTAGGTACCGTTATGGGGGGACTTCCCCAAATCATAATAGTAATTCCTAATATAGAAAGGGTCCTACGGTTGATGATAGAAATCCTGCATTGCCCATACGAAGGAAGGTAGCATAGTTTTCCATAGTTTAGGGTCCTTATAAGGTAATGCAGGATTTATATCATCAACCGTAGGTACTGTTATGGCGGATGCTTCCCCAAATCATGATAGTAATTCCTAATATAGAAACCCTACATTTTACTATAAAGGTACTTTGGACCCATTGGGAAGGCCTGTCTTACCTTTGGTTCGTAGGGAATGGAGGAATGGGGTACAATTATAACTACTATTACTACCATTCCTCCATTCCCTACTAACCAAAGGTAAGTAATAAAGATGGCCTGCGCCCGAGCCCAGTCTGGTTAGAAACAGAGAGCGCGAGATGGAGCTGAGCTACTGGCTTTGCAAAGATTTCGCCCCAGTCGGCAGGCGACGCGACTGAATTGGGCCGAAGGTGCCTCCACTGAAGGACCCGGGGTACCCACCTGGGAACTACCCGGCTGTTGCGTTTGAGACGGAGTTCTGCCGCTGAGGAGTTGGTAATCAACTCCATGACTCCACAGCGAGTGCAGCCGACCGTCTTTCATAGGAGGCCAAAAGGGGTTTTAGCCTATGGGGGCTTAGTAGGGATTAGGGTTCCCATAATAGGGTTCATATTAAGGAATCCCTACCCCAAGAGTCTAAAACCCCCCTTTTGGCCTCCCATCAGTCTTTCAGTGAGCGGCATCGGCGGCATTGGTACTTTTCCGATCTTGCGTGCGTAGTCAGCCCGTGCAAAAACCTGTACGTAACGGTAGAGCCTAAACCCTAGGCCCCAAAAGCCTTAATGCCCACCATATGCAGCTCTTCACCCTAAAGCCCCCAACCTTTGTTCTTTTAGTCCCCTCACAGTGTCCTTTTGTCTATGTGTAAAATCCTGATGTGTAGAACTCGGGTGAAGCCTCTCGCAGAACCCTTCATACACACTCTTTTGGAAGCCCGTATGAACCCCAAGCCCCAAACCCTGAGCCCTAAACCCTGAAGCCTTACACCCCCAAAGCCCTAAACCCCCCCCTAAGCCCTAAAAATCATAAAAACCTTAATATAAACCCTACAACCATAAGAAGACCTAAACACCTCAAAAGCCCTAATTTTCTATTCTTTCTATTTCGCTTAGCTGGAGGAATCCCTCGAGGAGAACCCGAAGTTGAAGGCCAACACACAGCAGGACCCTGCAGCTTTCGAGGTTTGGTAGGTTCTATAAGGGGTCCAAAGGACCCAACAGTTTGGGTTCCTTGAAAGGGTTCTATAAGGTTCCTTTTAAAAGGGTTACTATAAGGGTTCTATTGTATGGGCCTTAATAACTCTTGGGGTTCTATAAGGGGTCGACAAGGGCTACTATAAGGGGTCCGTAAGGGCTACTAGAAGGGATCTACAAGGACATCGCAGCTCCCGAGGTTTGGAGCGGGCTTAGTCATTTGAGGTTTAGGTTTGGGAATTTTGGTGGTTTTGGGGTTTTAGGATTTTAGGGGTATGGGTATGGGGTTAGGGTCGGGGATTTTAGGGTGCATTATGTTTTGCTTCAAATTGCCCTGAGTCTCAGACAGGTCATCATCCGGGCTCACTGGTGTTTGTTCCTACCGTTTATAGTTTATAGGCTTAGGGGTTAGGACCAGGACATCAACATGGGCCTAAGCGCCTTCAAACAGTTTCAAACATAAACCCTAAACCTAACCGGGAGGTCCGAACCCCAACCCGAGGTTTTTTTAACTTTACTAAGCACGGAGCCTCAAAGGCCGATGTGAAAACGAAGCCTACAGACTTAAGCCCTCTCAACCGTCGGTCTCAACCACGAGAGCTCGGAAACCCGATCCCGGGTATAAGAGGATGTTTGTTTAAGTTTGTGCGACTCGTACTTGGGTGGCTAGAACTACAACGGCCTATTTTCCACAGGCTAAAGCTACGTGGTTTCTACACTGGCCTTCTGAGCTTGATGTCACAGAAAGCAGGCTAGTAGTTTAGGTGCTTAGGGTTTCGGATTATCCGGATTTGCGGCTGGTGTTTGGAACCAAGAGGCTCATGACAAGTTTCAATCCGAGTTCAAATCCAAAGGAGCAGAGTGTGGCGGAGAGTGTTTGGGGCTGAGGCTTTAATGGGTGTTTGGCCTACTTTACACCTTGCTGTGTCAGGACAAAACCGGTGACCATCCTAGGAGTGATCCCAAGGCCATACTCCCGAGAGTTCCTCTAAATGAATGGCAGCATTGTACAATTCCCCCAAACCCTGCTCGAATTATACCGGCCTCGCTAGCGACACCCTTAGCAGCTGTGAGAAGCGTGTCACTGATTGGACGGAAGCGGAGGCCAAGCTAAATTTGAGCAGTTCAAGGCCCTCACTACCCTACGCCTTAAACACCCTAAACACCTTTTACACAAATAAACCTTCAACGTTCACAATCCCTACACGACGGACCGTAAAGCCGAAACACTACATAATTGTTGAGTCTTGCTCATGGCGACCTTGCGCATCAGTGAGCCACATCACCCCCTAAACCCTAAACCCCCGATAAAGAGCTCGTTTCGGGGCTCTCTGGGTCCTTCAGGAGCTGCAGCGGCTGGACCAGCAGCTTGGCTCCAGCTAGCCGATCTTCTGAGTCGCTAAGTATGCAACCCAAACGGGGTTTACCTTGGGTACGGCCGCGAAGGCAACTTGAGGGTCCATTTTTGATGATGCCAATTGACAGGCCTGGATCGTCGGCAAAAACATCCAACCATGGCCTAGCAGTTCCAAACCCTGTAAACCCTAAATCCTTAAACCCTGGACTTACCCGAAAACGCTAACAGGCAGAAGGTAGATGGTCTTGGGCGCAGACTCAAGTCTCTGTTCAGGGGCATTCGGTCCTCGTGTGATTTTCTTAGTCTTAGCCCAACAAACGAAGTCGTGGACCAAGGCAAGAAGCTGGGGATCGATATAAATTGGGGGTGGGGGGGGGGTTCGAGTTTAAGGCTTCAGTGTTTAAGGTTCCAGGGTTTCGGGATTCATCTTAGCACTTTCCAGTCACAAAGTAAGTATAATGTACTATACTATCGCAGCTACTATAGCAGTCCCCGAAACCCGGTTTTACTTGTTGAGGCCGCGACCCACCTTCCTCTTGGATTCTGGCATCGAGCCTCTAAAGCCCTAGTCTGCTTACTCCGGCCCGACATTTAACCATACCCAAGTCCTATAGTATGGAAAACTGTAAAAGCCTATATCCATAGGCCCCAAAGTAGTTCCTTTTTGGGATTACCTTATAGGATTCTATATACGAACCCCAAAAAGCAACAACTTTGGGGCCTTAGGGTATTATGAAAAGCAGGCTGGTCCTTCTAGATGGGTATCCAGGGAGCCCGCTAAACCAGAATTATGGACCGAAGGTAATCACTATTGTTACTATTATTACTATTATTACTATTATTACTGTTATTACTGTTATTACTGTTATTATAATATGAAACTTCTTTGGGTAGGCTTACTGTGGTTGCAAACGGCTTGGGCTCCCATCCCAGGCGTGAGAAGAGCCTCAAAGGCCTGGATCTCGCTCCGTCGACATGGGTCTGCAGGGTTTCATAAGGTGTATGTTGAAGGGTTTCGCAGGGTTTGTGCAGGTTTATAGGGATTTTGTATGCTTTAGGGTTCGACTTCTTGAGGTGTATTCAGGATGAGTTTGGTAAGTCTGGTAAGATTTGCACATGGAAGGTCTGGTTTGGGAGAGACGGTTCCATCTGCCTCGTCAAAATAAATGGCTCGAATAGTCTCAATACTAGCGGTTACTGGCGTTCAGGGTTCCTTAATACAACTATAGTCCCCTATACCCCCAAGCCCGATAATTAAACAGCAAGGCGTCTCTCTTCAAAACCATTATACATCGTCTAAGCCCTATGCATCTACCAAAAACGACCTACGTAGGCCCTAAACCCCAGAACCCCAAAGCCTTAAACCACCCGCAAACGGGCCGAAAAGCAAATCCAGGCCGCCTCTCGAAAATCGTGGCTGCGGTGAAGCTGGCCAAGGAAAAGGCAAGGCAGCCCCGGGCTATTGGTATTCCTTCGATTTGAGGATGAGGGTTCTCTTCTTTTCAGGGTATAGGGTTTAGGGCTCTATGACCGGTGCCGTTCAGCTATATAATATGTAAGTGTTCCTACCAAACCCTATAAAACCCCATATTGTTAAAGTAGCTTTGTGGCTTTGGATTTAGGATTGGAGAAATCATGGTTTCAGGGCTTGGGCGCCTTGAACTCTCAAGGCCCAAAAATGAGAAAGCACCAAAAAAGCCTAAACTCCCCCGGGCGCTGACACCCTCTGACACCTCGACGCCCCAAAGCCATGACACCAAAGCCAAGATCAGCTTCGAAACTGTTCAAAACCTCAGAAAGGCGCCAGAAAACTTTAGAAATGTTTAGGACAACCTAGGGGGCCCTGCAGAAAGAAAGATCTTCGAAGGCTTTAAGAAGTCCTGAGCAATTCCTGTCGGCGCTGGGAAGGCCAAGCGGAAAGCCTTCGCGGAATTTGATCAGAAACGCTGCTGGGCCGCGAAGTGCAAAAGCAGTGGAACTATCAGTATTTGTTGTTGGTGTCGTGGTGGCGGTCGTCGCGGTCATCATAGCAGTACTGGCACCAACAGCAGCCGTAGCAGCAGTAGCAGTAGTGGTCGTCGCCCTAGTCGTAGTCGTCGCCGAAGTAGGGAGTGGTCGTCGTAGTCGTAGCTATCGTAGCTGCACTACACCTTTTCGTAGTCGTTGTCGTGGTGGTAGTGGTGGTGGCAGTACCAGCAGTGGTAGCAGCAGTGAGAAGAGGAGGCTACCACACAGGTGTCTTCAGTGCTTCCGTCGGAGCCCTTCGAGGCACAGAATGCGCCACGGCCATCCGAGCCAAGATGAACGCCGAGGCACGTCAGTTGTGGACATGGCGAACAGGAACGAAACATTAGAGTGGCAGTTTCCAATGCCGGTACTAGTGACATGTGGTGTTTCCACATATCGCGCTACCGGTTGGTTGTGGTGGCAGTTGCAGCAATAATACTATGTGTCGATACACTGATGGGTGAGCCGGGTTTGTGGTTGAAGGCCGTCGAGTGCAGCAGGGGAGTGTAGAAAGGTGAGGTTCAAAGATCCTACCCGAAACCCTAAACCCCAGGATTTATTCTTTCGCGCTTGAACTGCTTGAACTCAACCGGTTTACTGAGAGTACTGGGGTGGCATTGCAAGTGGCCAGCGTGCAGCCACTGCTGTCTAAACAGGCAGGCCAGCAGATCAAATACGATGGTTCCTTGTAAGGTTAGGTAAGAAATGCGGTTTAGGTAAATGAATGTTCCTGACAAGGCACCCTTCGAAAACGACTGTTCGTTGCAAGCAAAGCGGTCTCTGCAAGGGACCATGTACAGGTACAGTCACAAAGGAGTCATATACATTATTAGCATTGAAATTCCCGATGGTTTCTCTCTCTCTGATTAATTATGTTGCCTATAACCCGAATATCTTTTCCGTGATTGCTAAGGTTCCCGTTTCACAGAACCATCAGAGATCCCTCATAGTTCCCTGAGACAAGCTTAGACCCTCCCCAACCCTTCGAGCCGCCTGTTCGGGCGCCTCTGTTTATGCTTATGTAATCTTATGTATAACACCGCTATTACAACCGCCTAAGCTCCCTGTGCTATCTCATAGATCCCCATAACCGGTAAGCCCCCTCCTTGTGCTACCACCCGACAAAACCTTCCAAAGCAGTCTGAAGGCACCAAAATCCTTCTTCACCCTTCACTAAACGCCTCGGAAGGCCAAGACGGCAGACCAGTTCTTCGAGGAGAGCTGGGGCTAAAGGGTGGTCCAGAGCCCCCCCCAATTGGGCGCGTTTTAGGCGGGTCTGGTTTAGTTGAGGGCGTAGGGTTGAGGAGTTTGGGGTTTTGGGTTTGGTTCAGGGTGCAAGGTTTAGTGTCGGGCTTGTTCTATGAGTTTTGAAGAGGATTCAAGATGTGGAGTTGTGGCTCAGGGTCTAGGATGGCTGCTGTTCGTGCTGCCTTCATTGCGGTGATTACTAAGACAGACGCGCTGGGAAGTAAACCCTCTATAGATTAAATGTCATGTTCAGCGGAATTCAGGGCATTTGGGCTCGTTAAAACCTCCTGCAGACCCCATATACACCCCTCATAACACTTCTAAACAACCCATGCAATTCTAAAGTCCTTCACTAAGGGGCTGTTCTCCAACTCCAATACGAAAGAATAACTAGCAACGGCAATCTCCCCTGCCACTCCCTGTGATCCTCAATCCCCTATTCTAATCATTACCCAGTGAAACCCTTACAGAGCCCTGAAAGCCTTAAATCCTTTGCAAGAAACCATATTATTTTGCAAGCCCTCACAGCTTTGAACTGATTCTTAGTAGCTGAGTACGTAACCTTTAACCTTTTAGGGTGTATAAAACCCTACCATAATTGAAAAGTTAACCTTTTTGGGGCTAGGGTATTCAGCCCCTAAGGATTACTAAACCCTCAATCCTAAGCCCTCGAGGAGATCAACTCAGGTTCGGCCCTGACCGAGGAGGTCTTCGCGAGTTTCCTGAATGGCCCCCTGGGCTGAAAGAGTCAATAGGAGTGCTTGTCAAAATTGTTAATGTCCCTTTTTGGGTACCCTAAAGAATAGGTGCCGTATTATAACAAAGGACCCAAAAAGGGACCCTAATTTTGATAACCACCCATATGGGGAGAGCCTGAACTACAATATGGTGTTGGGGTATATGATGCTGTAGGTATAAAAAGAATCCGAAGAATATTGTTTGTAACTCTTTAGGCTCCTATATTGGTTCAGGTTTTGGGGTGCAGGGTTCCGGGTCAGGGTCGAGGGTTCAGAGCAGCCTTAGAACATTAGGTTTCGGAACTGGGTTTGATCTTTCAAAGCCGGGGATTATGATTTCCAATATGGTACAGTGGCATGGATAAGTGTCCCCCCTCTATGTTGGTCCTTTTTGTTCAGGCGTTCTGCTGTTGAGCATCACATGTTCTGTAATGGTGCTGTAAGTGGTCTACGAAAACGCTCTGCAAAAGGCCTTGTCTTAGGGTTCTACTGCTTATGTTGTTGTGGGGCTAAGGGCTTTGAGGCTGCAGGGTTAAGGGTTTTGAATTTAGAGTTCTGGGCTTTGGATGTTGTTATTCCTATCAATCCCTAAACCCTAAGCCCAAAACCCCCCCTAAACCCTAAACCCTGTCATCATGTCGTCTGGGGGAGCATCCTTTCAACTTTGACTGATGGGTCTTCCTAGTGCTGCCTCTGCCAACGTTTCTTTTCATCTTTTCTAGGTGTATGAATATTGGTCGTTTGCGCCTTCTGCGGCTTCTGATGCTACTATTGCTGACGCCACTACTAAACACTACAAGCATTTAAGGATCAGGGTGTTGGCTACAGGATTTAATTCGATCGAGACTTCCAAGACAAGCCGCAGTCGTAATGCTATGAAAGACAAAGAACGAAAGTAGATTTAATGGCATGACGCATCAGATCAACAGCCGGGCCAAGTAACATTTTAAAGATCTGCAAGAGCAAGCTAGATCGCTGAGGATAACCACTGGCACCCTGATCCTCAAGCCCGAAACACCAAGCCCCCAACCATCAAACCTTGCACCAACCGCACACTCTTATATCTAAAGCCGACGCTAAGCCCAAATCCCGGCGCCCAAAACCTTTGGTCCCCCTAGCCACAAACCCCAAAAAGCCAAAAAGCCCAATTTTGCAAACCCTAACAACCCGAAACCCTACACCCTGAAGGCAAAACCTAAGCATAAAGCCTGTCGAGGCCTTGATGGCCTTGAGCTGCTCGATGGACATGCGGAGAAGCTTGGTGGGTCCATACTTGGAGGTTCGGGGGTAGTGATAAGTGGGGTTATAAGTCCCCTAATATGGGTTATAAAGTAGAGTTACCCTACTTATAGCCCTACTTATAACTACCCCTGAACCTCCAAGTAAGGGATGTTGTCAGGCTTCAGGATTTAGGGTTCAGGGCCTGGGGTTCCGGGCTTAAAGGTTGTGTAAGTATGTAGGGTTTCGGGCTTAAGGGCGGCGGGTTTAAGGGTTTGGGGAAGTACAGAGTTTACGATGCTGTGGGAGATTCAGGGTCTTCCACGGCATTATTGAGGCGTTATTTGGTACTAGGAGTTTGCATCCAAGGATGATATCAAGGGGTCTCCAAAGGCCTGGAAATTAGGCGGAGTTGATCTTCGGCTTGAAATGCGTCGAAGACGCCTTTCCATTGCATAAGACGGTTTAGGGTTTAGGGGTTGAGGGTTTAGGTTTAGGGTTTAGTGTCAATGTTGAGTGGTACTTGAACCCTGGAACCCTGAGCCGAAAACTAGACGGCGCGCTGTCGGTGCTCTATCGGCGCTTAAAGTTTGAACGCTCAGGAAACTCTTCAGCAACATGGCCGGTGAAGCAGGCACCACGGGTACTGGGTTTTTGTAATGGAAGTCCTGTAATTTCGGTGACCATCATACGGACACTATGCTTTTCGTTACATATGCAACTTGTGGTAACTCTTTGTAAATTCCTGACAAGAATAAAAGCTTAGGGTTTAGGGTAGCAGGTTTAGGGTTTAGAAATTTCCACACGCTTGCAGGATTAAGGATTTGATCTCGTCTAGGTTCCGCACGCCCTAAACCCGAACCACCACTTGGAGGCCCGTTTGACTTAGTAAGTAGGGTTAGTAAGGTAAGTTATGGGGATTATCATAGGGTTTCTAGGGGATACTAAGTAGACTTACTAAGTCAAAAGGGCCTCCAAGCATAAAGTCCACAGCAATAGGAAGAACCCAGAAGCCTCTGAGGTGCTAAGGGGCACGAAGTTGCTTTTTCGTCTGGGCTCAGGGCCTTTGGGGGTTTAGGCACTTTAGAGCTTTGGGATTAGGCTTAAAGCCCCCCCTTAGGTCTCTCGAAGCGATCACGGTTCCCTGCAACTTACGGCGAATTCTGCATGGTTGAACATGGCTCAGGATGAAAACTGCTAGGGTTTCCTATATACTTCACGCTAGCTGCATGGGGCACGAGGATGCTGACGTTTGAGTTGCGCAGCCCTTTGTAGATTTACCCCCAGACCTTTCCTGCCAGAAGCCCCGTGCTCAAACTACTTGGAGATTCATGGGTACTTATAAATGGGGTTATAAGTAGGGTTACTATACATATAACCCGTATTAGCGGACTTATAACCTCAGTTATAACTACCCGTTAAAGGACCCCTGAACCTCCGACTACACCCTGAAGCATCTAACGCCGAAGCCTCAAAGCACTGAGAGCCCGAAACCCTCAGGAACTAAGCGCGTAACCCAAAGTGTGCAAGTAATGGTATAGTATATACTTTGGGGGTCAAACTACCTACTATTTTTTTTTATACTTGGACCCTTTGGGGGTAATGTAGGAGCCTTAATGCTTAGAATAGGGTTTTGGGGGGATTCTCCTTACTATACTTCGAGTAGAATATGCCCCCCCCCCCCCACCCTATTCTAGTTGTTAAGACCCCTACATTGCTTGGAGGCCCTTTTGACTTAGTAAGTCTACTTCGTATCCCCTAGAAACCCTATTATAATTCCCATAACTTACCTTACTAACCCTACTTACTAAGTCAAAAGGGCCTCCAAGTGTGGAAACCTCATTAGAACCCTCTTTCCCCCGGATCTCTCGTGGAAGCCTTGAGCCCCTTACATGGAGCCTCAAAGCGTAACCATGCCAGGGGAGATTTCCAAAGAGGGCTTCAAGGAACTCGTGCGTGTGTTCTACAAATGCGTGAAGGCAGAAGAATGAGGGTTTAGGGTCTACGTGGGGTTTAGGGTTTGGGCTGCACTTTAGGGCTTTCAAAAAGGTCTTGTAGGGGCCTTAGCGTTGAATTACCTTAAGCCCTAATAATATGTAAGGTTTAAAGGTATTGGGTTCAGGTACCAGTGTTGTGGGAGACCGCTGACTCTTTGCAATTGAGGGGCTTCCTTGTCCCTACAAATGCTGAAGAAAGACTATCTCATTTGCAAATAGCTTATATACCTTTTCGGTGTTCCTTGAAGTGGTTTCTTGAAAGACGTCGTAGATTTTTCAGAGCCCATATAAGCGCTAGAGAGACAGGGTTTAGGATGAGAGCTTGAAGGTTTAGAGTTTAGGATTTTAGCTTTAAGGTTTAGGATTTAGGCTGAAATTGAGTTGAAGCTTTAAGCCTTACAATGTAGGAGACGGGGCACGAATCGTTCAGGTGTTAACAAAAGGCCCTGCAACTACGGCCCTCCTTTGCCTGGAGGCAGATGGACGGTTTAGGGGGTAACCCCATGGGTCCAAAGGACCCAATAGTCAGGTACTCGGTTTTAGCATAGTAGTTATGTAGGTTAGCATGTTGGAGAGCATATGATTATTACGTGCTTGGACCCTTGGGGTAAGGCTTCGAGTGTTCGGGAAAGGTCAATTCTCATGTGGTCGTGTAGATTTGGAGGTATCTACGATCCTAGCACTGTAGGATGTCAGGTCTTCGGGAAAAGAGTCTAGAGCCTAGGCTATATGTTCCTACAAAGTCGTCGAGGCTATGACGCGGACAACGTTGATCCCCGTCGTGGCCCTGGACCTCACAAACACACATAAAACTCCGCAAACACCTCAATCGGATAAAGCCCAGCACAGCCACACAAAGCCGTTAAGCCTACATAGTCCTTCCTCCAAGCCCCTGCCTAAGCTTGCTTAGAGCGGGCTGCCTGGCGGAGAAGACTACACCCTGAAGCTTTACTAGCCCCTAACCACCAAAAAGCCTCAGGACCCCTAAACCCTAAACCCTAAACCCCTAAACCCTAAACCCCTAAACCCTAAACCCCTAAACCCTAAACCCCTAAACCCTAAACCCCTAAACCCTAAACCCCTAAACCCTAAACCCCTAAACCCTAAACCCTCAAGACCCTAAACCCTAAACCCTAAACCCCTAAAACCCGAAACCCCACAGGCCACGGTCATGAGCGAAGATATGTCTATCAAGTCGAAGACCATCCGCCGCCTTGAGGTTGGGGAGGCGGGGTGCAACCAGGGCCCCATTACCCTAAGGCTCCAAAGTAGTTCCTTTTGGGGGTTCATATGGGAGTTTCCGACAATAGGGGGTCCTAATATAGTACCCAAATAGTAGGATCCTTATAACAAGGACCCCAAATATGGTACCCCTAAATTTCGGAAACTCCCATATATAGAATCCGATAAGGTAATCCCAAAAAGGAACTACTATGGAGCCTGTGGGTGGGGAGCCCTTTCAAGGAAGCTGTTAAAGGAACCCTGAAGGGTTCCGTTAAGGGGTTCCTTTAAAGGGTTCCTTAAGGGGTTCCTTTAAAGGGTTCCTTTGAGGGTTCCTTTAAAGATTCCTCTAAGGGTTTCGAAGGATTCCTTTGAAGGGGTGCTTGAAGCCCTTTTGTGGCAGTTCTTGTTTTCCCATCTGGGGCGTGCGGCGTAGTAAGAGGATCTTGTTTACGAAAGTGTTTCAGAGGCTTCTCAGGGCCAAGCAAGTAAAGGGGGTCTTTTCAGGATTGCCTCAAGTGTTCCTACGAGGCTGCTCGGAATTTTAAGGTTCAGGGCTTCGGAGTGCTTTAAGGGTTCTACAAGGGAGTTTCCGAAAACAGGGGACCCTAATATAGTAGCTAAATAGTAGGATCCTTATTCTAAGGACCCAAAGTAAGGTACTCCTAATTTTCGGAAACTCCCACAATGTTACTGTAAGGGTACTTTTGCGGTTTAGGGCTTCGGGTTTCGGGTTGAGGCCTTGGTGTTTTTGGGACTCCGCGGCTCGAAAAAGTCTGGCCTTGGGATGCAGGGCAGGGACGGGTTAGACCAGGGTGTAGGGGTCGATTAGAGTATGTTAACATGTTAGAAGCTGCCCCCACCCTGTAATATAGTGACTATAAGGATTATATTAGGGCCCTATTATATTCCTATTATACCAGGGTCTGGGCCCCTTCTGGAGCTTCCGGCACCTTATTTTGGGGTCCCTATAATAAGGATCCTACTACTTAGGGGCCCTTATTTTCGGAAACTCCAACAAAAAAATCTGTGAGCATATGGAATATATGCCGCTTGTAAGGGGACATAAGGACCAATTACTATTCGAACCTCTGCAGTTGAAGCCTTGAGAGACCTGTCTTATGCAAAGACCGTTCCGGCCAGTGAAGCTCATACCTGAGCTCGGTTTCTCACCCAGCAGCCCTGACCCTGCAAATCTTTGAAGCATTCATAAGAGCCGTGCCTGGGTTTATAGGAGAATCTGAGCTACGAACACCACAACAAACCCACATGCGAAACTGTTAAGTCCCAAAGCCATCTAAAGCCTTGAATGTCACATGCCACAGCTCTAATCCCTAAAGCTTCATACCAAACCCACCAGAACTCAACGTCTATAAGCAAACACACACCGACACTTAAGCAACGGTCCTGGAAACCTGCGATGCCTTCGGACTCGAAAGCAAGCGGAGTTTTCTTGTTTGTGGCTCCAAGCTGTAGTTCACCCACAAACTCCGTATAGAACCCTTCCAGAAGTTGTTCTGAGACCCCTATACGCATCTTGTAACATATCTTAAACCCTAAACCCGATACGCTAAACCCTAAGCCCTATACTCTAGACTCTAAACCCTAAACGCAAAGCCCTTCCTACACTCTAAACCCCAAACCCTAACCCCTATACTCTGAACTCTAAACCCTATCCCCGGTTTTGGAGGATTCCCACCAGGCTTCTTATAGGCTGTACAGGGTTTAGAGCTTTGTTTTTTTAACAAAAGACTCTAAACCCTGTACTCTAACCCTAAACCCTACCTAAACCTTATACTCCAAACCCCAAACCTCTAAACAGCCCGCAAGAACCCTTATAGGAATCCTCCAAAAATTGGGGATAAACCCCCCGCGGGAGGTCCTCGAGGCGCTAGAAGGGCCGACGATGGAGGAGGCGCCCCGGGGCCGAGGGGCTCCTTTAAAGGGATCTAAGAGGGTGTTCCTTTAAAGGGATCTATAAGGGGTTCAGGGTTTAGGGCTTTAGGGTTTTAGGGTTTTAGGATTTAGGGTTTAGAGTTTAGGGCTTTGGGGTTTTAGGGTTTAGGGCTTTAGGGTCGAGAGTTATATTCTGCCGGTGGAGTACAACCTGCAGTTATCGTTTAGTTCCACTGTGCTAAGGCTTAGGTTGAATCTTGGATGCCTTCATACGGTTCAGGCTTTAGGGTGAGGTCAAAATTTCGGTGCCTTAGTGCAGGTTAGGGTATAAGGCTTAGGCTTATAATCAAAATGGGTGCTTTATACTGTCCGGTACTTGTAATACAGAGCCCAAAACATAGTGCCGTGGGGCTAGAGCTCAGGACGCGAAGTCCAAGGTTTAGAGCATTGAGGCTTTCGGATTTAGGGTCTCAGTGTTTCTGACTTTCGTTTCTAGGCACCGGAAGAAGGGAAACCTATGGTAATGGCCATACCCTACTACGCCAAGTATACATCAATAGTACCTACTTGAGGGGTCTATAACCCCAAGGCTCCAAACGACCCAATAATCAGGTACTCGGTTTTAGGATAGTAGTTATGTAGGTTAGCATTTTGGAGAGTATATGATTATTACGTACTTGGACCCTTGGGGTATGTCTACCAATTGTAGCTCCTTTGGGGATTTGGAGTCTTCGGGTGGAGCCTTTCCTTCGCCCTGCGCCCGATCGGCCGACAGCTGCAGATCCTCAAATCAAATTTCATCTAGACGCACTCTAAAACCATAACCCTAAACCCTATACCCTTCTAGAATCCCAAAAGATCCCTTTAAAGGTACCCTACTTATAACATACTTTGAGGGGTCCTGGTTGTTCTTTCTTTTGCAGCGGATCTTTTTGAGCCTTGGGAGCATACGCCAAGCAGTTGCACATAGCAACATCTAGGTCCGGCAGTAGCGCGGTTTATGAGGGTACCGTCATCAAGGGATCACGGGAACCTAGGCCATCATAAAACCAAGTGTCACGATCACGAACCCCTTCGTTCTTGAGTCTCTGCGTGCTTTCAGGCCACGAAGGTCAAGCGACTCCGATGTTTGGCAACGCAGGAGCCCAGCTGTTTGAGACTCTTGATCAACAGTCGCATCCTCAATAATTAGGGCCACGTGAAGCGGGGGAACAGTTTGACCGGGCAAGGGCCGCACCCCAAGACCGAATTATGCCTATCCCCCCTAGGGTTAGACCTAGCCCCCCCTGAGATCATAATTAGTGTTATTAGTTGAGGGTTAAGGGTTTAAGGACCCTTGGACTAAACCCCAAACCTCCCTGGCGCCCTGACTTTAGGTGTTCTGGCTATCAGGAGGTGTTCTTAAACGTTGAATGTTGAAGGGGTGCCATCAGGGGTGTCATCTGTTGCTTCTAGGGTTGGTTCAGGGGTTGGGTTTGGGAATTTGCCCTTTTTGGGATTTCGGGTTGGCGTCTTGAGTCTCAAATCTAAACCCTAAACACTAACCATTTTTGCTTAGGGTTTTCACCGAAGCAGCGCAGGATGAGTGCATGGGCTGGGTGACACTCGCAGGCCAGGGTGTCCAGAGGATCTAGGGCTTACGGTTTAGGCGTTTTTTAGGGTTTAGAGTTTAGGCTTTTTGGGGTTTCGGGTTTGCGGCCGCTTTGGGTTTGGGATTTTAGGGTGTTTCGGGTTTGGGCTTTAAGGTGTGGGGCTTAGGTTTTAGGGTTCGAGATGTCAAAGGCTCTGCTACTGAGGTTCCGATTTTTTGAGGGTTTACCAAAGGGGTTCCTTGTTTTGGGCGGCTCCCCTCCGGGGCTGGGCTGACAAGCATCTTTTCGTTTAAATAGGGGCCTAAATATTGTCTATACTATTTTGTGGGTTCTTTATTAGACTTAGAGTATAATGGGCCCCCAAACCCTATCCTAATTCTTCAGGCCCCTACATTATTTGCGTTCAGGGGCGTTCGATTGGAGGGTTTGGGGTTTGGTTTCACGGGGTAGGGGCTGAGGGTTTGGGCCGTCAAAGGCCTTTGGAGTTTGGTGGCTTCTTTAGAAGATCGATCGGGTGTGTTGGCTGTTTCTTTATATGGGAGTTTTCGAAAATGGGGGACCCTAATATGGTACCCTGAATAGTAAGATCCTTATAATAAGGACGCTAAAATAAGGTACCCCTATTTTCGGAAACTCCCATATGTTACGTTGACTAGAACAATTGCAGGCACAACAGACCCTAAACCCCTAAACCCCGCCACGAAGCTTCGTGCAGGCAACCAGGGCACCTCCTTCCTGGAGGCAGGGGGCAACTTCTACACCTGCGTCAAGGAGCCCTGGGTTGCTTCAAGGCTGAGGGGGTTTAGGGCTCAAAGGTTTCAGGGTGTAGGGTTCATCGTTTAGGTTTCATTTCGAGCAAGCCCCGCCTTTTCTTGCATGAAGCCCATGGCACTATGCACAACCGCTCGCTCTCGTCGAAATTCACGAGAATTCCTCCCTCCTCTGTCTGGCTCGAAAAGTAGGGAATGGGGGAGTGGGGTTGGGGAATCTATAGGGGCTACTTTTGGGATCATTCCCTCAGCACCAGACAGTTATAGATCGCTTAGCTTGAAGCCTACCTGAAACCCTCAAAACAACTTCTGTAAGGAGATCAGACATGGACCTCGGAAACTTGAAAAAAGAGTGACGACCCAGGAGACGCTCATCACGGACGGCCTCTGTGTGCAAGACAGCAAGACTGTCAGGCGACTGGCCAAAGGCCTCCCGGAGTTTTCACTACTTTTTGGAGGGTTTAAGGTTTAGGGTTGCGGGTTTCGGGTTCTGTGCAGGGTCTTTTGGTGTTTTTTCGAGGGCGGCAAAAGGGGGCTGCCAGGGGATTTGGGGTGTAGGGATAACTGTAGTATTCAGTTGTTTGGCCTTAATGTTTGGGGGTTTGCTTCCAGAGCCCCGAAGAAGCGTGCAGTTGTGCAACATATGTGCATACAGCGTGTCCACAATTGTTAAGGATTACATTTGTCTGCGCAGGCTCTCCGCTGTTGAGGCTCAGGGTAGGCAGTATGTGAAGAAGGGTTATAATGAAGCAAGTATCATTCTGCACACCAACCCTAAACCCTAAGCCCTAAAAAGTTTCTGTATAAGCACTGCGGCGCATGGACCCTAAACCTCACAGTTTAAGCTCCTATGTATGTACAATGCCAGTGTGAACATCATAGAGAAGCCTTGTCCGACCCTGAACCCTTGAGCCCTACTGTAGTGGTATATTTTCCTATACTATTTTGGGGGTTCCTTGTTGTAGTTATACTTATAGTATAACGGCCCCAAAACCCTATTCTGATTGTTCAGGCCCTAGATTACAGCCTTTTATAAACTACAAAGCCCGCTGAACCTTAGCGCTGCCAGATTCCGGAAGCTCGAGACCCGTGTGACCAGAAGTCTTGGAAGCCCACCACCCGAAATCCTAAACTTAAACAGCCGCAACTCTAATCAAAAAAGCCTGCAAGCGACGTTTAAGAAACAGAAAAAGCCGAACACCGTAACTCGCAAGTCCTACACCCGGCACCCTAAACCCAACTGAACCTCTAGCGGCCCTAAGTACAGCCTGAAGTCCGCTACCCTGACCACCGGAATCTCCCCGTGCCAGGTGAGGTGGTTGAAGTTCTCGAATTTCAAAAGAAGGAGCATTTTTGGATTCCTCGGTGTTGCCCTACACCCTGAAGGCCCTGAACCTTAATCGTGTTCTTATGTGCTCTTCTTCGAAGATCACAGAAACGGAAAGATGTGATCATGCCAAACACCCTGCACCATTTAGCATGATCCCAAGGCTACTATGTCGGGTTGAGGGCTCAGGGATAGGAGGCTTGGGATACAGCGAGCACTGGCTGCATGACTGCGGTAGATAGGAACCCTCAGAGCCACCCTGAAATCGCAACGCAACCCTCCAAGGAACCCTTCAGGATCCTTGCGGGTGGTTGTCAAAATTAAAGTCCCTTTTGGGGTCCTTAGTATAATACGGCACTTGTTATTTAGGGTACCCAAAAAGGGACCCTAATTTTGACAACCACCCTTATGGTTCATGATACGTTTTAAGTTGGGGGCGTCAAGGGAGTTTGGGATGCAACTGCAGGTTCATGATCCCTGGCATGCTGGGACTTCGTCTAGGATGCCCAGTAGTACTCTTATATATTCCCTTTTTGTAGTTCTAGGTTCCTTATAAAGTTACCCAATACCAAAAAGAGAGGCCTTTTTATTCTTAGGTTACTGGGTATCCTAGTCGTGCTGCAAAGGGGCGTCACCTAGAACATGACAGCACCCAAAACCCTACAGTAGAAGCCCAAAAGTTGGAAACCCAATAGCCTCAATCCTCAAGCGTTATGTATAGGGAATCCCAGCACTGTTTGGCTTTAATCCTGCTCCCATCTTTATGGGGTTTACTGTAGTCTCACTATTCCGGCTATAAGTAGGCTTATAATTGGGGTAACTCAATTAGGGTGCTTAGAACTCTACTTAAGACCTACTTACTAAGTCCCCTGCCCCTTCAAGTAGTCTCACTACTCCGGCCTCCATGTTGCGCGTTGGGGGTCGCTTCAGATGCCTGATGTTTTTTTTCCCAAAGGGTCCGAAGTACCTATATGGGTGATTGTCAATATTTGGGTCCCTATTTGGGTCCTTATTATAATATTTAGGGTACCCAACAAGGAACCCTAATTTTGACAACCACCTATATAGTAGAATGTAGGGTTTCTATATTAGGAGTTACTATTATGATTTAGGGAAGTATCCCCCATAACAGTACCTGGGACCCTTTGGGTTTGGCTTCTTGGACTTGGCCGAACCGTGGGTTCATCGCCACCATGCGCGAGTTGCTCCAAAGCCCTTATCCTCACCAAAGTCTCTTTTTGGATCTCCTTTGAGTGTATTCAAGAGTTGTGCCTCCTCTGCAAAGACCTTTCTCTAAGAATCCAAAAAGCCCCAAATAGCTACTATCGAAGGGGAAAGGAGGGACCCTTAATGGGGACCCCTACCCTATAATGGGCTACATAATGCTTATATCATAGCTATATTAAGGGTATATACCTAGCGGTCCTTATCAAGGGTCCCTCCTTTTACCCTTGGATACTAGTTGTAGACTCTAGACAGCGAACTTCACAAATTGGGAGTCTTGGGGTTCAGAACAACCCGAAGCTCGTCGGTGCTCTCCAGGACGCGACAGCGGATGTGAGGCGGATCAAAGGCAGGGGCTTTACGGCACAAACCTTGGTTGAATGTCGATTAATAAACGTCGGAACTTTTGTTTTTTGAACCTGAACTTTGGAGGAGTTTTCGAGTAATCAGCGTTCAGACTTTTGGGGTTGAGGTTTCCCGAGGGTTTAACTTTATGTTGGATTGCTGGATTTCGGGGAATTGGGCTGCAGGTTTGAGGAGTCAGGGGTTGGATCGGGCACAAGACTTGAATCCTAGGTAGGCCTGTTCGACACTTCAAGCTTGCCTGCATTGCATCTGGACTGATGCACGAACATGTTCCAGTCTCTTTCGAGCCGCCTTAGAGACAGGGAGACAGTTTGACTTCGTTCTGTACTTTTTTTGTTCGCACTTCCGAGAATCCCAACTACCAAAGCTTGCGACGAAGGGCGGTTTAGGGCTTACTGCGTTGAGGGGTTTAGGGTTGAAGGGGGTTCTTGCAAGTAGAGGGAGGGACCCTTGAGCCCCTTCCAAAGCTTAGGCTCCATTCGCATCTACTATACGAGCCTGAAAAATTAGCAAAGCCCCTATATGATTATAGTATAGCCTTGCTATGTATATACGTGTATATATGCATACCCCAAACCCTATTCAAGTTATTCAAGCCAGCAGAATCTTCTGCCCATGGTGCAGGCAAAGCGAAGCAGGACGGAGCTATTGGATGGCCATGCGCCCAGCTGTGGATAGGCTTCGGATTGTTGCAGGCGTCTTCCGAGCTTACGCTTCAGGATTCAGGGGTCAGGGTATAGGTTTGGGGCTTTAGTCTAGTCAGCAGTTAGTTAGGGAACCAAAAAGCACATAAGCATAAGCATTTGATGGGGATATCCCTACCTTATTGGGCTTCATTATAAGGGGATTTATATGGGATATCCCTATCCTAATTTTTGCTTATGTGCTTTTCTGGGGCGCTAGTTAGTCAGGTTATGGGCTACAGGTTCTGGGTTTTCGGGGTATGGGTCGAGCAGTTTAGGGTAAAAGGCTTTAGAGGTTCATATGTTTTGCCGAGGGTTTGCAGTCAAGCGTCTGCGATGTTGAGGGCCGAGGGATCAAGGGTAGGGATTGGGATATCGTGTCTAGGTCGGGGGTTTCAGCCTCACAGACTTGAGCTGTGAGCCCCATGAAACTCTAAAGCGGATGTGACGGACCCAACCGTTTCCCTAATCCAACATAGAGCTCCAAACAGGGCCCTTTGCCACACACAGCCCAATGCACCCATTAGCCATGTGGGATCCCAAATCAACCAAACCTTCTTTCCCTTCTTTGAGCGCTTGAAAAAACATGCTGGTACCAACAATTCCAGGAAGCCTTTTTTTTCATCTGCATTGCAGAAGCTTCCTGAGATCAGAAAACGGATCCTCCGCCCTAGTTGAGGGGTCTTGGGGTCTCTCTCTGGGTAACCGGTTACGGCGGCTATCGTCCTTCAAAGAGAGGTTGTTTGGGTTTCCGAGTTAGTCTCAGCGAGGGTAAATTCGGGGGAATGAAGTGCTTCGGTCTAAAGCGGAAATCTGCAACTCCGAAGCATCATCTGTGAACCCTGGAACTAGAACCCAAGTCGCACAGAGTCGAATAACATAGGGGGGTGATGAGTAATTCTAGGTTCTAGCTGTTCCAGTGACAAGGGATGCCAAGATTCAGATGAGCAGCATCTGAGACTAGGACCTAGAGTAGGCTCTTATTCCCTTTTTTAGGGTTCAGGTTCCCTTACAACTTATAACTCCTTTTAAACCAAAAATGGCACCCTTTTCATTCCTAGGTTACTCTTAGGTATCCTTTTGGGTTTGGGGTTTAGGGTTTGTAAACCTCAGCCTTAGCAACCCATTTTGGGAACAAGGATCACGATTGCCAGCAACGCGGGGACGACCTTCCTCGAGCCTTGCTGAGCGCAGGGATATAATCAAAATAGGGGCCTCAACAATTAGAGCAGGGTGTTGGGGGATCGGCATGGGCTACTGTAATATTAGAAGCATGTAAATGTAGAGGCCATGAGGGATGCAATCACTATCGATTGGCATCATGACTTTTAGGGTTCTGAAACTTACTCTGAGGATCCGGTTTCGTCGCATGGGCAGCCTAGAAAGCCGAGATGGGAAGCCCTGGCTGTGTCAAAAGCAAGACGAAAATACATTGCTAGGAGCAATCACAGTAAGGATGTGTCGTGCTCTAAGCCCTGAACCCTGAGAGCCTGTAAGCCTGAAGCCTCATCGCCTCAAATAACGGCAAGGAAGCAAGGAAGGAAAGAAAGAAGCAAGAAGGGAAGGACGGAAAGAGGAGGAGTACCAGTCGTCGTCGTAGTTGTAGTAGTAGTAGGAGTAGTAGTAGTAGTGGTGCCAGAGGTGTAGCTCAGGAAACGGGAACCGCGACCCTGCAGTTCCTTATTTGGCTTCCAGCGCCGCTTCTACGGAGTGTGAAGCCAAAAAGAGATGCGCGAGTGTCACCACTACGACACAGGGGGCGAGATTGTTCTTAAGGTCCGTTTAATGGATGGCTTATCTAGGAGGGTCACCTGAATGATCACAGACCCATATGGTATGGAACAATTCTGCCCAAACCTGTGCGGACCTGATGCAGCCGCATCAGCCACATCGCAAATCGATCCAAGCCAATCTACAACAGACCTCAAGATCAAACATCTCCTGAGATGGTGAGCCAGGAAAGCACGCTTAAAGACGCAAGTCCTGTAAACCTTTCTCAAGACAACCCTCAAGGCCTCAAGTCCCTCAACCTCTTGCAATCCTAGTATTGCAGGACCCTTAAGGTTCAAAGTGGGAGGCCACTAGGAATCTTTGGATTCTACACCCGTGGACTATCCTCACTTAAGGATCCCTTCAAGTTCACGCGCGGCTCTCGGGGAGGTTTGGCTCTGACCGTCCGGCTAACAGGAACGCTCCTGGGCCCCGCGGCTGCAACGAGGGGCTCCTTCATGCGGGGTTTGAAGTTTGGGGATTCGGGATTAGGATGTAGAGTTCGGTCGAAGGGTTGGGTAGCGTTGACAGCAAAGGCTAAAACAACTGCGGCATCCAGCAGAAATGGTTCTTGACCCCTGATGTTCCACTTGTCTTTCGATGCCTTCTTTCAGACTTAATCTAGGGCCTCTAGGGTTTGGGGGTTCCTGATTATGATTATATGTATCAGCGTAATGAATATACCCCACGACCCTAGTCTAGAAACTAAGGCCCCCGCATTACTCAGTGGATACCGGAGCCTGAGCAGTAGAATTTGCTGCGCCATAAGGAGGAAGGGTGACGCACTCTGAGAGACTGCCTGTGGGCTTGCAGGAAGCAACAGTCGTATGATAGGGAGAGAGAGGGATCCAAAGAATGTTGCCGCGTATCATCCCTTATCCTTCTCTACATAGTGCCAAGGGCAGTGAAACTTCGCCTGTGATTTTGGGACAGCTTCAACGGCCTGAACCCTAATTTATGGGGGAATGGGGGAATGAGTTAAGGATTATGAAAAGTCTTGTGGGTTCTAGGCACTCGTATCAGCGACCCGAAGGGACCATCATAATGCAGGGATCCAGGGAAAACTTCCATCCGCAGCTCCCCGAGCTTCAATCCCACACCCCAACTCTGAGCCACACAGCCTGTGAGCCGAGTAGGTGCATCTGCACATTTGTTTGCACATCCGTCTGTGCATATATATATATATATATGTGTATATATATATATGTATATATATATATATAGAGGTTTTTAAATCTATGATGATATACTGTATAGATACCCTGACAGCCCTAGCATATTGCGGGCCATTGGGCGTGGGGCGAAGGAGTGTAGCAACTAGCAAAGCTTCCCAACCCCGAAAGAGGAGTGATGGTGCTGCGATACTCAAGCTTCAAGCTCTTGTTCTCATGACCGGTAATCTTCCCGTTCAAAATGTGCATGACCTCTTCTTCCCACATCGTTCTTGGTGCTGGCAAGAACCCCTACACCCTACACCCTAAACCCTAAGCGGCCCTAAGCCCTAAGCCCCAGTTGACACGAAGCTTTCTCCCACTAAACCCTAAGCCCTGAACTTTCCCTAAAACCCTAAACCCTAAACCCTAAACCCTAACCCAAAAGCAATCTCCTGCTAAACCCCAAGCATTCGAAGCTCCGACGCTCCAGTGAAGCAAATAGGCCTTATTCGGCCCTTATCAGGTTCTTACTTAGATAGCCAATGGGGGAACTTTAAATGTTTTGGCCTTATATATATATATATATATATATATATATATATATATATATATATATATATATTTGGTCTATCTTAGAAAGTTTAAACTTTTTTGGGCCCGGTTTTTGAAGGAGAGAGCTTATCAGCCCTGAAAAGAGCCCTTAGAGATCTCTTTAAGGAACCATGGGTCCCGAAAACCCCCCCCTCGCCCTTACAAAGCTCACCCCCCAAAGGGTCCAAGTATTATTATGCTATATACTTAGACCCCCAAATAACCCTATACTTCCCTAAACCCTAAACCCCAAAACAAAACCCTAAACCCTAAACCCTAACCCTAAACCCTAAACCCTAACCCGAAACCCGAAGCCCTAAACCCTAGCCCTAAACCCTAAACCCTAACCCCTATAACCCGAAACCGCTAAAAAACCCTAAACCCTACTACTTGGACCCCTTGGGGCCGGTGAAGCGACCGACGGCGCAAGGAACCACCTCTCCGGCCCCTCATGGTTTTGAGGTCTGGGCCGGGCTTTCCGGGCTTTGGGGTATACTGCCCTGGTTGAGGGATGTAGGGGCTTTAGGTTTTAGGGTTTTCGGGTGTTTGGGTTTTGGGTTTTTGGGGGCTTAGGGTTTTGGGGGTTTAGGGTTTTGGTTGGGCCTGGGGTACAGCCGTCCGGGTAGAATGGTGGTGCATAGCGTTTTAGGTTGTGTGTGGGCCTCAGCCTTTTCCTGCGTGCAGCATTGGCCACCAGGCTAAGCCAACAAATGCATGACTACAGAAGTATGTAGACATATGCAGTGTGTGTATGTACACAGGAAGTTTTTTAGAGACAATGCCCCGAAGCCTCATGGATTGCCTGAAGCTTGAGAATGTAAACCTCGATTGCAGGGGGTTAGGGTTTAAGGCTCCATTAATATTAAGGGCTCCCTTACGGGCTCCGTCACAACCTACGCCTGGTTGTGCTGACTTGTTTGTTCTGAGTCGCTGTTTCTTTCGGACCTGTGGCTAAAGATGATGCCGCGATACTTCCCTCTGCTCTTCGTGGGTATACTAGGCTGACATGTTCCAGCACAGTATGGATAAAATCCGTCTGAAAGGTGAGAGCTGGTACAGTCCACACAAGGGGGCGGCTCTGTGAGACTTCGTCGCTCTCGTCTTGATCGTAATTTGGGCTTCCATTGCACTGATGTTTTTCATGGATGCGTTGTCGAATCTGTTTAGGAATCTAGCAGCTTTTTCTGGAGTACTTCGGCCGTGTTGAAAGCCTTTGTGGAATTCCCAAATCGGACGCTTTAGAACCCTTGCGGAGAGCCCTTCAGACACCACCGAGACGCAGGGGACGGGTGAGTGCTCTCAGCTGGATGAAAACCTCGTCGGATCGTGCGGGCCCTGGCACTCTGATACCTTCGTAGCAAGGTTCAGGGCTTGGGGGTTTGGGGTTTTGGGGTTTAGAGTTTAGGGGTTTAGGGTTTAAGGTTTAGGGTGTAGGGTTTGGGATTTAGGGGTTTAGGGTTTAAAGTTTAAGGTTGAGGGTTGATTTAGGTGCGTAGCTGAGTTTGTACACCTTGAAATTGGGTTTGTTTCTGGGACAATGAAGCCCTCTCAAAATGAAACTTGGGTTTGTGAACTCGGCAACAAAGATACTGCGAGAGCACCAAAGCCCCCTGCGTTGCGGAATCTGGCTAACTTAAGCTATACATGTAAGGACAGACAGCTTTAGCTACGGAGAGAAACCGTAGACTGTTCAAGCAGCATAATCAACTTGAAATGTGGATAGAAGCCTCAATAAATTACCAACAGAATTCCTTCGGGCTCTTTATTATAATGATACTATACAGGCGCCAAAAAAACCTATACTAATTATGAAGACCTCAACACTAATTATACCACCCTTGTAAGTATCCCTCACCTTATCGAACCCTTCAAAAAGGGACCCCATTCTGAATATTAAGGCCCGCAACCCTTAACACCCTGAACCCCTAAATCCCTAAACTCCACTTGGAGGCCCTTTTGACTTAGTAAGTAGGGTTAGTAAGGTAAGTTATGGGGATTATAATAGGGTTTCCAGGGGATACTAAGTAGACTTACTAAGTCAAAAGGGCCTCCAAGCATACACCCTAAACCCTTGAAGCCCCCAACCCCTAAACCCCGGAAGCCCCCAAGCCCTAAACCCTGGAAGCCCCCAACCCCTAAACCCAGGAAGCCCCCAACCCCCTAAACCCAGGAAGCCCCCAACCCCTAAACCCTGGAAGCCCCCAACCTAAACCCTGGAAGCCCCCTTCATCCCAAGAGTCGCCCTTGTCCAAAGGTTCTCCGTGGGCTGCACCGCCTCAGCAGGGGCCTCCACCATGGGGCCATCGATTGGCATTCCCGTCAGGGTTTAGGGCTTCAGGGATTGAGGGTTCAATTAAGGATTTAGGGTTTAGTTAAGGGTTTAGGACTTCAGGGGTTAAGGGGTTCAGGGCTTCGGGGTGTTTCGGGTTTACTAGATCAGAATGGTTTCGTGTCGGGTCGAAAAGGATCCCTCGGCCCCAAATGTGATTCTTCGGGGCCGGGGGGTTCTCAGTTGAGTGGGGGGTTGGGGCTCTAATGCAAGTGAACTCCAAATCGCTGACGAGAAAATCGTACTACTGCTGATAAACGATGCATTGTGTCAACCATGTTATGGAGGCCTTCGTCCATCCATCACATCACCAAGGTTTTGACCCAAACCGTTGACACATGGGAGTTTCAGACAAGCAGGGACCCGAATGTGCATACTGTGTCTATATATATATACACATAATTTTTCTATCTGGATACATGCGTACAGCTACATACACATATACATATACATGTTACATGTACATGAGCATGTAAATGTACGTACATACATACATACATGCACACACACACATATATATATATATATATATATATGTGTGGGTATGTATGTATGTATGTATGTATGTATGTAAATCTGTACATATGTATACACATGTATATATGTACCTATACACAAGCATCTACATGTATTTGAGTACATGTGTATGTGTATGTATGCGTATATTTACATGTACTTGTATATGTACTCGTACATGTCTATGTCTATGTATACGTATATGTATGCGTGTAAGTGTAAAGATACGTATATACATAGAGATACGTACACAAAGATGGATGTATATCCTTCGCATTCCCTCTCCCTCTCTCTCTCTCTCTCTCTCTTTCTCTGTGTTTAGCTCTCTCTCTCTCGCTCTCTCTCTCTCTCTCTCTCTCTCTCTCTCTCTCTCTCTCTCTCTCTCTCTCTCTCTCTCTCTCTCTCTCTCTCTCTCTCTCTCTCTCTCTCTCTCTCTCTCTCTCTCTCTCTCTCTCTCTCTCTCTCCCCCCCCTCCCGCAAACAGTCGGATGAAGCCTAACTCGCTTTTTGTGAAGCCTTGCCCGAGGAGTTCAATCTGGATCTCGGCCAGTGCGCCCGCCGGCAGCATGCTATGACCAAGAAAGCACCGAAGCGTCCCAAATGGCTTAAACGTATAGGATTCATGGTGAAAGGGTTGAGGATTTGTGTTTCAGGTTTAGGATTTGAGGTTAAGGGTTTACGGGTGCAGGGTTGGGTTTCAGAAGCGTCCCTTAAATCATGCAAATGCAGAGCGACATCAATTCCTGGAGTGAACCTGGGACCTCACGCCCACGCCGCAAGTAGAGGAACTTCGATGATTTCTTTACGTTAGCGTCATAGACAGAGTAGCGATGTTTGCTGTTAGACCTTTTTGCCAGCTTCTTCCGACGGTGAAACGGGTCAGGCAAGTAGCACCGTGCAGGTTCCGCGATTTCATCACCTTCGTAGTCATGAGCTCTTTGGTTCTTCGCCTCATTTTGGCTTCCAGCTCCCCACTCCGAGGTGCTGAATACCTGTGAACCTCCGAGTACAGCTATCGCTTCGCTGGGCGACACGACGCAGGCTGTGGTGGGCACACGACGGATACCTTAATGACAGGGCTTTCAGTTGAACTGAGTATGGTCGTCTCGGTAGACTACGACCATTTGTGCAAGAAGTCGACATGTCACAATTTGGGTCTCTCTGTTCATCGTCCTTGGGGTCGCCCCAAGACACACGACAGACCTGAACCTTTGTAGAGCAGGGCTGAAGCAGCTCTCGCGCAGATCCTGCAGCGCGTAGCCTGCTCCGAT
This sequence comes from Symbiodinium sp. CCMP2592, assembly GCA_905221615.1. NCBI lineage: Eukaryota > Dinophyceae > Suessiales > Symbiodiniaceae > Symbiodinium > Symbiodinium sp. CCMP2592. The sequence continues at coordinate 177,008 of CAJNDT010005902.1, read as the reverse complement.
GCAAGTTGCAAGTGGTAAGTGGTGCAGACATGGCAGAGGTCGCCTCTGACAGCAGTGATACCGGAACTCATATTGCTCCCTGTGACTTCATCGTTTCACCAAGAAATGTCCAATCAGGGCGATTCGCCCCCCCAAACTCCAAACCCCAAGTTTCAGATTGAAGCGCAGGGATCTTGCCTCATCTTACGTGTTTCTGAGCACCCCCCCCCACAAAAAAAACAGCCTTTTTTTAACCCACCACCAAGTAAATGTGCTCCAGCAAAGGGATCCTCAGAAAGGTGTTGCTGCACCGGCTAAATGTGATGCCAGGAGTCAAGGCTTAAGGGCTTATGCTTCAGTCTAGTGTTCGGGAGATTTAGGGTTTAGGGTGGTAGGTGTCAGCTATCTGGGAGACCCCGTTTCAAATCCGCGGTTAAAGCTTGTCTTACTCGCCGGCTCGCTGCACCGCCCTGCATAGCCTTGCGAGCTTCGCTTGTCATCCCTGTGCTTCCCACTAGTCTGGCTCGCTGGTTCTTGACGAGACGCATGAGCACACCTGTCCAAACGTCTCCGTTGTCGCCGGTCGGGCACTCAGCGGGGGGATTCCAGCGAAACCCCAAGCCTTTGTGAAACCCAAACCCAGAGTGGCCTGAGGCTACGAGTGCGAAGTTTCTTGCATCCGTGGGTATGGCGGCGACAACACCAGTCTTCGATGTTGGGCAGGACCTTTACTAAGTTACTCTGGGGTGGGCTGCGGGGGTTTCCCAAGTAGTTCCCTAGTTCCCTGGTTGGCTTTTTGATGTGTGATCTGCAGTAAGTTTGAGGGTCTTGGGTCTCATGTTGAGTCTGGGGTCTGAGGGGTTTTAGGGTTTAGGGATGTTTAGGGTTTCTGGGTGTATGGTTCTTAAGGTTGTAGGGTCTAGGAGGTTACCGCGCCTAGGCTTCAGAGAGATCAGCGCCAGAGACGACAGGTTGTTGATAGAGATCAAAGACAAATAGTTAAGGGTTCAGGGTTTGGGATGCATAAACTGGAGCTTTCTCAGAAGAGCCCGGGAAAAGTCCACCTGAATAACACCATCCTACCTTTAACAGTCTCACTAATCCCAAGAGTTTGGGTGTTGAGATGGTGAAATGCCGGGGAAATCTCCAAACTCTTACGTGATGCCCCGAGACGAAGTTCTACACTCTAAGCCTCAAGCCCTGCACTACTACAGACTTCATCCGAAACCCTCCATTCTCAACTCCCGAGACTCAGCACCCCCCAAACCACCAAGATCATCCTCAGGAAAGGGCTTTAGGCTTGCCCCCGAAAAATCTCCATAGTGCCAAGACAATCCCGAAAGCTGGCGCAAGTCGCATGTGGAGTTAGGGTTTAGAGACTAGGGTCTAGGAACCCTGCATGTTCAAGTCATCAGGAATTCATGAAGTTTCCTGCCCTGGCCCGGGTTGCACGAACATCCCAAGAAGTATGCAATACACCTTACGCTGGATGAAGAATCTTCTTGGCATTAAAGAAGTATTCCTTTTCTGATGCGTAATGTAGGGTCCTGGAGTGTGAATTTGAGCAATCCTATATCATCATTTTGATATCTGAGACTGAGTTCCAAGCATCCAGGCCCTAAGCTCTAAGACTTAGCCGTGTAGGGATCGTGGCTGCGAGGAGTGCTGCAGCCCGTCAGCGGAGCTCTAAACCTCTGCGAGAAGCTACCTCTCTTTGCCGGTATCTTAGGATTTGGGATTTGAGCTTTCAGCTTTGCTCTTGGCTACTACTGCTGATGGACGAAATCCTGCATTACCCATTATAAGGAATGTACACTAGTTCCCATAGTTTAGAGTCCTTAGGGTCATGCAGGATTTTGTCCATCAACCGTAGGGTTTAAGCTTTGGAGGTTTAAGGGTTCAGGGTTTAAGTTTAGTTTTGTGTTCAGGGTTCAATTTCCTGGGCCACATAGGGTACCGAAACCAAAGACGTCGTGGTCAAGCTGCTACAGGGGCACCTGCATTTTGGGGCTCGTTGCAATGATTACCATATACACTTCCGAAAAGAGACAGCTGTTTTGGCATCTTGGTGTGAGGTGCTGCGCAATTTCAACTACGAGCCATGTCTCTTACACCTATACACCGAATCGCCAACAACTTCAAAAGGGCCCAAAGCTGGCATCTACTATACTAATGATTACTATTGGCTATAATTTATAGTGGAATGTGACAATATACCACAAGATAAGATACTACCATTTGCGAACATATAGTACCATAGAGGGGCAACATCTCAGAATTTTGTAATCCTACACCCCAACCCTAACCCAAATTCCTGCAACCCATAGCCCTCAAGCCCATCCCAAGCCCCGGAACCTTCAACCCCTAACTCCAAAACCCTCAGCCTGGCGTCGGGGTCGACCGCCACCGACGCAGGGCCCGTCTCCTCCTTAAGGGCCCGGACCAACGGGATCCCGTAAGTGAGGAACGTCCCGTCCAGGAGGCGAATTCTATCGCCCTCCTGGAGCAACGGCAAGACTGCCTCGCCATTCTTCTTTTCGAAGCGGGCCCTGGCCACGGCCGTCATCTCAAAGAAGTGGCCGTCGCGACTCAGCTTGAACGGCGTTCCTTGGAAGTCCTGGCGCGCCTGGTCAGTGGCCGCGTGCTCCGGAAAGATGGCCGCGGGCAGCCGCCGGCCGTGCTCCGCCGCACCTAAAGTAAAGATTAGCACATGTAGATCCCCAGTATCGTCCTCCTTTGAAGAGTCCTAAGCCTAAGCCCTTGTAACGCCTCAGCACACAATCCTGTTTAAACCCAAAGCCCCAACGCCAAAAAACCCTAAACTTACCCCTGAAGCCCAACCCCCCATCATCCGAAACCCCAAAGACCCAAAAAACGGGCTTCGGGGTTTAGGGTTTCAACCCGAAGCCGGGGGCCCAGGTCAAAGTAACAGGCACTCTGGACCTGCAGGTGAGTGACCCGCAGGCACCCGCTCGGGGTTTAGAGTGAAAGGGAATGAGGGATTGAGAACTTGAGGGTTTTGGGGCTTGGGATTTCCGATTCAGGGTTATAGGTTTGGGGGTTGAGATTTTGAGGATATCTGTGGGTTTAGGATTTTAGGGTTTGGGGTGTTGGGGTGATGCTGCATAGGCATCTCCGCTTCAGTGTTTGCGGATGCGTTTGAGATTTCGGGGTTGGGGCAAGGTGTAGGGGTCTATGGAGGGGTAGTTATGTAAGGGAGTGAGGTGTTGGGGCAGCTTCAGTTGAGCACCATCCTATGAGACCCGCATTTTTTGCGGATACATAGACGCCCAAGAATCACTTGCACAGCACCGCCGAGAACCTCACCAAGCCTACTGACACCTCCGGTAAGCCATAGATCAGAGACCCAAAGAGCACATAAGCATAAGCATGTTGTGGGGATATCCCTACCTTACTGGGCTTCATTATAAGGGGGTTTATATGGGATATCCCTATCCTAATGTTTGCTTATGTTCCTTTTTTGGGGGCCCTAATAGAGCGCTGAAAACGTGAACCCTCGTTTTAAACCCTAAGCCCTAAACCCTAAACCATGGAACCAATGAAACCCTATAAACCATGGAACCCTAAACCCGACTCCTCGAGGCTTTTGTCCGAGATGAAGATGCGGTTCAAGGGACAAAGACGGCTCTGGCCCGTACCTTCGGCGCGCGAGCCTCAGATTCGACAAAATCGAAACTTACCGGCTTCATGTCGGATTGTGTATATTGCATAGTTTAGATGCTTTCACTTATTGTAACAAAAACTGCAACAGCTTACTTGTTGTAGAGTATGATGTGTAGTTATATGAAAACAAAATTTAGATAGACACAAAAATGAAAGATTAGTATACATATAACTATGTATGTATGTCTGTGTGTGTATATATATATACATTTATTTATATATGCAACCAAATAAGAATTGGTCATAGCCGCTGGGGCGCCACAGCCTGGGCGTCAATTGAACCTGAATGGCTCTAAATCCTGCTCGCTGGGCCCTGAGGTTGCAATTTTAACGCCCCGCCGCCTCGGCTCGACAGCGACGAGGGACAAAAAACGGTGCAGGAGAAGGGCGGAAGAGAGGTGATGGTGGGGGGGGGGGGGGGGGGGGGGGGAGGCCGAAATTTTCGGACTGCAGGGAGGGGATTAGCTGGCGCCTGGGCCTGTTCCTACATGTTTGGGTGTGTATATCTCGTTTCTGAGTAGACCACGGAACTCCGCAACAGGTTCGAAGTTCGAATCCTTCCTTGAGCACGGTTGTGCAGCCCAGGTGAATGAATCCTTGATCAACGTGACGTTGAAAGCCGCACTGCAGCAAAGACTTTCGGGGGTGCGGTATACTTCAAGCATCAGCCCCCTTTGGCAAGTAGGTCCAGGTTACACCCATCATAACTCTCTGCTTGCAATCTCTTGGAGGTTCATGGGTAATTAGTTATAAGTAGGGTTATGGGTAGGAGAACTATGGTTATAACCCATATTCAGGGACTTATAACCCCACTTATAACTAGCCATGGAACCTCCCAAGCCGTTTCCCTAAATCCTACTTGGAGGTTCAGGGGTAGTTATAAGTGGGGTTAGAAGTCCCCTCACAAGGGTTATACGTATAGTTACCCTACTTATAACCCTACTTATAACTACCCATGAACCGCCAAGCTACACCTGGCCGAGAGCCGCTCGGTTTCCCGCTGCCTCTTGAATCTCCTCCTGCATCCTTACAGTAAACCCCATAAAGTTGGCCCCATAATGGGCTGTATAATAGCTATATTAAGGGTATATACCTAGGGGTCCTTATTAAGGGTCCCTCCTTTTACCCTTGGATCTAAGGCCCCCCATAAAGTTGGAAGCCGGATTAAGGGCAAATAGTGCTAGAATTCCCTATACATTACTCTTAAGGATTGAGGCTATTGGGTTTCCAACTTTTGGGCTTCTACTGTAAGTAGAAGAGACCTTTGGGAAATAGTGTGCTACTATTTCCAGGGGGTTACATTATGAGCACTATGAGGGAACAGTAGATCCTTAAGTAGAATCGACATTTAGGAAGTATTGTGCTAGAGTTCTATGAGGACTAGGGGAGTGTTACTGGCAACTCTTCAGGAGATTTGTGTAATAGAGGGGTCGGAACTACTATTTCCTTATAGTACTCATAACGTAACCCCCTCAACAGCCAGTTTCCGAAGTAGCGGACCTTGGTGAAACCCTAACCCGAGGCATCCAGAGGACCCAGCGGTCAAGCACATGGGTCTAGGATAGTAGTTTGCTGGTTGTTTTGGTAAAGCTGGCGTGGCTGGAAAATCATTGCCGAATCAGGTTCGAGCCGCTGCCGACAGTGGAGTGTCCGTCCATGTGAAACCCAATACCCGAAGAACATATGGCAAGGCTCCTGGAATGCTCGAGCACGAACTGGTTTTACATTGGGCCTAAACTGTAAACCCTAAACCCAAAGCGATGCCTGCTGAAAAGGCAGCTGCAACTGCAGCTAGCTGGCTCGACAACCAGCTTTGGGTGGAGTATATGTTTACTGGTTGCTTCGGCTGATGGTAAAAATCCTGCATTACCCATTCTAAGGAACATACCATAATTCTCATAGTTTTGGGTCATTAAGGAAATGCAGGATTTATATCATCAACCGTTGGACCCTTCGGGTAAGGCTAAACTCCAAAATCCCAAAGCCAACATGGAGGAGCAGTTCCCTGATGCCCTTTTGATTTGGGGGTCTCTTGATTCAAAATGAAAAAGCTGGAACAACGAGAACTCTTACTTTTCGAGTGTTTCAAGGCCGTTTCCGGGGCCCTGCCTCTGGACTAGCGACGGCATACTGGGGTGTACCTATAGTCTCCATGGTAGTTCCTTTTTGGGTTACCTTATAGGATCCTTAATATATAGTTGGTTAAACCAAGAAAGGGAACTACAATGGAGACTATAGGTAAGGTGTGGGATTCAGGGTAGAGTTTGGGCACTGGAGGGACTCTGAAATCGGCCGACCCTAGACCTTAATCACTAAACCCCAAACCTTTTAAAACCGTAAAAAATCCAAACCTTAGCTCTAACCCTTAAACCTTATATAATATGGTTAATATGATGGATTTAGGTGGTTCCTGAGTATAGTTATAGTAAAATGGGCCCCCATAGCCCTATTCTAACTATTAAGGCCGCTATATTATGTAATCTGAATCGGCCGAGTAGGACCCAAAAACGAAGGTTGTTGCCATCAATGCAACCAGCAATGCCACGGAGGGAGAGAACTCGATCCTCAGCCGGTCCTCGTTGGTTTCAGGTTGAGGGCTTGGGGTTTCAGGGGGCTTAGGGGGTTTAGGGTTTAGGGGATTAGGGTTTTGAGCTACAGGTTGTGTTTACTTCAACCCCAAATAGCCCAGCCTACCTTTCTAGGGTTCCTTGTTATGAGTTCGTCCTGTAGGCCCCTGAAACAGGCAGGCTTTTCAGGGGTCTTCGGCGCAGGGGTTCAGGGGCTCGGGATGACGGGAGTAGGAGTAGGAACTAGGATTTGGGTTTTGTGGGGGTGTAGGGGCAGGGTAGGGTGTAGGAATGAGTTAGAGCCGTGGGCTACTTTTTTGAGAGGTTGAAGGGTTCAGGGTTTCAGGCGTGTTGACTCTCGACGGCTTTTAGGCTGCAAAGCTACAGGGCGTTAGGCTTTCAGGTGTTACAGCATCAGCGCGCTCGGCAGGGCTGTTCTGGGTGCGGTGGTGTTGTTACAAGTAGGAGGTTCCTTTTGGTATATTCTGGAGAAGCGCATAGGGACTGTCAGGAAGCAGTATTGCAAACTGTGCGGACCCCAATATATAATGATTTCGTATTGTGAGTGTTCCAACGTTGCAAGTTTTCAGAGTTTTTCAGTTCCGGGTTTGAGGGGACCCAAGGCGGGATGTTCTTAATATAGGGCCCTCAGTAATTACCTATGACATTTTGGGGATTCCTTTTTACCATTATTATAGTATAGTGGGCCCTCAAGCCCTATTCTAACTATGAAGGCCCCATATCATCGGTTTTTGAAACCAATACAACCCTTTTCAAGGAGCCCTAGTCTAATTGTTGAGGCCTTGGTCCTGAAACCCCTATAAAACTACAGAGCACTTCCAGAACCCATTACCCAATCATTTCCCATTAGGGGAGTCCTTTTCCGATTGTTCAGGCCCCGAAGCCCTATGAACCCTCACAGCCCCGAAACCGGTGAGACCCCCATTTCCAAAAGCACCCGAGGACCGGCGAGAGGCGCTTGAGCTTCCTTGAGCCCGGGGCCCTAGCAAAGACCCAACAATGAGGGTTGGGGTTTAGAGTTTGGGGTTTTCTCTTGCTTATCAAGCTCTTCTTAGTAGTAGAGTAGTTAACCTTCAATCCTTTTGGGGATACTATAGTCGCTAAATAATCCAAAAGGTTAATCTCTAGCTCCCGGGGATGCTGGACAAGTTAGTCTTGGCCACGCACTTTGAAGTAAGGGCTTAAGTGTGTCTTACAATCTCTGGGTCCAGCGTGTATAAGGAATAAGGATTCAAGAACACTCTTTTCAGCTAGAGGGTTATGGTGGAAATATCTTGTCTTGAACGCTCACTCATACTAAAAGTATAAGACATATATCCTTGGTAATGAGTGGGGGTCGGAGTGTTCGCCAGACGACCTAGATGAAGACAGCATGTGCAGCCGGATTGTGGTCCTAAGCCATGAATCCTCGACAAATCAATGGTAGACACTACCTCCGTTTTCGGTTCTGGATCAGTGCGTACTTTGCATGGCGCAGGATTGGAGGTGTCTCGAGTCCAGGGACCACTCACAGCTTGTTCTCCCAGAACTCGGATATTTCCCGGCTTCTGGACCCCCTTAGCCCCAAACCCCATGCGGGGGCGTTGATTACGGTTACGTATGATTGAAGGTAGCTCCTACCCCTAAGGGTCCAAGTACCCAAATAGTAACCCCAAACCCCAAACAAGCCCAGCGGAGCTGTCAAAAGTACCTGCGAAGAAGCGGCGTTAAAGCGGCGGCCGCTAAGTCGGAAGACGATGTCAGGTGCTCTGGCGCAGGCCCTGAACCTCGAGCCCGAACCCAATCACGGAAGTACCTGAAAGTTTGCGGTACCCAAACAGTAGGGTTTCAAGGTCCAAAAACCATTCAGGGTATGGATTTTGGGATCCACAACCCTACTATTTGGGTACTTGGACCCTCTGGGTACTAACTGCTGATGGACAAAATCCTGCATTACGCATTATAGGGAAGATGCCAAAGTTCCCATAGTTTAGAGTCCTTAGGGTCATGCAGGATATTGTCCATCAACAGTAGCTCCTACTAGAGGCAGAACCGTTACATCCACCAGCCGACCTTCTAAGGGTCCCCAGACTTACGTCGCTGTTCGGATGGCCCATAATCGGAGGCTTCAAAAGGTGGGATGAAGGTGGCTAGGATCAAGGATCCCTTATATAAGGACTCTCATTTGGGAATATCCCACCTCCCTTCATCCTACCTTTTGAGGCCTCCGACATAAGCCGCCCATACTTGGAGGGTCAGGGGACTTAGTAACTGGGTATTTTAGGGACTTGTAAGTACCAGAACCCCAATTAGGGTCCCTATTAGGGTACTTATAAGTCTACTTACTACCTATTTACTAAGTCCCCCGACCCTCCAAGTAAGCCCCTCACATACGAAGTTTCATTATCCAGACCCTAAGCCTAGAAGCCTGAAGCGAGAGCTTGCTATGATGGTTTAGTGTTCATTGCTGGTATGAATGCCTTGATTGTAGCAATGCTTATTATCCAAAAAACTTAGACTAAGGGTTCATTAAATCCGATATGCGTATCGTCGTATCGTGGTTATAAGGGCGCTGAGGTGTTGTAGGGTAGCAATGTAAACCTCACAGACAAATCATAGGGGCTCTGCCAAGAACGCAGGCTTATTAGCGAAGCCAGAATCACTGTCAACACTATCCTTTGGGTTCCTCGATTAGTCATACTATATCATAGCCCCAAGACTTGTCTAATGATTGAGGCCCCTGAAGCACCTTTTTGAAACACCTTTTATCGAACCCTCGTAGGACCCGAAAAAAGTTTGAAAACCGCCATATAGTAGAAGCCAGAAAGTTGGAATATGATTATCCTAACCCTTCTATGGTAAATTACAGGGTATCCTACCATGAAACCATATTCCAACTTTCTGGAGTTCCCTGTACTCTTACGCAGGAAGAATCTTGTGGTCCATCCGGCTTCTGGCCAGGCAAACAGTGATCTTCCCGGCGCGGCGTTTGGCCATGCTGGTCGTCAGAGCTACTTTGCCGCACAGGGTCAGAGGTCGTAACCTTGGCTTTTTGCTGAACTGGGATTCGGGCTCCCAAACTCTAAACCCAAAGCCTTACAGCCCGTGCAGGGATTCGGGGGCATGGTCACATTCTGGTTGCATGGACTCTCCACGAAGCCAAGCACATCGCGGTAACCGCTCGGGGTGAATGTCATCTCCACCAACGGTGAAAAATGCGGGGATCAAGAAGGCTCTTCCTTAGGGCATAAGAAGAATTTGCATCAAAGCGTGCTCCGGTATTTGAGGATGACGTTTCGATTGCTTCTGTGGTCATGACGTCTGTACTCAGAGCCAAATCCTTCACAAGCTCTGCTTGAGAGACTAGCATGAAGCTTCAGTATGTCGAGTGCTGGCAACCAAAGAGTAAGGAACAGGCTCCAGCACTGCTTTCGTGCAGAGCTACATCCCGACCTGTAGGCATGGCGCGCCCTGCCTCGACGTCCTACCTTAGCCCCCAAACCATATATGTCCCCTAAAAGCCCTCAACATCAAATCACAAAACACACCGCCTGCACCCAAAACCTGGGTTGAAGAGTCCGACTCGCAGTTCAACAGTCCGAAACTTCATAGCTACAAGCACTTCCAAACAGCCCTTGGTATAGAGGTTGCAAGACGTGGAATAGGGTTCTGGCGATGGATTATGGCATTCAGGTAGAAGCTAGTCAGACGGAGATAAAACCTTGAGCCCAGGTGTTATTCACAATCCTTGAAGAAGTTGAGTCTGAAGGCAGTTTGGTTTATAGGGCTTCGGGGATGCAGGGCTGAAGGGGTGAGGGTTGAGGGGTTGAGGGTTTGGGTTTCAGGTTTAGGGTGCAGAGGGCTGGAGGACTTGGTGATTCACAGGCGCGGTGAGGTTTTTTGCACTTGGTTATATTGTCATGGTTCAGCTCAGCAACCGAAAGCATGTGACCAAGCCCTCAGATGCGCCCAACAGTCAGAAGACTAAGCGCAAGAGCCACAACAGCAGACGACGGCACCGCCACAACGAAGCATGCATGATTCGCCCAGGGCCTTGTGAGTATCTCAGTCTCCGCCCCCTTGCAGAGAGGAAATCTTTTGTGAGCCTACTGACAAAACATCTCTTGAGGAAATGGGCAATGGGTACCCTGTCATTGCCTTGAACCCGAACCAAACAATCAAACCCTGAGCTCTGAACCTGATACCCCAAACCCAAAAAAGCCCTCAACACTGAAACTCAAACACCAATTCCTAAGTCGTTTCAACCAAACCCTCAACTGAACACCCTCATCCCTAAATCTTGTGGCCGCGAGAAGAGCCCAAAAGCACAATCCTGACCGCCGAACTCCTTAGTGAAATCGTTTGAAATTTCAGACAATACATTATGATACAGCACAGTATAATAAGATATGATATGCTACATCTTAATATGATATGCCCCTGCATCCCCAAACAACGCACTCTTCATTCGCAGAAGCGATCGAGCAGCGCGGAAACGAGTTGATGGAGGTCGATTGCCATTTATTGGAATCGTGTTTGGGTTTAGGGATTTGCGCATAGGAGTAGGAGGAACTATCATGTAAAAAACAGATACCACCGTGCCTCCCATCGGTGTCTGGCAGATTAGTTGAACGATTGTTGGTTGGAGTGTTGATGGTACTTAACGCTGAAACTAGCAGAGCCGCTTACATGTGCTATGTTCAGGTGCATACACGTGTGTATATATATATATATATATAGATAGTTTTATGTGCCTGTGTGATCTTGTGATTTGTGAGGTGCGTGTTTATGTGCATGTATATATATATATATGTATATATTCGTATATATATATATATATACCCATATGTTATGTTATGGTCTGATCTGATACTAGTATGATACGACATGATGTCCCAACACAATGAGCAACTTAACCTGCTTAACGCCAGGCTGGGATCTGCGAGCATAACAGCCTTACCCTAAGGCCCTAAAGTAGTTCTTTTTGGGGTTCATATTTAGAATCCTATTAGGTAATCCCAAAAAGGAAGTACTTTGGGGCCTATGGGAAATAGCTAGCTAGCAGTCGTATTGTTTAGAACAGTCTACTGTGTTCATTACATAACGTGGCAAAACCCGTACTCGCATTCTTTGCTACTTCGGAAGAGGCGCAGGGTTCTTCTGAAGGGTTCCTTCAAGGGGTTAGTTTGAAGGAGCTCTCATAGAACCTTGTAAGGAACCCTTACAAACCCGTATATTTCAATTATAGATCTCATTAAACCCTAAACCCTAAACTCCGAAACCCTACACCACTACCTAAACCCCTAAATCCTTACAGCCAAAAAGCCGAAACCCTAAACTGCTAGACCCCTAAACCCCTAAACTTAAACCCTCAACCGCAAGAGTTTCATTTTTTGACCCCGAAACCCTAAGATCCCTTATGGAACCCTTTAAAGGAATCCCTATAAAGACCCCCCCCCTCCTAAACCCTAAGAATCTCTTTTTTGTTCGTGCGTAAGGCCCTTTCGTCGGCCTCAGACGAGCAGCTTGCGGAGACCCTGGTCGAGGCAGCGGCCGTGGGGGCTTAGGGCCTTACGGGTTTACTCTACTTAGATAGCGAACGGGGGAACTTAAAACTTGTTGGCCATATAGATAATATATATATATATATATATATATATATATATATATATATTCGCTCTATCTTAGAAAGTTTGAACTTTTTGGGGCCGGGTTGTTGAAGAAGAGAGTCTAAGAGTTACGTTAAGGGCTTCTCTTAAGCTAAGGGTTACTGTAAGGGGTTTAATCTCGAGGGGTTACTCCAAAACATAAACTTTTATGGGTACTCTAAGTACTAGCAGGGTTACTGTGAGGGTCACTCTAAGGGATTTCGGGTTAGGCTTAGGGCTTCATATTAGTAATGAAGATAAGAACTGTAAGAGTAGTAGTAAGCAAGGGTTTATATGTTTCAGGTTGATGGGTCGACCTGTTGGGGGGTTCCGGTTCAGGGCTTCATAAGTTTATGGTTCAGGGGTTCAGAACAGGGCTGGGGGCTTTGGGATTTACCACGTTTAGGGGGTGGCGTTTAGGTCCTACCTGGACCCAAAAACAAGTTAAAGGGCTTATACGGAAAAATATCATATCAAGCAGCCGTAGACGGGTACCCGGACGGTCCAGGGATCCAATTAGTTGGGCTTTAGATCCCAAAGTCCATACTTATACTCCATACTTATACCTAAAATCCCTACAATTTTGGGGACCTTTGGGGGCAGTTAGCCAAGGCTTATATATAGGGCCTACACCCTCAGTTTGGGGCTGTGGAGTTTAAATTTAGGGCTTCCGGGCTCAAGCTTCAGGGTTCGAGCTTCTGGGTTTAGGGCTTAGGGTCGCGGGCTTCAGGTGTCGTGTTTCGCAAGTTTTGCGGACGCTTACAGATGTAGAGCACCGTCTATGGTTCAAGCTACAGTGTGTAATGTGTTGCAGGGTACATGAAATGACATAGGCTTTCAGGGATTATGCGCCCAGGAACTAACGTTCTAGAATTGTGTGCCAAGGCCTCATGCCTCACCAAGACAAACCAGACCAGGAAAACTCCAAAGCCCAATTGACAAACCGCGCCCCGAAAACCCCAAGGGACATATTGTAGAGGTCAAAATGTTTCGAATTTGCATTCCCCTTATCGGTCTTGTTAAGCTATAATGCCACACATCCAGAGCCCGGGTTCATTTATCGAGGCCCCTGCATTAATGTAGAAACCTACTTAAGAAAACCCAGGCCCTACAATCAGCAAGTAGTAGGATTCATGTAAGGAACCCTAAGAAAGACGCTTGGCTTCTTAATCAGGTTCCTACACTATTCAAAAACCCAACCCCCAGGCCCCAAGACGTGCCGTGCCCGAGTCCTCCAGGCCATTGCCGAAGTCTCCGGTGGAAACTCAACCTACGAGGCACGGTTTAGGGTTTGGAAAGAAGGCGCTCGGTAGGTCTTGAGGGGTTAGGCAGAAAGGGAGCTGATGCATCAGGGGTTTGCATTGACGTCCAGTAGAGGCTCGTTACTTCAACGTGGGATTGTTTCAGAATCTGCTTCTTAGGGTAGCTTTGAGATCCGGCTGTTTCCTGGAAGGAGGGGCATCTATCAGCTTTGCGCGAGGAGCAGCTGGTGTAAGTTAGAGTAGGGCAGAGAGCGAACCAGGAACACATGTATGTATACGTATGGCTATACAGCGCGTATGTGTGCACATGCAAGCATGTCAGCCTGTATTGATGTCAAATCCGTCCTGCTATGCAATTTCGGTTGAGGCTGTCGTGCTCAAGCTATAAATATAGAGGCATGAACAACTAGTAAACTACAAAATTATTCCTTAGGGGAAGTGGTGGTGGTGGTGGTGGTGGTGGTGGTGGTGGTGGTGGTGGTGGTGGTGGTGGTGGTGGTGGTGGTGGTGGTGGTGGTGGTGGTGGTGGTGGTGGTGGTGGTGGTGGTGGTGGTGCTGGTGGTAGTAGTAGCAGTAGCAGGAGGAGCAGTAGCAGGAGGAGCAGTAGCCGTAGCAGCAGGCGTAGCGGCGGCAGTAGCGGCAGCAGCACAGTTTCTTAGGGGAGCTTAAGGCTAACTGTTTCGCACTATGCAATGTAAGGATTATGATCACTTGGGCTGCCGCAGGAAGGTTAATGCATGCTTGCTGTAGGGGCTTTACTAATCAGAATAGGGTTTCGGGGCCAATTTTTATCAGTATAACCAAAAACCACCAAAAAAGATAGTTAATCATTGGGACCCCTACATTACTCGTGTACGAAGCCGGGAGTCTCCATCCTCCGTGTACGTGCAGCAGTTATTATTATTATTATTATTATTATTATTATTATTATTATTATTATTATTATTATTATTATTATTATTGTTACTATTATTGTTATTATTGTGATTATTATCATCACTATTATTGTTATTATAGTTATTATTATTGCGATTATTGTATCTAGCCACTGTTTTTGTTATTGTTAAATATTGATACCAGTGTTTTACGTAGTATCATTGGTCGTATTCGTTTCTTTAGTATTACTAGTCTCATTTGTAGTTTTATTTCCTCAAGTGAGCCCTAAGCCCTCGTCCCCATGGTGTTGCAGGTGACGGTGGTGGATCGACAGGTGCGCGGTGCCGGCCATGCACACTCCGAGATCGTGAGACTCTACAAGCCTAGCAAGAGTTTAGGGTTTAGGGTTTAGGGATCATCCTTGGAAACCTGTTTGGTTTGGTGAGTCACCCTGTCCATACTTACTCCACAGGGCCGGCTTTTGGGCGTGACCATATTCTGCAGCATAAGCATAGGAAACAGCAGGGTTCCCACTGGATGCACTCTGGAGATCCTATATTCCACAGATCTACAGTTCGATTAACCTAGTTCCGGCTTTTGCAACTATGCCTAGGTTGACTTGCTACGTCCCTTCAGTGATTCGGCCTCGAAGAACTATCAAACATGAACCCTAAACACCGCAAGCCCCATATTTTGATTTAAACTCGATAGGCCCTCCAAAGCTTTCCTGGCACACGCATCAGGCCAACGTCACAGTGCTGTTTGGCGACAGGGCCGGGCTCTCAATGTAGGGGCTGTACTTTAGGTACTGCCCCCATTCAGTAACAGTTGAATAATATTCATTATATAGATATACTTTGACCTTAATAGTAGCCCTATTATAGACTGTAATTTCAATGAGGTTCCTTCAGTGGGTTTTGGTGGGGGATACTACAAGATACTATAACGGTCCAGTAACAGAGGGGCCCGAAAAAATCAGAGCAGGGATATTATCGCATTATCGTATTCTATTAATATTTTTAAGAAGGCGCCACTTGACTTGACTCCGATGCCGTAAACCGGGTTAGGATTCGGCTTCGAGGGTTCAGGGCGTGCGGGGATCTAGAGATTCCCTGAGACTCCAAAACCCCTGACTTACGCAACACATCTCAAGTTATAGAGGGAGCCCCAGCACGCCACAGCATGATTTACTTACGGCATTTTCCTTAGTTCAACGATTTGGGAATCTCCATGTCTACCCTCAGGCCCTAAAGTAGTTCCTTTTGGGGGTTCATATTTAGAATCCTATTAGGTAATCCCACAAAGGAACTAACTTTGGGGCCTATGGGTAGGGCTACGAAGTTGGGGCTGCGGGTTTCGGATTCCCAGAGACTCCAATATCCCTTAATTAAGGAATATACCTTAAATTACAGTAGGATCCTGAATATGATTTAAGGTATATTCCTTAATTAAGGGATATTGGAGTCTCTGGGTTTCTAACGGGGGAGCCTCGGGGGTTTTCAGATGTGGACTTCCCACATTTCGGATCGTCTCTCCGAGAGGAGTTAGGGGTTTAGAGCTCTTATTGGGGACTATATGGAGAATTAGTATAGGAGACCCAAAAAAGGGAATTTTTATAGGGGCTCTATAAGGTTTAGGGTTCAGGGGTTGAGGGGTTTAGGGGTTAAGGGATTAGAGGGTTTTAGGGGTTTAAGGGTTTAGGGGTTAAGGGGTTCAGGGGTTTAGGGGGTTTAGGGTTTAAGGTTTATATAGCGGGTTTAAGGGTTTAGAGGGTTTCAGGGGCTTAGGGTTTAGGGGGTCAGGGGTTTCGGGTTCAGGGGTCTGGCGGTTTGGGGGTTTTGGGCCGAGGGGTAGACGGGGAATATACCTAACTATAGGGGTGTGATGGTTCTCGGGGTTCAGGGTTCGGGGGTTCAGGGTGTAGTTCAAGTGCGTGTGCAAGACCAGCTATATCAGCCTTGCAGCAGCAACCTCTAAAGTTCTAAAGGGGGGGAAACCTTTAAACCCCTAAACCCTAAACCCCTAAACCCCTAAACCCTAAACCCCTAAACCCCTAAACCCCTAAACCCTAAACCCTGTTATAGCAAGCCCCCCCCCCCCCCAGCCCAGTCGAATGATGCAAACCTCTATACCCATAGGCTCCATAGTGGTTCCTTTTTGGGGTTCATCTTTAGAATCCTACTATTTAGGGTACTATATTAGGGTCCCCAGTTTTCGCAAACTCTCATATGTAGAATCCTACACGGTAATCTGGAAAAGGAACTACTATGGGGCCTATGGGTAAATGACTCTGCCAGCGCAACTCCCAGACCAGTCCAGTGCGTTCTGGGGCGCAGGACTATTCTGGTGACTTTAACATCACTATCCCGCCGCATCTTCGCTGAACAGCCGGGTCCAGGGTCTATACTTGGAGGTTCATGGGCAGCTATAGTTAGAGTTATAGGTGGGTAACTATACTTAAAACCCATATTGGGGGACTTTAAGCCCATTTATAACTACCCATGAACCACCCTGTAGGGTTCAGCGTCTACAGGGCTTCGGGGAGCTACTGTTTGGATTTCGGGGGCCGCACAGCTAAACGGGTCTGCAGTTCATTTGCGCAGTGTTGACCACTAGCAGAAGTCGGTTATAATGGGAAGGTCCCACTGCAAAGCCTCACAGAGGAAAGCACCCTGAAGCTTCTAAAGATGTTACGATGGTTCAGAGCAAGCCGTAAGCAATCTGGCGTCCTTTTCTGGATCCGCCCGCCCTGTCAGTTCGTCAGGAGAAGCCCAAGCACGCATTGAGATATCTTAAATTTGCACTTGAAGCGCAAGCCTACGTCCCGGAATCACTGAAACCTTGCAGGCCAAAACCACGACTACACCAGAGACCCTTTTCCCTTGTGCTCTCAAAACCCACGCCCTGGGTCCCTCCAAGCCATGCTGTGAGTTCCGGTCCTAGAAACTGCAAACTGTGCTGTTTTGCCGAGGGTCTACGAGCCTCCCCCGACAGGCGCGACCCGAGAGGTCTTGCATTCCCCAAGACAAGCGAGTCTGAAGGGTCTCAGTCCTGAGACCGAATCGTGAAGCTTCAAAACAACATGCCCTAATGAAGCAATGTGACTAGTGATGCTCATTGCCTCAGCAGCAGCGGAGACGGAGTGAGAGTATATACAGACCCAGTTGTGGTGGCAGTAGACGTGTTGGTAGTGCTTAGTCGTCGTAGTTGTAGTCGTGCTCGTAGTAGTAGAGGTCCTCATGGTGGCGTGGGTGACAGTCGCGGGATATGGCACTCGTAGCAGCCGTAGCTCGGTACAGACAGCCCTATAGTAGCCAAGAGGCTAAGCTTCTTTCGGTCGGGGAAGCTGTGCAGCCCGGAAATCACACACCGTTTTGTGAACCTAGTCTTGAAACCCATTTTTGTGGCGAGGCTCTTCGAAACCAGATCGCTTCCATGGGCTTGTGTGAGAGCTCTTGCAGGAACCTGACGGCGACGAAATAGACATCAGTATGCATGTGTATGCGTATGTACATGTGTCGCACATGTGCGTTCTTTTGTTGTTGGCTTGTTTCTGTGTTGAAACACTGCTCTGGGTGAGTGAGCATCGGACCTCGCCAGAAACCTAAAGCTTGGGTCAGTCCCCCCACAGAAGCGGTGGCGCAATATCTCGAACGTATCTACACTAGTCCCTTATGTAAACCCTAGCAACTACCCTAAGGCCCTAAAGTAGTTCCTTTTCGGGGTTCATATTTAGAATCCTATTAGGTAATCCCACAAAGGAACTACCTTGGGGCCTATGGGTAACCTTGCCTGACATGGCGCTGGGTCAGAAGGCCCGGTTCAAGGATTCTGGGGTCCATCCCGGGAGTGCATCAGCCTGACAAAAGCACGACTTCCGCCCAAAACCAAATCCTAAAATTCACGGGCCCCTGAAATCCCTAAAAGAACGTTCCGGAGTTTGAGAATTGGACTTTATAAACCCTATAAAGCCTGCACTCAAAGACTGCCCAGATGATGGCGGCATTACCACCACCGGCCTGATCCTGGGGGTCGTCGCTGGCATCATCGCGCTGTTCGTGGGCGGCCTTTGCAAAAGCCCAAGCAACAGTCTGTCGAGCTTTGAGGCTTCTGGGTTGAGTCTTAAGGCATCTTAAGGCTTTTGAACGGGTTTCACAAAGTCAGGGTGTTTGTGGATTTGGGTGTCTGGTGAGAAGACATACTTGAAGCTGCACTGCGGGGTTTAAGATTCTTCAAGTACCTGCGAAAGTTACATTCTGGCCTCGAGAACCTCTGTACAACAGAGACTGCAGTAGACTCGACCAAGACCCCGTCTTGCTGGAAGTTAGAATGTTAGAAAACCAATACAAAATGCCTTCGTCTTGATTACATACCTTTCTGCTACATGTAGCGGTCAGGCTTGCAATAAGCAAGGCCTGCATTTTCCATTGTGGTTCCGGCTTTTGGCTGAACAGCATCAGGCAGGAACCCAAACAGACCATGCTTTGAAGATGCAAACGAGAAACAATTCAACATTAGGAGCAGCCTTGGCATCCCAGGTGTCGGCTGCCTCGTTGGGCGGTGCGTCGCGAAGAGGGTGGGCCACTAAGACCTCAATCCCTGACGGTTTAGGGCCTGAGGGTTCTAGAGTCTACGGCTTCAGGGTTTAGGTCTTGAGGGTTTTTAGGGTGTAGGGCTTTACCCATAGGCTCCAAAGTAGCTGAGTTGAGATTACCTAATAGGATTCAAAATATGAACCCCAAAAAGGAACTACTTCAGGGCCTTAGGGTAGGGTCTAAGCCTAAGCCCTCATAGCCTCAAGCCACTGCTCCGAACCCTACGGTCTGCTCTGGGGTTCAGATGACACCCAACCTTGCAATCCCAACCCTTAGGGGTACTTAGATATAATAGGGTTTAGGGTTTTGGGTTTAGGGTTTAGGGTTTAATTGTTGATTTTTTGTCATTATAATCCCTAAGAAACAGCTAAAACTATAATTTTTGATAGGGTTCTAAGTTCAGTATAGATCCCCTGAGCCCCCCCATTCAATCCCCTTCTCAAAACGCAGGAACACTGTAGATCCCTGGCTAAGAACCTCCGAAGAGTCCCTACCTTCATCCCAGAAGTATGTAGAATACTGGCCATTTCTGGGTGTTCGGCCATTTGGTTTACCTACTTTGGGGGGTCTGGTGTGATAGATGGGGGGTCACAATCAGGATCAGGGCGCTGACCCTCCACCCCAGAGGCCAAAAGCCTTGAAAACATAGGGTTCCCCTGGACCTGAAGCTCCGAACTCTATAAACTCTATCCGAGTAGGCAGCTTAAAGTTTTTCCGGCATGCATACTTGGAGGGTCGGGGGATGTAGTAGCTGGTTATTTTAGGGACTTATAAGTACCATAACCCCAATTAGGGTCCCTTTTAGCACCATAAGAATCAAAGAATGGCCCTTCTGGGCCGCCGGCTGGGGACTGGCTAGGTTTTTAAGCCTGTCGAGCTGGCTTCTTGCTTCCTCTGCCGGGGTCACGACTGGCTTCTTGTTCAGGAGTTTGTTTGAGATACCATGATTGATCAGGAAACCGTATAGATACCATAATTGATGAGGAAACCGTATCAGTTACGATAGATATCCTGATTTTCTGGTGACTTAAGTTAAACTTCCTAGCAAGAACCCAGCTACCCTAAGGCCCTAAAGTAATTCCTTTTTGGGGTTCATATGTAGAATCCTATTAGGTAATCCCAAAAAGGAACTACTTTTGGGCCTATGGGTAACGTCAAGTTTCCTCAGGGCATGGCTTGCCCCGGGTTTGGGGTTTGGGGTCCCTACACGGAGGACATCTTTCGAAGCCAGAATTCCTGAACCCTCAAGCCCAAAGCAAGCACCCAGGCTCTGAACCCCACACCCCAAACCCTGCAGCTGGGCTTGCATGGAGTCGCAGGCGAAGCGCCAGACAGAGCACTTCATCTTCTCGGACAGCGCTAGGCTCAGAAGCACTCCAAACCCTCCCGACTTCAATGGCGGGTCCGGCGCGGAGTAAGTGAGCTTAGAAGTTAGAAGTGAGCTCGTATTCCTGGGGGACCTGGAGAAATAGTACTGTGATTTCTACAGCATGACACTTGGCAAAGTCCTGATCAAACGGTCTTCACCTCAAAAATCAGCTTCGTGTAAGTCCGCAGTTCCTCTTACAATGATTTCATTCGATAGAGGGATAATTAATACAGTATGGCTTTGAGGTATGGTCTATTCGTAAAATTGGCCGGTTTTGGGGGCTGCCTAGGTTCCGGATGCGCAGCTCAGGTCCGCCTCAGCCAGACGTCGAAGTACCCGAGGACCCAGGGTGAAAAAGGATGGGTTTTGTGTCACCTGCTCTAGGGTTGCACTTGGAGGTTCATGGGCAGTTATGAGGGTTCCTTTAAAGGGTACTATAAGGTTTCTTTAAAGGGATATATATATATATATGGGTACCATAAGGGTATAGGGTTGCATTTGGAGGTTCATGGGTAGTTAGAAGTGGGCGTACAAGTAGGGTAACTATACTTATTACCCATATTAGGGGACGTATGAGCCCATTTATGACTACCCATGAACCTCTAAGCAAGACATGGAGTTGTAGAAATTCATAGGGTTGTATAGGATGTTGGACGACGTTCGTGTGGTGAGCCCTCTGTGTTTCAGTTTAGAGTTGAGGGTTTGGCCTTCAAGAGGTGCAGCATTCGAAACATCGCAGATCTTCTGGGTTTGACTAGGGTTTAGGGATTAGGGCTGAGCACATCAAAGACCACACAACTCCCAGCAGTCTGTTGCCAGATCAGACATGTGCCCTCAAGCGCCAGGTTATCTAGTTCAAGTCGTGGTAGTGTTGACCTTTGCCATGCAGAAATTCGTAGAAGCTGGAACCGAGATCCACATTGAAAATGCCACAGCCTCGACCTGCTCAGGGCAACTACCAGGGCAACGTTTTCCTGGACGACGATGCCTTCGACAGCGCTGCCTTCAGAGACGAGCCGGTTCCACCAGACTCTCCGCCGGCGCAGCCCGGGCAGGCGGGAGCAACTCGAATGACCCCCCCCCACGCCACTCCTCCTCTGACGGGAAAAAATGTGTACGCACATTTGTATATGCATATACTTTTCTTTAGTGTATCTATACATATATACACATAAAATACTTATCTATCTGCATATGTAGAATCACACCCTCGTCTACGCATTCAGGCCTTTGTATTACCTGGTTGAGGGTTTGGGAACCTGAAGCTTAGCACACCTTCGAAGCTCAACGAATAAGCCGTTGGGCTGTGACTAGGTTCGAATTTTTGGGGCCAGTTTCGGGTTCAGGGCCCAGGGTTCAGGTTCAGGGAGTTTAGGGTTTGGGGTCTGAGGCTTGTAGTACCAGAAAATCTGGAGAAAGCTAGCCGTGGCTTTACAAGTCTGTAAGCAGGTTTTACGCCTTTAATCCAAAAGATCGACGGACCCTCGCTGAAGTTCTAGTTCTAATCAACTATGTCTATGCCCTCATGATTCAGAGCTGATTTTGTAGCCACCATGCAACTAGAGTTGTCTTGCAGTTGAGTCTCGCTTGTAATTTCGGGTCCCCTGCCCTGCCGTTTAACTGTATTTGTCTTACGAGCTGCCACATCCTAAGCATGCAGAACACCCTTATAACCCCTCATAAGTATGCCCTGTCTTTACGCGGTAAGGCTCGTAATCGCGTCGTTGAGTTCGAAGAGGCCTGCAAACACATGTGTCTTTGTGGGTGGGGGCGGGGCAAGTACAGAGTTCCGGTTTTTCGGTGTTTGAGGTTTATGGTATGGTTGGAGTGCGTGCATTCGTGTCATCTGGAAACTTGGTGAGCGGTTACCGTGAGATTCCTTGTCCGATCGAGTTCGTGCACGGGCTATTCCGGGGCAGGTCTTCGTGTATGGTTTGCACTATGTATTCCCTGCAAGGGCTGGCTGCAACAGCGAAGCCTGAATCACTACCCAGAGACTCCAATACCCCTTAATAAAAGAATATACCTTGAATTTACTAGGAAGCTTTTTCTGATTTACTGAATATTCCTTGATTAAGGGCTATTGGAGTCTCTGGGCACCGTCTACCAGTACTCGTCAAGTTTTCAGGGTTCCCCCCCAGTCTGCCCACCAACCAGGAGCCAAGGACCGGCTTGGGATACCTATGGTGTTGGCTCGGCGTTTAGGGTATGTTTTGAGGTTTCTTGCTTGGAGGTTCAGGGGTAGTTATACGTGGGGTTATAAGTCCCCTAATATGGATTATAAGTATAGTTACCGTACTTGTAGCCCTACTTATAAGGACCATGAACCTCCAAGTAGTGTAGTCTTAGTTCCTTTTTGGGATTCGTATAAAGAATACTATAAGATAATCCCAAAAAGGAACTACTATGGGGCCTCGGGGTAGCCTCCAAGTGGGGATCCTTGAGAATTCCTGCTCCCAGACCCAAGCGGCAGTTCCGGAGGAGGTCGGGGGCCGACATGACACGGAGTTTGGTTTGAGGAAGTTTAGGGCTTTTAGGGCTTAGGAGTATGTATGGTGTGTTTAAGGTTTAGGGGTTTTGGGCTGGGCGTTTTAGGGCTAGGGTTTGGGAGTGTAGGTTTTTAGGGTTTTGGGCTTACGGGGGGTTTGGGAGTGTAGGTGTTTAGGGTTTTGGGATTTTGGGTTCTAGGTCCTAGGGTTCGATTTTAGGGTTGTACGGTTGGGGGTTAGGGCTTTAGGGCTGAAGCTTCGGGTTTAGGGTTTAGGGTTTAGGGTTTAGGGTTTAAGGGTTTAGGGTTTAGGGTTCAGGGTCAGGGGAGTGGAAGCGTAATTTGTTCCGATTTCGCGAGCTTCTGGATTGCAGATGGGTTTCGTCTGCAGGTTAGAGGACCCTGAACCCCAAACCCCGTGCTTTGGGGATGCTAATTGTGTATCAGAGCACACGGTTTCACCTGTCTCTACTGGTAGGAAAATCCCGGACACTAATTCTGTTTAGTTTCGCTACATACTGCAACTCAGGTCATATCTACGGACTGCAGCATTCCTTGGTTATGAATGCTTGTCAGATGGATTCCGACTACGATGTCAGGAACTGAGGATGAAGTCGCGACACCTGTCTCATCGATGCTTTTCGCTCACTCGGCATCAAAGTCCCGTACTTGGAGCATGGTCCCTTCTTCGCCATTCGGGACGGGCGGCGACTGCTGTCCGCACTGGGGTCGCTTGTTGCAGTGAGGTGCGACGGACCCGGAACTACTGACCCGACTGGATCAAAAGGTATGATGTAGGGGCCTTAGAAATTAGCATAGTGTTTTGGGTGGGTTTTCCCTATTCTATCTTTAGCATAATAGACCCCAGAACCCTATTCCAAGGATGAAGGCCCCCATATTTTTCTGCACCTCAATCACAGGGTTGTGGCCATGCGACTTAGGTTTTTCGCACACAAGGCAAATTACCGATATGTAACGGGTCATCTCTTTGTGCAGGAAACTGGCTCTACAGGTTCTTGGTGGCTTAGGTTCGCGGCGTTCTTCCATGACATGTCACATCCCAAAGCCTATCCACCCTAGACCTGAAGCGGAGCTTAAGCCCTTTCAGACGTGTAAAGTGCCTTAAACCCTAAACACAAACCCTAAACCAAAGCCCTAAACCCTGAGCACTAAACCCTAGGCCCTAAACCCCAACCCTAAACCCTAAAAACCCTGCTTAAACACCTCAAAAACCCTAAAAACCCTAAAAACCCTATGAACCCTAAACCCTAAACCTAAAACCCCTGAAAGCCCTAAACCATGAAGGTCTCGGGGTGTAATGATCGGCTTCAGGGTAGGAGCCTTGGAGCATTCGGGCTCCTCACTTCCTTTAAGGGAGTTCCTGGAAGGGCTCCTTGAAGGGTTCCTTAAGGGTTTAGGGTTTAGGGTCTTTAAGGGAGTTCCTGGAAGGGCTCCTTAAAGGGTTCCTTAAGGGTTTAGGGTTTAGGGTCTTTAAGGGAGTTCCTGGAAGGGCTCCTTAAAGGGTTCCTTAAGGGTTTAGGGTTTAGGGTTTTGGTTTTAGAGCGTTGGGTGTAGGATTCAGGGCTCAGGGCTAAGGTTTCCATGGCCTTCGAATGTCTCGCAGACGAGCCCGAAGTTTGCATCAGGATTTCGGCGTTGGGTTGTTTTTTGAGGCTGCAGGGCCTCGGAGTTTCGAGTATAAGGAGAAAAAAGTTCATGTTGTGGGTTTAAGCCCTAAGCCTTGCGGTTCGGGGCTTCAGGGCCGTTTAGGGCGATTGCAGATGTGGTTCGCGCGAGGCTTCCCGTTCCCGCGCGTCAGAGGGTGAGGCCGAGCCAGAGCCTGCGTTTCGGTATCTTGGTGGTTTCTGGTCCAAGGTGGGGAGAAATATCAAATCCTAAGCCTTGAACGATTAGCCCTAAATCCTAAACCCTAAACCTTAGCCGTAAATCATGTAATAACTTCGGAAGCGATAGGTTCGGGTCGACCAGGCCTACATTGAATCTCGTGTTTCGGGGTTAGGCTTTAAGCTTTCTTTCGAGGTTTCCTTTAAGGACGCCATACGGGATGTAATGCCAGGGTTTATCAGGTCAGGGTTAAGGGTTCAGTTTAATGTGCAGATGTTCAGATTCGTGGTTTGACTTTAGGCTTGCGGCTGGAGGCTTCTGGATTTGAATGTCCTAGAACTTCTGATATGAGGCGTAAAAGCCAAGACCCTGAACAGTAGGTAAGACTCTGCACCGGAATGCCCAGAGCTCTGAATCCTAAGTTCCGATAACAATACTCTACCCTACCAGGACCCCCCCCCCCCCCGGCCCTTTGATAGAGTCCTTGTGGCCCTTAATAGTGAGCTTTTAGGGGTACACTCGAGGTATTCCTCTCTTGAACAATCTTATGGTTCTTTTTCAACAGGGTTCTTCTTCAGACTTAGCCCCGACCTCGCTCATAATTCCGGGAAACATTCCAAAACGTACCTTGTCATGCCACAACATTCTAAAACCTTCCAAGAAATTCCAGAACATTGGGTCGAGGTCTGTCAGCAAAGAAAATGTGCCGCAAAGCATTGGGCAGCATTTCCCTTGCCAGCAGGCAAAGGTCGAGAGAATTGAAAACCGCACACACGCGATCCGTAAAGGATTTTTTTGTATTTTTTTGATTTTTTTGGAATGTTTCGAAATGTTGGGCTTTTTTCGGAATCTTAGCAAACATTTCCAAATGTTGGATTGGCTTGTCCGAAAAAATCCCAACAGCATGTATCAGAGGTTGAAGCAAGGCATCGTTTTGGGCCTATTTTGGCTGTTGCCGGACGCCGCTGAACATTCCAAAACATTCTGTATCATTCCAGCCATTTGAAAGCATTTTTCGGAATCTGCTTCTTGGCTGCAAAGGCCACTGAAGAAGTACCCCATTGAAGAAGCACCATATGATTGTCAATGATCCTCCAAGCCTGGAGACCGAAACTTCAGGGAGACGTGGCTTAGACGCCAGCATGGGGCCTGAGCTCTTGGATTCGGTTTTTGGGGCAATGTTGCACTTGGTTTTGGGAGTCGAGGAACCCCCTCTACCCAGCCATGAGAGCTGTGGACTGTGCTGCGAGGGGTCTTTTTTGCTGTGTGTTGTTCCTACATTTGCTTGTATAGGAAGTTGTATATATGTACCTGATAGCTGTGGATTGCAGACATCGACCTCCGACAAAAACTCCGGTGTTTTTTGTTTCTCGGCAGGCGGGTTTTGGTAAAGTGAGAAGGATGAGTGTGTCACACTGCACCAGCTCTGTCCGCCAATCATACAGGGGAGCGACATTCACTGCCACTACCAAGTAGGTCAACAATGCATGCCTCCTTGGTGGCAAAAGTTGCAGTTGAAAACATCTTCACCCTTCAAGGCTGAAGGTCGGCCCCTCGTCCTAAAAATAGACCTCAGCCTTCGCAACCCAAGACCTTACTTTAGCCTTACACTCACAGCTCCAAACCCTAACTGTAATACTATATACTCTATCTATCAAACACCTTACAGTAGAAGCCGGAAAGTCGGAATATCATTATCATAATCCCTTTAAGGTAAATTATAGGGGATCCTACCATTAATCCATATTCCAACTTTCTGGAGTTCCCTTTACGTCTTTTCCCCTAAACTCCGACACTTGCACTCGTCCCCATGGTAGCGGGACAAACCCATGTGACTCGGACGCAGGGCTCCCCAGCCCCGGCGCAGGCTTGGGACATGTCGTATAGGGCTTTTCGAAGTTTCGGAGGATTTTATGTTTAGGGTTTAGGGTTTAGGGTTTAGGCAGGGTTTGTTCGAAGTCTTGGGAGTTTGGTGGCTTCGGCGGTATCGAGCGTCGCGCTTGTGTTTCCAGACTGGGCCTCCGCACTTACAAGGCCTGGGGGCTAAAACGGCTCAAGTCGTTCGACAGGAGCATCATCAAACTCATCCTAGTCGTATCCCTGAATCAGTGACCCAAGAAGATCCAAATAAGACCCTAAAACCCCCAACCCCGCAGACTTAACCAAGCCCCCACCCTACAGACTATCTTGCGGGAGGCCACGCGATCCAGACAATCCTACGACTCGAGCGCTTTCCCCATCATGGAACCTTGGGCTCAAAGGGATTCTGTCTTGTGCTTGGTAGGGGAATGGGGGAATGGATCCCTATGTGGGTGGTTCTAAAAGATTATGGTCCTTTTTGGGGTACCCTAAATACTAGGTGCCGTATTATATGAGGGATGCGAAAAGAGACCCTAATAATCCCTAATATTGACAACCACCCATAAAATCCCCACTACTAGTCCCCATAACCCATTCCCCCCATTACTAAGAAGCAGACAGGATTGACCAGCCTGTGTTCTCTTTTGGTTTCGGGTTTGGGCAGACCGAGGAGCAGGCCCCAAGTGAGCCCGAGCCAGCTGGGAGCTCAGAGACGGTGTCGGAAAGGGTGGCTGCGCTAAACCCACCCAGGGTTTAGGGTTTAGGGGGGCTTACGGGGAGGAGCGGGGGTCGTGATCTTAGATCCCCACTGCACAACCTTAAACTTTTGGAGTTCTTGTAGTTTATATAGTAGGAATCTGAAAGTTTAGCCTTCTATTTCTGTGGCTTATTATTGGGGGTAGTAAGTTAGGGTTTGGGGTTGTGGGGTGTCAGGGCGTTCTACAAGGCTTACGCTTTGTGGTCTTTAGGGTTTCAGGTGTTCTAGAGGACTTCGGGTCTAGTGGGTTTCAAAGGCTTCGCGGGCCTATATGGGCACTGGCACCAGAAGCATCAGGGGTTCCATCCGACTGGGCTTGGGGCTGAGGGCCTTTAGGGTTAAGGGTTTAATTTAGGCGTGGAAGTGACGGCTATACATCAGGAAGCGGAACAGCAAGCAATAGTGTCCCCTTGCAGCTCCTTTCCTCGTAAAGTCTACCGTAATCTACCCCAAACCCGATTCTCCTTGCCAAGGTCCTTATGTCCTTCCCCTTGTGGTTGAGTATTGTGGTGTACTGTAGGGGTCGAAGGTTCAGAGCTTAGGGCTTTGGTGGGCCTAAGTTTTCGGTTGCTCATGCTTTGAGGCGATCTTTCGAGTGGAAGTCCTAATGTTCCACGTGATCTCGGCAGTGGCCCTTAAGGGTTCAGGGGTTTGGGGTTACAGAGTTATAAGCTAGAAACCTTAGACCTGAAAACCCTAAAGCTCCGAGCCAAGAAGCTCTAAACCCATGTAACTGAAGTTAAGATCCTTCCGAAGAACCGCACAAAGCCTTAAGACCCATATCCGAAGGCTCAACATCCTAAACTGTAAATGCTAAGCCCCGAACCCTACAACCCGGAGCCCTAAAGCCCTAAAGTCGCGAAATCACGCCCGCTGGGTTCGAGGGTTTTGTCGTGCCTGGGCTGGCTTGATGTTTACAGTTTCATGTCGTGGCCTTTACTCTAAGCGCCCAACTCCAAGCCGTAAGGTAATCAAACCCTTCGCCATATCGCAATGCATGCTGTCGCCCGGCCCCATCGCAGGGTTACCCAATAGTTCTGTTTCGATCTGCAGGCATTGGTCTAACACACAAAACCCAACCAAACCCCAAACCCTCATTCCGTATCCCAAGCCTCGAATTGGGGCCTGAGATCTTCTCGAATTGTACTTTAGGGTTTAGGGTTTAGTTGTGGCCTTCCAAGACTCTTGAAAAATCTCGCCGCCCAGTTGATGGTCAGTACTGTGTAACGCCTGCGCCTCAGTGATGCTTAAACCTGAATTAAGCCCTGAACCTCTTCCGTTTAGAACTTAGGCTCCTCCAATCCACGAGTCCAGGAGTCACTGAAAAGCTCCTTCGCGCATCCCCAAAAGAGTGCATCACCCTTGGGACCCCGTATCCCAGAATAAACATGGTTCCTGAGTCTCAGAGCGCATGGTGCAGTTTAGCGTTCTGCCTTTTGGCTTGTGGCTTCTTGCATGAGGGTTGTAGCCTATGGTTGAGGAGTCACTGCCGGCACAGGGTGAAGACTTCAGATAGAAGCTTTTGGTATTTCTGACGGAGATGAACTGAATCGGCATCAGACAGCATAAGTCTTTCTAGATTCTAAGAGTGATGCTGGTTGGGGCAATCATAGCCAGACACCCCAGGCGTAGTTGGCATGCACGACGGGTTCTTACTACCTCCCTTCGGTCTAGACTGAAAAGCATACCATCAAGCCAAAAAAACAGTCCAAGCCCCTGAACCCTTGCAGTCTTCTTGCAAACACCTTGGGAAACCTGAGAATTCAAACCGCAGGAGCAGAATCGAAGAGTTGGGGGACCTCCCCACACGAAGAGTCAACAAAATAATTGAAAGCACTCTGGCTTATATAGTTACATATACATGTACATCTATACGTTGCCCATTGTAGTTTGGGGGTTTCTTTCTGAACACTGAATCATGACACTATCATGATTATACAGAAAGGGGTCCACAGCTCTTTCGCTGGGGAACCTTGCATTTGGCTCTGCCCTCCCGAGGCGTTTGCACGATGCTACTGGTCTGGTGACCCGGTCACCACGGGACATTATTTCACGCCAAAGTTGTGCAGCATGTCCTGTCCTGAAAGCTGTGCGGGATGCTGTAGTAAAGGGTCTATCATGGTTTAGGGTTCCCTTAAATTAAAAGGATCTAGAAGGCCACCATAAGAAGGGGTCTACAAGGGTTTGGGGTTCCTTTAAAGGGAGATACGTGAACCGAGCGGTTTTGCAGGGCCCGGCAAGGTGGCCCAGAGGTCGTTCTTGCGTTTAGGTTTCGTGTAGGGCTCGGGCTGGGTCAAGAAAAGGGTTTAGGGTTTAGGGGTTTAGGGTTCAAGGCTCGAATCGAAAAGGTTTGAAGGACCGGGAAGCTGTGTGGTAATTGTTTCTGTCGGGAAGGCATCGAAACTCTGTAGCACCCTCAAATTCAACAAGACCCACAAAACTGAATCCGAAACCTGCAACCAGGAGCCCTGAACCCAGCTTGTGAAGCTTCGGACACTGACGTGCTGCTTGCGATCTTTAGTTCGAGAGGATGTGCAATCCGCATCTCTCAGAGGACTCCCTATCTGAGATCGAGATATGTCGTCCGATATTTTTGTATTTTTTTACTATGGTGAAAGCTGGCCATCGCTGTCGAAACAGCCGCCGGCTTTCACGAATGGGGATTGGTCAAGACCTGCGGACCGTGGGCCATCACTGCACTTCGTATCTTAAAAGGCGAAAAAATCCACAACCTAAATTCGCAGACCTACAGTGAGAGCTACAGCCGAACTGGGCCTAGTAGTCTTGAGCAAACTCCCCTCTGAGTCGGGTGGCTGAGGACGTCAGGGTGAGTTCTGGGACGCTAGGCCTCCACCCCGAAGCAAGAGCCTGAATGATTAACATAGGGGCTTAAATTACTTATACTATGTTGGGGGTTCGTTAATAGAATTCTAGTATTAGGGGCCCCCAAACCCTGTTCTAATCATGAAGGCCCCTATATTACGAATATTGTTCGAAGATCATTCCTTGGGGTTCCTGATCATACAGTAACATATACTGTACCCAAAACCCAATTCTGATCATGAAGGCTCCTATAAAGGCCTCCAGTACTAGACAAACTCGGCCGCCCTCACTTTCAAGACGAAGCAGCAATTTCGTCGACTGCCGGTGCAGCAACTTATTTTTGGCATGACGTGTGACCTGCTGCGTCATGCCCCCATTGCTGATGCCTCATGCAAGTTTGTAAAACCACACAATTCCTGAAACAGATCCCAAAGCGAAAAGTGAGGCCCTGAATCGTCTCACCCCTACGGCCTTCTTCTCTTCAAAGGGTTGCTTGGGGAAGCTAGGTGAAGAACGAAGTAAGGATTGCGCGCACTGGACCTAAGTGTCGGTGAGCCGCTGCCCGGCATTGGGACCAGACCGAGGTTCCTTCTGGGAGGCTTGAAAACCCTCGTAAGCTCCTTATTACACAACTCTTCTAAGATGCAGAGAGCCCTGAAATCGTGAAAGAGCTTTTCCAAGACCCTGATTTGCATCTACGGTGCTTGAGGGTGTATGGCATGTTAGGACATTCGCGGGCCGTCGAAATCGATGTTTGTTGATCCTTTGCCCTTTGAGGCACCGGCGTCGAGGTGTCTCGTCGTCAGCATTTTTGGCATTCGGTTGCAGGATGCTACATGTTGGCAGAGTCGGGTAGGTCGGAGGGGACTGATTACAAGCGGGCATTCTCTACCTCTATAGCGTACTAGAGGACTTGTAGCTACCATGGGCCCGTGCATCGAACAATACCATTTAGAGCTTTTGCATACATTGACCTGGTATGGCGGAGCTTGGTTGCGGCTGTTGCCCTTGGGCAATGTAGTAGGTGTTATGGCTTAGGATGTAAGCTTCAGGGTGTAGCGTTGGCGATTTGGGGAGTTTAAGCCGCGGAAAGACCATCCGCCTCCCGCCTTCGAGTGCTGGTCTCAAGTCGGCGATGTTGCTGACAAATTAAATCTCCTCCATACTTCGTGTCTTTGAATGTTGGCCATGCCGTGAAGCACCGACGCATTATTCGTGGCTTCTGCACATGGCTAGGTATGGCTTGTTCGAAATTCGGGATCCCTGTACAATCCAGAAGCCAAGCAGAACACTGGCTGAGGGATACCAATTTGGAACAATCCGCGAACAGTTCGTCTCTCTGGGAATGCGGAGGGAAAGATCAGGCAGTCCGAGACTCCCTTAACCCAGAAAGTTGGAATCTCATTATCGTAACCCCTTTAAGGTAAATTATAGGGGATCCTACCATTAATCCATATTCCAACTTTCTGGAGTTCCCCTTAAACCCAAACAAGCATGGCGGTTTTTGGAATGTTCTCCGATAGGCCAGACCCTTGAACCCTAAGTGCCAAATCCTAAATCCAACACCGTATGACTCCCACCCTACATGGGAGTTTCCAAAAATAAGGGACCCTAATATAGTACCCTAAATATTAGGATCCTTATTATAAGGACCCCGAAGTAAGGTACCCCCAGTTTTCGGAAACTCCCACATCCCAGACCCTAACCCTAGACCTCGTACGTGTCATCTAGATCCTAAGCCCTAGACATTACCGGTACCACCACTGGCCGCTGCCTGCTCCAGCAACCCCCGCGATCCGCGGGCGCCCAAAGGCACCAAGATCGGAACCCTAAATGCTCATCATAAGGGCCTCTTGCGTTCAGAGAGCCGCTCCAAGTTGAAGAACTCTGCTTGGTTTGTTGACAAATTTTCGGAGTTTACCATGCTAAAGGTATGAAAGTTAGCCAGTGGGCCGACGAGCCTGCTTTAGGTCGCTCGATCTTACCTATAGTCTCCATGGTAGTTCCTTTTTTGGGTTACCTTATAGGATCCTTAATACTTAATTGGCTAAACCAAAAAAAGGAACTACAATGGAGACTATAGGTAATATTAGCGTTTCGAATGGGGCGGCGGGGAGCGGGTTTACAGGGTTCGGGTCGCAAGTTCCGATGATGTGTTTAGCATGTTCCTGCACATTCAATCCGAAGCAGTGCTGACCCTAACCAACAGGCACCAGTTAGTTAGGAATAGTTTCACACTGCATACTGTCAAGATTTCAGTACAAGTTGTACAAAAACTTTTCCGAGGAATAATGCACATAGCCCTATACATGTCTTGTCTTACTTAAACTATAACTGCATACATAGCATACCCCAAAAAAATCTCTAGTTTAGGTTATACCCAGAGGCTCCATAGTAGTTCCTTTTTGGGATTACCTTATAGGATTCTACATATGAACCCCAAAAAGGAAGTACTTTAGGGCCTTAGGGTAGTTTGGTTATAAGTTCATAAATCTCAAAACTGCTTTGGGCGCCCGGAGAGGTGGAGCTTCAAGTTTTCTGCTGACGAGGAACATCGGTCCTTGTTTCAAAGTGTCGGACGTGTGTGGGCGAAGCGGTTGAGGGTTTTAGGGGTTTAGGGGTTTAGGGTTTGGGGTTTGGGGTTTAGGGGTTTGGGGTGTAGGGGTTTAGAGTTTTGGAGTTTGGGGTTTGGGGTTTAGGGTTTGGGGGTTTAGGATTTGGGTTTAGGGTTTTGGGGGTGTGATATAGGTTCCTGCATAAAATCGAACACGGATTCTGTGGATTCCTGTTGTATTGATTCTTATCCCAATTTATGTTTCTTCAAGAGTTCGCGATGGTTAACCTAGGACCTAGGCCCCCGAAAGTAGATAGAATAATGGCATGAAAGGCCATTATTCTACATACTTCTGGTGTCCAGGTAAGCGGATCTTTAGCTACTCTGAAAGTTTCGCCCATGGTTCTTTCGGTGAGTGAGGATATTTCGCAGTGCCCGGTTTTGCTCCGCGCGGCCGCTGCCACTAAGTGCCCTACGCTATGCGAGTTGTAGCATATTCCATATTTGCATTGGTGCTTGTCGAGCGAGTAACCTCTAGCTTCGTTCGGCGCGTTTTATGTAATCCTGCCCAAAAAAACTGAGAGGCTTACCTTCGTTGGGCCAGGAAGGCAGCGGTTAGGCACTGTAGCAAGGCACCAGTATGACATCTGAGCTTAAGGCCCGAAACCCGCAGATCACCATGTCACCAGAACCCGAAACACATTAAGATACAAAGGGCTTCTACAATGAGCCGTTAAATAAGTGCCCAAGAACCATCTGAACAGATGGCGTATTCAGGTCCCTTCTTGCCATAACTTCTGGGAAAGCCCGGTGCGTCCTGCATCCTTTGTTCGCAGACTGGCACATGATCAGTCGCGACTTACCGCCTCTGTTGCACTCCTATGCTCCATCGAGAGACTTGGTGCAGCCTGCTTCCCGAGGTCCCCCCCACAGTACCCTAAACCCTAAGCCCTAAAAGTATAGTACCTTGCTGCCCTTGGATCTCAGCATCAATACAAGCATTACATTCCCCAGCGCCCCTTCAACAAAGATAGATCCGTGC
Source organism: Symbiodinium sp. CCMP2592 (assembly GCA_905221615.1). Classification (NCBI taxonomy): domain Eukaryota; class Dinophyceae; order Suessiales; family Symbiodiniaceae; genus Symbiodinium; species Symbiodinium sp. CCMP2592. The sequence goes on along the minus strand of CAJNDT010005902.1, from coordinate 143,659 downwards.
CCGAAAGCCCTGAGCGACTTGTGGGGGCTCCTATGTTCACTCAAACTACCCAGAGGCCCCGTAGGAAGTTCCTTTTTAGGATTTCCTTATAGGATTCTATATACTCCAACAAGGAACTACTTTGGGGCCTCTGGGTACTGAAACCCTGTGTCCCCCGTGCCCTTGAAGGACCTCTTCGGGGTTTGAGGGGTTAGGGATTTTCAGGCCTTCAGGGTTTGCGGTATCGGGGTACCGTGTGTACAGCATATGGGACACGTGGAACTCTTGAAGCTATGGTGATGTCGACTTTCAGGGGTGGGCTTGCTTGTGCGAGGGGGATTAGGGCATCCGGGTTTCGGAAGAGTGTCCTGAGCTCGCTGGAGACTGATCTTGTCGACTTCACAAAAGTCTCGTCTCTGACATGTCTATGCTGGGTCGGTTGTGCGAGGGGCGAGATGCCCTGAACCCCTAAAGCCGAAAGCGATGAACCATGACATAAACCATATCAAGCCCAGGTACGATTTCCGATCTGGTTACGAACACGTCTATGTTTTGGATGCTCTAAACTGTGGTTCTTCTAACGTACAGTATCTGCATGGACTTTGGACGAGTTCTGATCATGCCCTTGCTTGTCTTCGATAGCCTTCGGCAGATTCGGCAGAGAATCGAGGACTCTGTTGGCAGACTACACCACTGAAAGAGCCTTAAAAAGGTTCGCACCGCGAGACATCGATGACTGTCTGCGCAGATGTCCGCGAGAAAAAGCTGCGAAGATTGCCCGCTCAATGCCCTGAAGCCTGGCAATACAGCACCTTCTTGAACATGAGCAATTGGAAAAGACTTGCAAGGAAATCTCTGGATTAGGGTGGGTTTACGGTTTTGGGGTTTTGGGATGGGGTTGCAGGTCGTCTGATCATATGGTTCAGGATTAGTGCCGCGGTGCTGAAGAACCCGGCACTGGCAGTCTTGTGATCAGGCGACAGTTTGCGAGTTTCATTGAATTCATGGTGAGCGTGATGCCGTAATTTCCGTTCCTCCTGCCAGTGCTGGCTGCTACTATTTCTACATTCGCCGCAAACTAGGAGCAACAGCACTGCTTCTGCTGCTGTGGCTTCTAATCCTGCTACCTCTCGAGTCATCAATCTACTACGCGGACGACTACTTCGACGACTCTCGCAACTGCTGTCGCTGTCTCTCTGTGGGGACGGTCGCGTTTGACACCGTTCGCTCTGGCCAAGTGCGCGCTTCACACTGCAGACTGGGCGGGGCCATGCAACTTTAAATCCACAACTTAAAAGTCCTAAGGCCCCAAAACCCTGAAACCCTCAAGCCTAAACTAGCCTAAACTGTTAAACGTGAATCAACGCGTGACAATCAGAACAAAGCAGTCAGCCAAGAGAGAGGGAAGCTGTCTCGAAGCTGGAGCTGAATCAATCCAAAGCCCAGGAAGGCCTTCCGGATTACTGGACTTCAGCCGAAGTCCTAGAAGCGCCAGCCACGACAAGGGATTCAAAATCCAGCGAACTCGTCGGAGCAAACTTCCGTTCCTCGAATCACAGAGCGAGGGAGCGAGCAGACGCTCCGCATGATCTGATTTCGTGGCTAACCCCACCGTGGCCGCACGAGCGCAGCTCTTTCTGGCGCAACGTGAAGCTGACTTGGGGTCGTCGCTCGCCAGCCTCATGACCACACTCTTATCGCCTGCCCTGCCTCAGTTCTGTCGCCCTGGCTGTTCTCTTGAGAATGGTTTCAGTCAGTCCTATTGAGGCTCCTTCTGCAACCCCCTGCGGAGCCGATCCTGACGAGTGACAAAGAGCGTTCCGAAGGAGGGGTCAGGCAATGGCAAACGGAGTAGCACGTGATTGATTCAGGCGTATGTCCAACGGCGAGCGAGACAATTGACGCAGCATTTGCGGAAATGCATGGCCCAATCGCGACGTGACCAAGGAAACGGTGCTGACTTTCGTTCTTTCACTGCCAGAAACCCGTCGCATGCCGCCTGATGTGCTTGCTGCGCCGGCATCGACGGCAGGCTGCAGTTCTGGAAGTCGCCATTTTGATGCTTGCGCGTCCGTCCCAGTTCGCAACCGATTTTTGACCGCCAGCTTGCTGAAGGACAGTGCCTGCATTCAACTTGACCAGAGGGAGACAGGGCGAAGCTTGGATTCGGTTTGCCGCACGAGTTGCTTCGAACGTCTTCGAAGGTTTCCATCACGCGAAAGCCGACGGGCCACGGGCCGCAGCGTATGTGCGACAATCGAGCCAGAGGCAGACTTCATCTGGTCACGACACCTTCGACACTGTTGGTGCATTTGTTCGTGCTGGCCCGGTGGCACGTACCGTACGATAGATAGCTTTCACAACGAATATTATCTCGCTCAGAGGACTTCATCCATATCCAATCACATCACTAAAGTTGGTGCAGAGCTGAGCCGTTAAGGGCAACAGCAACCTGACCCAATAGTCCTCTTCGCCTTCATTTCAAACTCACCGCCGTCTTCACATCAGTCAACATCTTCGTCTTAATCATCCTCATCTGCATCATCACCGTCATCATCATCCTGCAACTTTCCCAATGCCCAATGCATCTTCATCTTCGACAGGCTGCCGTCGCATCATGCTTTGCGCAGTACATTCTCCGAAATGACCGTTCTGACACAGAGCGTCTGTCAGTTCCACAAGAAATCACACATGCCCCGCTGCGGCGCGAACCACCAAGACCTTCACACAGACAGAACACCAGGAGCGGGGACTGTCCAGTCGGAAACTCGAACTTCGACGAACACCGAGGTGCCGGCTCGGGAGTTAACAATCCGAGACACGATGATTTCGGAATCGAATCTGGAACGGTTTCAGAGGAGAACCGACATCCATCGCCGGACCGAGAAACACGACCGCTGTCAGCTCTGCTTGCACGATCGCGGCCGCTCGCGGCATCTCCTCGGTGCACCATTTGCTCCAGCGAGGAGTCAGGCTACGAACTGCAGGAGGGCTGCAGGCTGCAAGAAGCAACCGGCATGTAGGATTGAAGGGGGGATGCACAGCAAGCTTGAGTAGCAACAACATGAGACCGCAAGGTTTCTTTCAGAAGGAATCGTGCAACAAGGAATGCGACAATAGAGCAACCGAGCACCAAAAGGAGAGTGTGTCGCCCAGAAGCGGTGTAAGATGATTTACGTGTTTTGGGAATGCTTCACGTAATTAAAGGGAACGGACCATGCAGATTGCGGATCGCATTCGGACACGGGCATCAAGAGGAGCACCAGTAAGCGTGATGTGGAGGCTGAGGATGCAATCAGTTACTTGTCATTGATGTACTGTCCGCTGGCACACTGAAAAATGAAGTTGACCGGGGTTGCCGTTGCCTCGTCGTTTTTGTATTTACTGCACAGGCCGTTGTGCTTGATCTCGCCAAGCTTTCCGAAAATTTGATGGATCTTGTTGTGTTCCACGTTCTGACCACGACCCCTGGTCGTTCAAAGGCGACAGGACTCTCTAGCAACCAGTATCCATTGCTAAGTTGCAAAATGCCACGTCTTGCGACGACCTATGTCGTCATATTTCCAACTTTGCGCTGCAACACACACAGGTTTGTAATGAGCCAGTGAACCTTGTAATGTGTGACCATGTTTCGGACAGACGTTCGCTCCGTGGCCCAAAACCATGCAAACCATGCTCGGATGCTCGAGCAGGCGTCTCTCGCAAAAGGCAAAAAAAACACGCCATGCGCGGTAGCCTCAGCCCGACCACGCTTGTTTTTGGACCGAATCTCACGGCTGCGCAAACGGGTGCCAGTCACCACCAAAATTCGCGTAAAACTATGCATGGCGTGTTGTCTCATGGTACAGTAGGTTTTGTCGGTTTTGACACAGCAGCTGTCACAGCAGCAACAGTTGGCATCATCATCACGTCATCATGGCAATCTATTGTTGTCGGAGGGTGCATACCATACTGCGCAAATTCGAGTTGATGGCACAGCCTGCACAAAAGCTGCGGCTGCGTCCGCAGTCTGGGCCGCACGCTGCGGCGTGGCTTAAAGAAGTTGGCACTGTCGCTAACGAATGCGGGAAAACACTGCCTGACCGCATGCTGACAGCCTTGCAGCGGTGGCGCCTCTATGGATGCTTTGCGGACCATGTGCCGCTTGCCACGGCCCGATGCCCCCGTTTCAAAGGACTCGGAGCCCTCGAAGCGTGCAAAACGGTTCCGGTGGTGGGTGTTGTGAAGATGATCACTGCTGGGGACGTAGACGGCGGTTTTAGCCCCAAGATACAAACTCGCATGCCTCTATTGCGCCCGCGTGTTCGGAGGTGGATCACGTCAAGAACATCTTCTCACGGACTGACGCAACACGAACACGTGGTGTGTAGCACGTCATGTCCATGCAGATTCTTCGCTCATGCTGGCAAGCAATACACAAACGACGTTTGTGCTGCATCACGTGGAAGGTTGCGTGTTTGGTTGCCGCATGCTGCCCACTCAGTCAATGCTTTGTGTTTTGGCCGGCGCGTATTCCGCAACGGATGCTCACTCTCCGGCAACAAATGAGGGTTGATGACGATTGAAACGGCCATTTGATTGCCGTCTCACTGGGACAGACATTTGGGCTGACTACGGAAGCTGTACCCGAAATCCAATTGAAACCGTCTCGGTTCAAACCTCCATTCGGTTCCGCAGGCCGATGTAGGCCGCCGATTTCTGGTTGCCATGGCCACGATGGCCACCGTCGTGCTGCAGGACGCTCTTCCCCAAGTCGGCCAGCTGCCGCAGCAAGCACGTGCTGAGGACAGTTCCCACAAACCGCGGGAAAAGCTACGTTAAACGCATCCGCTTGTTGTCGCAGGGCGCGCCGGGATGCACCGGGACCACTGCCCCGCCCTTCCACACGATTCGTTTCGAGTTCCAATAGTTTCTTGGCACGCGTACCTCGTTCTGCAGCAAACACAAGCCCGGGCGGCGCAGCGCAGACGACGGCAGACTTACCCCGAGCTGCTCCTTGCTGGCGGTCCGCTTGCTCAACGAGCTCCGCGCCGACGAAGGTGTCGAGTGTTCCGACAAGCGCCTGCCAGCAGCCGACTGTCGGCACGTTGTGCCCTTGCTGCTGCTCCGTCGTCTCGTTTTGCCGCCGGCTGAAAGCACGCACTGTCCCGCAGCGGCCACGTTAGCGGCAACGCCTAGGTTGGTTTCGTGCCGGTAGTTTGTTGTCGTTTGCCGGATCGTTCTGCGATGAAAATGGACAGTGTGTCAAAGCAAAATACATGGAATATATCCAACAGCTAACAAATAATGCGCCGTTGAGGTGGACGGGGCCGCCCTGAAGGCCGCAGAGCGACGCAAGGACTGCACGCACAATGAACTCGCGATTGGCGGGCCGCTGAATTTTCTGTATACTTTTTGGTCGTGGGTTCGGGAATATAGGCGGCCGCTGTCTTCCTGCAGCGCAATGTTTTGTCCGCGACTTCATCCGGCTCGGGGCTCTCCGTGCGCCGCTCGCACTGCGCGCCGCTGCTTCCTCCATGGTTGGGCGAGATGTTGGCAGGGAACTCTGTCCGTTGCGGTCCAACTCGCCGTTGCTGGACAGTCTTGCGGCCGCGCTTGGCCGGCTGCTCCACAGTCACAGTCGGGGGCCGAGCGACGGCCCGGTCTTGGACCGCGTGCTCGACCTCGCCGCCGCCGACAGAGGGTCTCGCCGCTTGCCTTTGCGGTCCTGGGGCGGGACCGTGTGATGACTGAGCTGTATGCACGGCGACTGGAACCACCCCTTTCGCAGTCGCAAGCGGGTCGGGTGAGTCTGGGCGACTGCGCAAACGGCATAAGCACGCAACTCGCAAATTCCACCAATTTTGTGGTTGGGTTCGGGATCGCTAGTTGCACCCAGGCTTCCATGTTCCAAGCTGGCGCTTTGCCCTCGACCGTTTGGGAAACGAATTTTGTGATCCACGGCAATTGGCTTGTTCGTACAAGAATTTGTTGGCGTCGCTGGCTACACGCTCGGCAGCGGAGGCCGCCTCTGCCGCCCACTGGGCATCCTGGGCACACTGCTGCCGACCACTCGAGCACGAGCGCCGCTGGCAGCCGCTCGTCTAGTCCGCGCTGCGAAGCTGGCAGCATCGTGCTGCCCTTGCCGGTGAGAAGCGCGCGATTTGCATCTTTCTCACACTGATGCCGCATCTCGAGCGCTTCTGGAGCACATCCCTCTGCTTCAGCACCTACCCACAGCTCGGCCGTGCCCGACGATGCCGCCTCGTCGTCCTCGGCACCGAAGGTTCAACACTCAGACCCTCCAGTACCTGTGCCTCCTGGCGCGGCATCGTGCCGCCGCCGTCCCCACGCACCTGCGGCATGCCGCGACCACCGCCTGGGTGGCACGATGGTCCGGCTTCGTCGCAGTCGCCGCACAACGAGCCTTCGCTGCTTCCTTGCTCGAGTTGCCTCCGGCGCCGCCGATCGCGGCGACGGGCCGGGGCCTGAGCTGCACGAGCTCCCCGCGGAAGCGTGCTAACAAGTTCCCCCCTCCCTTAGCGGACTGTCTCGGAGCAAGCCAGCGGCGTTTACACTTAGTCTGCACTTGGACTGGGACCACCTCGACCCTTGCGGTCGTAAAAGGCGCGCGAGAAAAATAGAACTAGAAGACGAGTGGCCCGAAATCATCATTTGCCAAGAGTTTTGCGCTAAGTAAAGTAATGGACTCAAATGGATATAATCTTAGAATTCAGTGCATAAAGCCACAGAGTCATAGAGTCAAGAGTCAAGTGCATTTAATTATCAAGCACATAATAATGCCGAGATCGACGTATTTGACTTTATGCACTTCACTCTATGTGCTTCGGTTTGCTGTCAGAGCGCTCGAATAAGTGCATAAACTCAAGTACATGAGCTCAATTGCATACATTGAAACGCATATAGTCAGGTGCATAGCCAAGTGCATAGAGTCGTATAATCCAGTGCATAGGCGCATCGAATCCACCGGATTGGATCCAGAATCGAATCTTTTTACGCAAGTACTGGAGGTGTCCTTTTTGGGCTAAGGTCAAGTTTCGGTTGAAGGGCCCCCAAACCACAAGAGTTTATTGGATGATTGAAATAAACGAAAATCTCGAGATGTATTGGTTTACTATTTGTGAACAATGCCCATAAAAGGTCTCTCCCGTGTCGCGAGATGGCCAGCCGCAAGGGCGTGCAGCGGATGAAAACGGGGTAGCGCTCGCCACGGCCACACGCCGCAAAGAGGCGACATACCCGGAGCTCCTCCGCAACGGTCCCCAGCGCCTCGTTGTGCTCGGCTCGGAGGTTGGGGGTCGTTGGAGCGCGGGAGCCGTTGCTCTCGTTCGCGACCTCGTTCGCCTCCGCCGGTTGCGCGCCCCTCCCGCTCTGCGCAATGCCGCGGCCACAGCTTGGGCTCGGCGTTGGTGGACCCAGCTGTCGGTCGCTGTTCAGCGTGCGACAGCCCTGTCGGCGGCCGGGCGGGCATGGCCGGCGGCGCCTCGCGCCTCGGTGGACGCCTCGGCCCTCGAGCTCGTGTTGGACCTCGCTGACGCGGCGGGGCCCAGCACCCTGCCGCTTCGAGGGTGACTGGTCCGCTTGCGGGCCGAATTAGGAGGGAGGGTAGCTGTGTAAGGAGACCAAGGACCACTCATTCCGGCAGACGCAAAAAGGGGTGAAAAAAAAAAAAAAAAGTAGTAACTTTCCCACACGTTTGGGCACTCGACCATGCCAATCCCTGTGAAGGGTTGCGCGTGCACCTAAGAGTTTTCACTTTCCCACACGTTTGGAAACTCGACCGGGCCAATCCCTGTGAAGGCTTGCATTGCGGATCGATGACGACGGTGCCACCTTGGCTGTAAAAAGAGAGATTATATACCGAGATGTAGATAAGTGGGATAGGGTCAAAAGCACAGAGTCACAGAGTCAGAGTGTCATAGAGTCATCGAATCATAGAGTGATAGAGTCAGAGTGAGATAGAGTCATGGAGTCATCTATGTACCATGCACTTGACTCGATGTAGCGCACTCTATGCGCTGTGCACTTCACTCGGCGCACATCCCTCTATGTACTTCATTCTATGTACTATGCACTTCACTCTATGCACCATGCACTTCACTCTATGTACTTCTCTCAAAGGCTTCGCACGGAAGAACTGTTCGCGATGCTTTCAGGAACTACAAGTCTTTGCAAGTTGTATTCGCATGCTTTTCCTGTCGGCAACAGCCGGAAATACATCACCACCACACACCGCTCGTGGTCTGGACGCGCAGATCCTCCTACTCGTGGACTCGGCGCGGGATTGACAGTGCTGGTTGGAGTGGGTCCCGACTGGCCCAAAGCAATGTATTGGCGCACACCATAAGAAAAAGCTACAGATGTATTGTGGCACACCAAGACTTGTAGCATGTCACCACGGCCTTCATATCCTTCAATGATCACGTTTTCAAGTCCCACGTGAACATACATTCTTGCCGCGTGTTCCTGGATCGGAACACTTGCGTGAGATTGTGAAGGGTAAAGAGTTTTCCGATGGACGGGGTTGAAAAATGACAGTGAGCGAGCGTCCAGAGATCGGGATGACGAAACAAACGAGTTTCGCGAAACCAACATTTGCGTGTCCTCTTAGGCCACGTGCCAAGCGCGATTGCATTTGTTTTGATTTCAGGGGTACGTACTGAACTGCCCGTGAGTTATGGGGGTTGTTGCATCAGTCGTAGCGTCGGGCCCCGTAGTTGATGGATAGCCCCCAGACACATCAGCCGGACCAAACGATTGATTAAGTCTCCACACCGCAGTTTTGTGGTGTGACATGTGGCAATTTGGTGCAGGCTATTGCCGTGCTCGTTGCACGCGGTGACGGCGAGAAGGAAACCTTCAGCTGCTCAGACGTCAGCTCGGATCCCAGCTACAGGTGTTTCAATTGATTTTTAGTTTGCGAAAATTGTCTGCTGATTAGCATTTTGTGAAGTTGCCTTGCAATTGGTTCCAGGGTTCTCGAGCTCAATAAAGCAGCTTGTAGCTGCAGAGATCGCTCGTGCTGAATGGTTCCGGTGTTGTATGGCCAAGGTGATGCATATGCCGGCATTGGCCAACTTGTTTGTGTCAATTCGCGGCTGCCTTGAGCTCAGATCTTCCAGCACATGGCACGTTAGCGTACAACATGTAGTGATGTCGCAAAGCTGTTTGTGCATCTTTACCTCCGAATCGAACCCTTTGCCGAAGGCATGCAGCAACATCCTCGTGCTCATGCGATTCATCCACGTGTTCAGGGTTGGCCTGCGAGACTTCCACGCGCCGAAGCCTCGGTCTGGACGTGTTTTGGTGCTTCGGTTGGGGATGGCTAGGGCTGCTGGGCCAATACCTACAAGTTCAAATCTGTGTTTTGCTGGTTCGGTGCCGCATAGCACCGTGTGGTTACACAGAGAAAAAATTAAAGATCGGTCGGTGCCGGTGGCGTGCGCCGGGCAAGACTTTTGAGAAGGATAGTCTGGTGCTTCGCATTATTCCAGGCGCGTTGGTGGAGAAGGAGGGCGTCGTCAATGCCCCGAGCTTATGTGCAAAAACACGGCACCGACCCTAATTGCTTACGAAGCAGTCAGCAGATTTCCATCCACAGGTTACAAGCCCGAGCCACGGCATGACAAGTCAAGTACTCACGTGGCAGCTGATTTCTTCGTCAGGTTGGTCCAACAAATAGAATAAGGCGGCCACCAAGCTTAGTTTACAAAGAAGGCAGGAAGTGCGCCCTGAGGTTTACGGCCCAGTCCAACGAATGGCAAGTGACGATGCAACGACTTTGGCCTGCAGCGAGGCATGGGTCCCCACACACACACACATACATACATACATACATATATATATATATACACACACACATATATATATATATATTTTTTTATTTATATTATATTATATTCTATTATATTATATTTTATTCTATTATATTATATTATATTATATTATATTATATTATATTATATTTTAATATATTATCTTATACTATATTATATTATATTATATTATAGTATATTCATGAATAACATGTATGCATACATGTATTATATAGTGTATGCACTTATGTTGTGATGTAACTATGTAACTATGATTAACTATGTAACTATGTAGGTGCAGTACTTAATGACTGCGTATGCACGTATGTATGTGTTAATGTTTATTTATGTGTATGGATGTTTGTTTTTACGTGCGTATGTGTGTATGTATGCATGTATGTGTACAGGGTAATCTTTTCTCCCATGTCAGTCTGCAGATGTGCGAACGTTGGGTGATGCATTCCGGTTGCCTGCGCATCTGGTTTAGTTGCCAGACGCCTTTGTATCAATCTCTTGCGTCCTGTCCTCGAAGGTTGCTCCCGGGTATTCCGGCAGTGCCATTGGCATTTGCCAGAACGGCGTATTCAGCAAGGACCCCAGTTGTTTGGCAAAGGCGAAGTGCGGTGTCGCCGCACGAATCCCAGAGTCATTCACGAAATTTGAGGTGTCACCACCGACAACTGCCAGTCTGGCCCTGAGGGTCTTTGGGACCGGTGTTGGCCAGAGCTGCAATGCCTGGTCTGCACACACTCCGCTTGACAGGCCCTTGCCCTGCACAACGGCGACGGAAACAGAAGTGCAGGCTCCAGCACAGCGCGTTGACGCTGCTTTCCTGCTTTCTGGGGCGGACACCGTGCCGGACCAGCAACGATATGGGTGCTGCATAGTTCACCGGTGAATTCGCGGGTTGTTGCTGGCCGATGTGCAGCAATCGGCAAGTCGTGAAGACTTAGGACACAGTCGAACAGTCCGAAGACTATAACAGCTTACACCACACATCGCAGGTGGGCGAGATCCTTGTCAACGTCACGCCGACCTCCGAAATCTCAAGTCGGCGGCCTATGTTGACATGTGTGCACCTGTGAGAACAACAAAGGCTTCCCAAGGATGTTCAGGACCAGGAGTCCCCGGTCCAAGGGTTCTTGTGCCAGGCTTGGAATTGCGATGATGTCTGTTGGTGCTGTTAAGGCGGCTGAGTTGTTGAGCGTTCAACACCCTTCTTACTCCTGGGTGCGTTCAACATGCTCTCTTGATTTTTGCGGGGTCGTTTCAAAACACCGGATATCACAGGCTTATCTCGACGGCTTGAATGGGTTTCCGATGCTGCAATCACTTGCACCAGTGAGCAGTCGCGAGTAAGACCACCTTCAAGAAAATGCATCCTGGAACCTTTCCCACATCGTGTGCACATGTGAAGACGAGACCTAAGTCGTACTGCGAAGCGAAACATCGAACTGGCACAAGCTGAGTCTGCTTTATGGAAAGATTCCAGGGTAGAATATCGAGATGAACTCGATTTCCCAACAAGGCGAAATTCGCAACAACTTCGCACAATGAACCAGACCAGGCTACTGCACATGATGTCATAGCGCGACCGTTTTCCCAGGCGGCAGTGGCTGGTCAATGTCTTGCGGCGAGATCAACATCAAGTGACCCCGGGAGCCGATTCAACAAACCTGCCGCGGCATATTGGCAGGTCGGGCTCGTTGGTGGCGTGCTAGAACTGCCAAACACCTGGTGAGGCGGTGTACCACGAGCATCACGACAACCCCGAACCACGAAACCCTACAGTGTAGGCTTCAGGACTTTGGAGTGGAGGCCCTTCAGCCCCCGAAGCCCCACAAACCTTCATCCCTTAAAGAGACAACCCCGAACCGCCTAAACCCCTGCATCCCTGAAGGCTTGAACACTTGATGTAGGAATTTGATTAAGAAACCCAGGACCTATAACCCCAAAGTAGTAGGATTCATATAAGGAACCCTAATAAAGGCCCAAGGTTTCTTAACAGGTTTCTACATTATTATAGAAACCCTTATAGACCCTTGTAATGGAACACATTAGACAGGTACGACTTATAGTGCCCTTTAATACATCATCTTTAGTATAGTACCCTTATAGATCCCTTATCGTAAACAAGTCATCGGAACCTTATAGACCCCTTTAAAGGAGCCTTAATACAGGCCCAGGGTTTCTACATTAAACAGGTACGAGGGCTCCATTGCCTTCAGTTGCGTCCTCGGTTCGGTCGCGGCAGACGTGTCTGGCTGCGGCCCGGCGGCTTGCAATGACTCACAGAGGCGCCCAAAGGGTGAAAACAATCGCGGACCTAAAGTAAGATAATTAATGAAAAAAAACCTCAAAGTATATAGACTAGCCTTTTTAAAGGTTTTGGGCCATTATTTGACCTACTTTGGGGGGGTCCAGGTCCAGTGTACTCCTTCGAAGGTTTGTTCCTGGCATTTCCTGGCAATCATTCAGGTTTCGTTGTAAGTGTTTTGGGATTTGGGAACGGCCCACGCGCCAAGCTGGCACAGGATGAATGTACAGTCACCGGAGCGGAAGCCCGCGGGCAGCAAGTCGATCATTGCCACAGACCCCCGAGCCCTAGAGGTGCAAGCCCAAGGCAATGACATGCAATGACCACAATCCTTTGGTACATCATAGTAATATTCTAGTACATATGCTTGTTCCGCAGCAGCCTTGCAGCTTCGGCGGCGCGAGAGGGAGAAAATGTGCTTGTATATTAGTTATAGTAAAGTGTAGTATGCCGCTATCTGCAGGGGATGCACCTTGCACTGCACCGCCACTCCCGGGTACTTGCGCGCACAGAAGTCCCCACTCTGCTCGCCACCAATTGGCAACACAGGACCGCGCAAAGAACCGTGTTGCGCTTCCATGCAGGTCGACTGTGCTCTCGAATGGCGACAGTTCAAGCATCCTGCAACATGTCTGCAATCAGGTACATGCATGTACGCGCACAGACCTGCAAACATTCATGTGTTCGTTTATAATTCTTTATGCCATTCATTCATAAATTCAGTGTGCATTCATTCTGGGCGTCTCGCAATCCAGGTCTTGAGTCAATGCTCATTTGGGCACGGCCGATGGGGTTGGAGGGGTATGTCTTTTCAACGTACAAGTTTCTGCGCGCATTTATGCCACTAGCCCTATCGTGGTATATGCAGCAAATGCTCACAATTATCATTCTTAGTATTGCTGCTGTTGCTGCTGGCCTTAATTCCATAATGAAGACTCGTCTCCTCACTGCACCATGCCGCGTTGTTGGCTGTCAGGTTGTATGAAGATGTATGAAGCTTCAAGCTGCAGCAGCCCTCAACCCTGAACCCTTTACAGGTGGCAAACGGCTCAGGGAGAAGATTGTAGGAATTAATGCAGGCCCGACAAAGTATAGCAGTTTTGTCGTAAGGTCAGGAAGGGACCCCGATTTGTATGGAAACCCCCATGTGGATCCGTTTGTTGCTTTGTGTGCTGAGGCTGACTGCCTATGCCCTGGGTGCTGGTGCAGACCGCACGCCGGAAACTCAGTACTTCTAGAGGAGCCTCCATCGTTGGAGCAAGGCTTGGCGAAGGCATTCTACGGTAGATGGTATAAATCCTCCTGCATTACCCATAAGAAGGAATATGCCATAATTCCCAAAATTCAGAGTCCTTAGGGGAATGCAGGATTTTTCATCATCAACAATAGTACACGTGTACAGGGTCTCCACGAGGGTATGAGTGCTGATTAGTTTTAAACCCCCAAAGCTGGATACTGCAAGGCACCGAGACGATGAGTCAAGAAGTTTCTGGGCTTATGACAGACACTGTAGGCTGGTAGGTGGCATGCCCTTATTCAGTGGCTCAGACGTGCTATCAGAGAGGGAAGCAACAGTCAAGACCAACGAAAGCTTGCGTTGCGAAAACAAGACGCTTTTTCCAATCCGACATAGAAGCAGCTGAATGAACCCTAAACCCATAGCCTCGTTTCGAACTCCTTATTAACCTCACGCCCTCGAGGCCTCACAGCTTCGCCAATGAGTCGGTGAGCTGCAAGGCCTCGGCGCTTATGGTATGAAGTATGAAGGATTGAAGCTGCATGCGACTCGCACTGTAAACCCGGCAACACCTCGGGAGACCTGGCTGCAAAAAGGGTTCTTGAAGTTCCTTGCTATTGTATGTAAAGACATGCCCCGAAGGCTTGGTGTAACTTTCGGGGCTCCTATGTTAGGGGGTTGAAGGGTTTTTAGGGTTTGAGCTTGAGGGTGCTTGATTCAGTGCTAGCTGCTAGCCTTTATCTTGGTGACATTTAGTTGTGGTTCAAAACCCGAAGCCCTAAGCTCCAACCCTCAATCTCGCTGGAGTTGCAGTCTTTAAGCTGGGTGGAGAACGGCAGTCCAACAAATTTGCAATGCAACACCAACACCCAAGCCATGGCTCTGGGATAGCATACCGTTACTCAAAACCTTGTGGCTCGTACGATTCCTAGAATGCGTAACCCCACAAAAGCCTACACTTAAACCCTAAGTTGCGCATGTGCTAAAATCCGATAGGTCCCTGCTCCACGCCTTGTGGGTCCCGGAAAGAACCGAAAGCCCTGCCCTACATGAAGGTCCTATAAGAGCCTTTGTCAAATCTCAAAAAGACTTTTTAGGACGCCTTCAGCACCGAATCCTGCAAGTCTGGTGTGCAAGTTCACGTTCAAGTCCTGCGTTGTACGTCGCAGGCTCTCAACACCACTCTTGCCGGAATTGCAAGTCCGGTTCTCAGGAAGCCGGGTCTTCTGCGTGTTCTCGGCTTTTGGGGGTTTAGGGGTTTGGGGGTTTCCTTGGTATAATTATGGTATAATATACCCCAAATCCCTGCTTCAATGATTTCCGGCCTCTTTTCTTCGGGGTTGTAATTTTTGAGGCTTTGGCCCGGCATTCAGGAGTCCCAGCTGGTGGGTTTGGCCCGCAGCAACATGAAATCCACCTACCTTCTCTTTTATGCGCAGGGCTCCCGGCTTAGGAAGATATGCCATGGAGCTTTAGACTTCGACAGGAACTTGGTAGAGGATCAGCTTTACAAGTAAGTTGACACACACACAGAGACATATATATATATATATATGTTACACACATGTGCATATGCATGTGTGTGTACATACCCATACATGCATGCAGGCATTCATATACATTTCTCCCGCTCTCTTTCTCTGTCTATCTCTGAGCGTATACGTTCAACAATGCGGCCGTAATTGTAATGTCAGCAAGTTTTCAAAATGTACATAGGTTCTGACGAGAAGGAGACAAAGAGAGGGAGAGGGAGAGGGAGAGAGAGAGAGAGAAAGAGAGAGAGAGAGAGAAAGAGAGAAAGAGAGAAAGAGAGACAGAGAGAGAGAGAGAGAGAGAGAAAAAGAGAGAGAGAGAGAAAGAGAGAAAGAGAGAGGGAGAGGGAGCGCGAGGGAGAGAAGGGAGAGAAGGGAGAGAAGGGAGAGAAGGGAGAGAAGGGAGAGAAGGGAGAGGGAAGGGAGAGGGAAGGGAGAGGGAAGGGAGAGGGAAGGGAGAGGGAAGGGAGAGGGAAGGGAGAGGGAAGGGAGAGGGAAGGGAGAGAAGGGAGAGCAGGGAGAGGGAGAGAGCGGAGGCCCAGACCTGCCGAGCCTCTGTTCTCCTCAGGACCCTAGTTCGAAGGTCAAGCAAGAACAAGGCTGAAATCCTGCCGAGGTGCATCTTGCAGCATGGGGGTCCGACCCACAGTCTTCATATCGTGTTGGAGAGAATAACGTCGAGTGTAGACCTAAAAACTACGGAGGTACGGGTCCGTAGCATGATTTAAGGTATGCCGAGCGTTTCCCAGTCAGCAGCACTGGTTCTACATCCTGAACCCTACCCTAAGCCGTGGAAGTTGGTTGTAGACCTGGACAGTAGAGGTCTTGGAAAACACTCCGTCCTGAGGCAAAACTTGCTTAGGGTTCGTCTTGCATAAGGTAAATGAATGAACAGGTATGCGGTATGCGTATGTATTGTAGTTATACACACAAACGCTGCCGCAAGCGCCCTAATCGAAGAATCTGTGTCTGGACCTGTTCGTCACTGGTGCCTTTCGGAACAAGGGCTGGCTGCTTTCGAGGCCTCCTGGTTGCAAGGTTGGGGCTTCTAGTTTCGATCGTGCGTCGATGCGGATTTTAGTCAAGAGCCGGAGGAGCGACTGTGCACCCAAGAACCTCGCCTGGCTGAGTCCGAGCTGTGAGAGCGTAACCGTAGGTGCACGACCCTCAACCGGAACTCCTGCAATGAGCTTTACACCGATATCCTAAGCATTCCTGAACCCTGAACCCTGAGTCCATGTAGTTTGAAATTGAGACATGGAGCCCTGAAGCACTCCGTCCTTCATCTGCCTGGAAAGGTTTGGCAGCTGTCGAAATTTTCATAGTGCCGGATCTAAATTTCAGGAGTGATCTATTGTCCCGATATGTTTAGGCGAGGCATAAGATGCCCCTAGCCCCCTGCCCTTGTTGAGGGACGTTGGGTCACAAATGCGAGGCGGCGCTCCATGTTTGAAACGAAGGTGCCCCCAGACAACGAGGAAGATATCAGACTAGAAAACCTCCAGGACAATGCTGCAAACCCTGACCCTAAACCGAGTTGCGAGAGCGTAAACCCTAATCCGATCATGTCGGTTTATGGCGCTGAGGTCTACACCGCAGATGCTTCGAGCTGTGGACCAGGAGGTGGATTTGGAATAGTGTCTTCTCTAGTCATCTAGTTGTTTGGCCCGCCTAGCATGCACATACATATTGACATGCGTCGTATACGGACATCCGAAAAAGATTTTATACTCGAGGACTCCAATTTGAGGTTTCTCCGGGGGCATGGGTCTCGAAGGACTTCGAGTTTTCAAAGTAAGGGCCTTCAAGGGTGATGCATTTCGGGTTCTGAGTTCAGCAGAGTCCACCTAGACAAGATCTTTGACATGAAAATTCGAGAAACTTCCTCTGGAACTCTGCCAGCCTTGCGAGCTCTCCGCTTTTAGTTTACCTAGTGGTGTCGTCTTTGAACTGATGAAACGGTTTTAGCTCTACGGGCATCGTAAGCCTTTTGGCTCGGAAGTTTCGATTGACCTGGGTCCCTTCATTTTCCGCCATGACTAGAGTCGTCCCAGTTTTCGAGGCCCTTGCAAAGCTGCCGGAGCCTTGCAAACCAGAGAGCCTTGGAATCGACATACTTCACAGCGTCTTGGCGGTCCAGCCGGAGGAGCATGCGTTGGACGAAGAGCCTTGCGAGCCCGAGGAATATCTCACTGCCACGGCAGGTAAGCAGTCGCCTTTGGATTCTCGTTCAAGTACTTGCATGCCATCCACACTCGAGGAGGTGGTGGATTGTGACGATGGAGATGCCGGGACCGATTCACGCCAATCCTTCTTCTCGCGATCATGGCCAGATGACACAGAGCACGATCGCCCGCCAAATCGACTTCTGCATGACCATCACAACATCCGCATGGAGGGGTTTCTGAAGGCCGTGTCAGCATCCTCCATAGACTTGGAGCACAAGGTTCGACTCTTCCGCGGGGGATCGGCCGATGTGCCGGCACCAAGGATGGCTTGGCTCTGGCGCAGAGGGTGATGTAAATCGGCTTTCGAGTGACGGCCTTTCAAGAAAGCGCAGGGGCAGCATGGCCTGGTAAGCCTACAGTAGATGCCAGAAAGTTGGAACATCATTATCCTCACGCCCGCAAGGTAAAGTATAGGGGATCCCAGCACGATTCATCCTATATCCATGTTCCCACTTTCTAAACCCCTAAACGCTAAATCCTAAATCCGAAGCACCAGATGTGCAAGGATGCTGGGCTTCAGGTGATGAACCTGAGCAGCACAGGCCCGCGGATGCCCCTTGGCCAACGCTAAACTAGATTAGCCTCAAGGCCGTCATTTTTGCAAAACTGGAGTTGCTGCTCAATATCTGGGGACCACCGGCATTATCCTCCAATTCGCTATCCGTGAAAGCAATCGGTGCTTCAGCTTTGTGAAACTCCCCGGATGGGCGACAAAACTCCCTAATTTGGGGGAGCTGTTCGCAGCTTCGCTTTCATGGTGCTGACTGGGCACGCTTTCTAATCTAACAGGCCGGCCGTCATGTTGTTTTTTCCATTTAGCTTCTATCCGCCGTTTGCTTTCTCTCTCCGAGCCTCCCTTTCAAGAGTCGGAATGGGTCGGAATACGAATGCTTGGCAAGGAAATGCCCGTATAACCCCTGCAGGACTATCCTAAAATATGCCCAAACCCTATTCAAGTTATTCGGGCTCCTGTATTGGTTCTGAAAAAAGAGAGAAGACTTCGCAACAACTGGCCGACGCCTGGATGATCTGGGAGACAGGCGGAAGAGTTGAGCAAATTCAATGTGCTGCGAACTAATATAGACCCCTGATTACTAAGTTCCTCTCCATCTGGGAATACACAGTAGGGATAGACTCATACTAGGACATGCAAAAACGCGACGGGTGTTACTCCGCGGGGGTCTTCATTGCTCTCAACTGTCTGCCCCAGAAAGTCATGCGAGACTTGCCCCTAAACCAACGGGGCTACAAATAATTTTCAAAGGAGCTTCTGGTTCTTTGCAAGTGCGCGGCTCGTGCAGTGTGCAGCCTGTCTTGCCATTGGATGCCTTGTGAAGCATGGCCTTTGCAATAGGGGTCTGAATAACTTGATAAGGGGATCTGGGCTTAGGAAGCCACAGATACTTAAAGATCAGACACAGGCCCTAAATTGACAAAGGGAGCTTGAAAATCAAGCTCAGCTCAAGCGCGTCTGTGTCAAACACAACGCGCGACCGTTCGGTCCTTGTGATGCCTGTAGTGAAGATGGAGGAAGCATCAAGAGCCCTCCGGTGCTACGGCGCAGGTTTACGGATTCCTTTTCTGATCCTAGACTGTTGGCATTTTGGTGTGAGCACCACCATATCCGGAAGTCAGCAGAGCGGCAAGAAGGGGATATTTTCACGGAGAAAGTAGTCTACCAAACACTCTTTCCAAGAAGTCTGACAAAATTTCGTCCTATTTCATGGTGAGGCGAACATGCTTGGCGCTGGAGATCTTGACTTTGCGGTACGTGGAAGCTGGTGGTTGCAGAAAGCAGCAATCTGCCCCTGAAAGCCTTGCTTTCAATACCTCTTTGCGCTCCTCGCAGCGTCCAGGCATGAAAATAAATAGCTGTCCTTTCCCGCCCGTGCCGGGACCGTTGCATTGTGGCTTCTGAGTGCTGCGATGTGGCGATGTGACCCAGTGTTATCGCGTTGCGAGAGGGTGTTGTTACGTGTGTGACGCTTGCTAGGCTAGGTTGCATAGGGGTGTCGGGCTTGCAACATAAGTCTGGTTCTGAGTGACGATGTAGTGCCGAGTGAATTGCTTTCATCCTTTCCAATTCCGCACTATGAACCTCATCTGACGGGAAGTTCGAGAGTGAGAGGGTAATCCCTTAAGCTTCAAGCCCCAGATTCGCGAAGGACCCAAACCCACCAAAACCCTAAGACCCTCAGCCCGAAGGTTTCGGAGTCACCTCTCCTTTCTCCAAACATTAACCCCTTAACCCATAGGGTTTAGCAGGGCGTTACTTTTTGTATAATTAATATTCTCTCTCTCTCTCTCTCTCTCTCTCTCCCTCTCTCTCTATATATATATATACATGTCTATGTATCAGCCCTCAACAACCCTATCAGCCTAAACCCTAAAACCCCCACCCACAAGTCGTGCAAAAGCCTTAACACAGCGAGGTTGCCCAGCTTCCGCACCGCGGCTGCAAGAATCCAGGGGTCTAGGAGTGGAGGTTTCAGGTGCTGAGGGGTTTAGGAGTTTACGGCTTAGGGTTCCCTATGAGATCTATTCGATTGGCGTGGCTGTTGTCCTGTGCAAAGCACGGAAACAAGTCTTTCCCGGTAGAGTCACTGCAGACCGGATGCAAAAGGGTTTGGGGGTTTTGGGTTTACAGGTTTTCTATGTCATCAAGTTTTCGTGGTTTCAACCCGTGAACACGGGTCTTGACAAGCGTCTCCCCTACAGAAATGAGGGGGCCCCCTCCGCCAACTTCACTTTTGGGCGATCATGCGCCTGCTCTTGCTCCGGCTGTTGCTCCTGCTGCTGCTCTTGCTCCTGGAAACCCCTAGCTCAAAATGGGCTTAGCACTTGCGGTGATAATTTCAGGAGAATTTCCCTAATAGTTGTTTTTTTCTCAATACGGGTGTGTTTCATAAAAGGTGGAAGTGACTAAGTGGTAAACTGATAAACCAATTATAGCGGCCATAATTATCGTTAACACGGTTGCGGTGCACCCAAGAGAAAGCATAAACACAGCAAGGAGCCCTAAGAAACAGTCGGAATTACTAGTTATTCAGGTCTCTATGCACACGTTTGGATGA
The DNA here is from genome assembly GCA_905221615.1 of Symbiodinium sp. CCMP2592. Taxonomy (NCBI): domain Eukaryota; class Dinophyceae; order Suessiales; family Symbiodiniaceae; genus Symbiodinium; species Symbiodinium sp. CCMP2592. The sequence goes on along the minus strand of CAJNDT010005902.1, from coordinate 123,477 downwards.
AGCTTATACTGCATCCCAGAAGTCTAAGGCCATTTCTGTGCAAATGGGCACGAGGGCATTGCCGGCATTGTTGGGATCTGGGCGAGTTTTGGGTGGCTTCAGGAGATTTTGGGGCATCGGAGGCTGAAGGGTTTATGGCGTTATCGTACCCTCGTCGGGGGTCGTTGTATCAGGATCCTGTTTAGAGCTTCGATATTAGGGTCAAGTATTTCGCTGGTAATCCCAGCAATGCTGCTGTTTCGCAGCCGACTGCAACGAAGAGCACTGGCCTTTAGCGGTGCCAGGGTGTCCCAAGTACCACGATTCCAGAAAACAGGCATGAATTGGGTATGGCCCCCACTCAGTGATAGTTGAAAAATATTCATAACATAGATGTATGAGGACCTTTATAGTAGTATTATCGACTCTTACTGTATGGGGGCAGTACCTAAGGCTCGAGGCTTGAGGTGCGCTGATGCGTGCAGCACATGGGCTGGTTCGGTTCCCTGTAAGCCAGGGACGTGGGAGTTTCCGACAATGAGGGGTGCTTTATTTTGGGGGATCTTCTATATAAAGGGTCCTACTACTTAGGGTACTATTATTAGGGTCCCCTATGTTCGGAAACTCTCACGTAGGATCATGAACAGCAGGGCCGAAGATAGTGGGTCGACAGCCTGAAACCCTAAACCCTTTGGGTGGTTGTCAAGATTATGGTCCTTTTTTGGATACCAAAAAAAAAAAAAAAATATATATATATATATATATATATATATATATTGGGTGCCGGATTATAATAAGGACCTAACAAGGGACCCTAATTTTGACAGCCACCCATTGTAGAGCGTGCCCAGGGCTGAGGGTTCAGGGTTTGCTGCGCAAGTTCTCGGTGGTCGCTGAGTTCAACCAAGCCTTGGATTCATGTAAAGGGGGTTTTACAGCTAAGGATTTCATTGGTTTCACTGGAGTTTGAAGGACATTTTTTAAGGGGGCCTGGTATACAGGGTTTCAATATGTATCCCGCCAAAAAAAGCAAGAGGGTCACCGTGGCAGGCTGTGTCCATCTCCACTGCTCGGAACTCGGAAGTCACCTTCGGGTTCGGGAGGTTCAGGGGATTTCGCTTGTCTTTAAGGGCCTTAACAGCCGACAGCCGTTTGTTACTCAGGGTCCACAAAAAATATGAGCTCAAGGTTGAGGCCTTCGGGTCTTGGGTAGATTTCAGCCTCCTGCCCTGCAACCCTTTTCCCGCAGCCTTACTAGTCCTAGCCCCCTAAACCCCCTAATATACCATAAAAATATATCCCGTAAACACCCTAAGCCCTTGCGCTCAAACAAGCTCGCCATGTAAAGAGGACTCGGATTTCTACAGCCTAACTAACACCCTCAAAGTCAGCATTGGGCCCTTCAGGTGGAAGCTCAGCCCTTGAAAGCCATCAATGAGAAAGAAGAGGACGAACAATGAGAGGAAGCATAACGATAATTCGATAGTAATAATTATCATAAGAACAGTGTTACCAAACCGCTGATTTCGTTGCACCTCCAGAAGTTCTTGGCCCCGGGATAAACGTCTGGAAGGGGGTTGGGGGTCTTGCGGTGAAGCCTCCCCAGTAGTCGACGTGGAAAGACTCAGAGTGCCTTACCCTTCAATGATGAATATCAACTTGTCATGTAGTACAGAGTTCTCAAAAATAGTCATAGCAACAGGAAAAGGAATAGTAACAATACTACTAGTGATGAAAGTCAAGCGCACCATTGGCCGAGTATCGGCAGCAAAGAAGCGCACAACGATTGAATGTCCTTTGGCAATTGGGCCCTATGCTCGAAACCCTTATCCCTAAATCATAGCATGAACCGAACAAATCCTAAGGATGAAGCTATGGACAGCGGCGCCTCCACGACGAGGCTTTCATGTTTGCCATCACGTTTTCTTGCTGCAAGGCCATCAAACCTAAACTCTTAACTTTAGCATAAAGAAACAAACAAAATCTCGATACTAGAACCTAAACCCTAAACCTGAGAGTACCGTGAACAGCAATCCCGAGGATTAAACCCACAGGCTCCTTGGAATTCGAGCCTTAGGGTGTTCAATGGTGCTCTCTTCAGGCTGAAGTTAGACTCAACAGTTAGACAGCTGTGAGGACCCGTTGGATTGGGATTCTGGTCAATAGGGGGGGTTTAGGTTGAAGGTTGAAGTTTTAGGGTTTACGGCTTGAGGGTTGCGATCAGTGGACTGCCCTGATGCATTCGGCAGCAAAGGCAAACAAAGTTGCTGAGCCGGTCAGAGATCTAAACAGTAGGATCCTCATTCTAAGGGCGCTTCAATGATACTGTAATGAGGACAGACCCTCATTATTCGTGTAGTGTAAGAATAATCAATGCCAAAATACCCTATTCTTAATGTTACAACCCCCCCTTCCAAATGTCGGAAATCCACCATTGTTGGCTGGTCTCCGTCCACGCATGAATCTTTGCTGTTCTCATTAGTGTTCGCTTGTGGTTTGTACTGTCAGTCTCGCAGGGAAACCCTCAAGGGGGCAGGGTTCAGAGGCCTATTGCATGGAGGAGCCATTGACGGAGCCTTCCAAACATGCCACAACCCTAAATTTGAGGCCCTCGACTTCTTGAATAGCAGGATCCTGCAAAACATTTTTAAAACCCTAAACCCTAAACCCTAAACCCTTTAAATCCCAAGGCCTGAACCCTCGACCGCAAGCCCCTAAAGCCTTGAATGCTGGAGCCCGGAGCCCAGAAGTCTCAAGCCTAATGTAGGGGTCGAGTGGTCGGAATATTGAGTCATAAAAATATCCCTTACCTTATTATATATTATATATATATATATACATATGCACATATATAGTGTTATAAGGCCTTGTTTGAAGTATTAAGGTCCTTGTACCGTTTGCGACAGGCCCTGCTCAACCGTCATGGCCGGATGGACGGGCGACTTCCGAGTACAGTGCCAGGTCTGAGCTACGCCCCGGGGTTGAGGGGCTTAGGGTTTGGAGCTTCAGGGTTTTTAGGCCTTGGGGTTTAGGAATCTGCGGTCGAGCTCCGCTGGAGTACCGTGCTATCTGATGCTATCTTCGGGGTTTCAGGCTCGTGAGGTAACGATCTAACCCCTGGACCGAACCCTAGCCCCCCAAGCCCGCAACCGTGAGCGCCGAACAACGAGCCTGAACCTTTAAGCCCTGATACAGAAACCAGGGAAAAGTCTACTTCGTAAGTTTAGGTAGTAATAACATAGTGGTGGGTTCCTTTTTGTGACATTGTGGTTGTGGGATGATCTACCGCCCCAACCCACCTTCAAAAAGAGAAAAGGATTCTAGTATCACGAAACCGCTGTATCTACGGCCCAGGTACTCCTTTCAACCCCGGGAGCTTACCCTAAAGAAAACTACCAGGGCTGTCCTAGCACAATATAAGGCCATGCCCAAAAAACACTGGCATTGCTTCATCCTTGGGCTGTTAGTATAATACGGTAGGTTAACCCCCGAAACCCATGCTGAAACCCTAAACCCTAAAACCCTAAAACCCTTGAATAGATTCGAGCTCCTATAAAAAGAAATATGGTATATGAGAACCCTGGTTCTTAGGATCCCGGGGCGTGTCTCGGAGAGCTGATTTCTCACATTTTCTTCGGTATAGTTACATAAGGCTTTTAAACGGAGCCCTTTAAAGGGTTTCTATAAGGGTCCCTAAACCGTGTTGAAGGTGCATTTAAACTTACTGCTTATGTTACAGGGTAGGGTCGGGTTGAAACTGGGTTCAGGATTTAGGATTTGAAGGGTTTCGGTTGTAGCTAGTCTCGGAGGAGAAACCTTGAATCCTCCAGGCCCAAACTTAGGATGTCCTTAAGGGGGGGTGGTTCAAGGGGGGAGGGTACTAGGGAGCTTTGGGGAACCTTAGGGAAGCTTAGGGAGTATTGGGGAATAATGGGGATTACTAGGTTACCTACCCCCCTTGGACCACCCCCCCTTAAGGACATCCTAACAAACAGTCGATCCCTAAGCCTTGGATCCCAAGCCCTACATGGGATTTCCGAAAAATTAGGGGTATGTTGGGGTCCTTCTAGTAAGGATCCGACCATTTCGGGCACATACCGATGGTCCCCTATACTATGGTCCCCTATTTTCGGAAACTCCTACACTACAGAATTAAACCTATATGGTTGGCTAGGCGCAATATAAGCGCCCAGCATGTGCTCTGCGCACACGACTATCATGTTACACCCTTGTAGTGCTTAAAAGTACGATAGAAGCCTGAATACATTCCGATATAATCTTCTTCGATAGGGTTCCTTATTGTAGTTCTGGTATAACAAGGCCTCTTTTCTAGTTATTTGCGACTAACAACCCCCCCCCTTGTACTTATGGTCTAGTTTCCCTCTGTTCTTGAATCTCTTACGGCCCATACACTCTGCTTCCGGGAATCGGGCCGGAATACCTATGGTCTAATATCCCCTTGTTTTCTAAGCTTCTAAGGCCCCCCCTACGGTACAACCCTCTATTGCAATTAGGGTAGAGGCGAGAGGGGGAAATTAGGGTAGACTATCCCCCTTTTTGCTGATCTTTTGAAGGCCCCTACGGTACATGGCTCACTGAGGTGCTCTTACACTCAGCTCCTCTCCGATGCCTCAGGCCAGGGAAAGAGCAGGAACTGCTTCTCTAAGCGGCACTTGCGGTTCCCTAGGAATTATATGGTTCCCGGGTGGTTCTATAAGGGAACCCTTTTGCCCTTTTTAGCTTGGGGTCTCCTTATTAAATCTGAATAATGGGAGAATGGGTACTCTTACAATAACGGGCCTACTCAGGGACCTAGTTCCTATGGAGGTACCTGTTCATAGATACTTTTTGAGCACCCCACAACCACAACCTAGTTTTAACCAGGCTAGGGGTTTAGGGTTTAGGGTAGTTGAGCCCACAGTTACCAGGCACTGCAGTAGGAAGTATACATGCATACATACATACATGCATACATACATACATATTTACACACACACATATATATATATATTTATTTATTTATTTATTTATTTATATATATATACATATATATATATATATGAGCAGACTTATACAGCATAGTGGAATTTCATATCATACCAGGTAGACGAGACTGCTATGACATAGAAATACAACTAGTTCAACTAAACACTGCAAAACTCCCGCCTTGTTATGCTATCGGCCCTGACACCCCCACAGCAGTAGCATTCACCTGCAGAAGAACCGCTCAGCACCACATACTCCCAACCGTAACCGCTGAATTTAGACCTCTACAGTCTCTCTAAACCGTTCTAAACCTCTACAGGTTTTACCTTGCCCCCAAGCCTGAGACCTGGAAACCCCGACCCTGTGCGTGACTTTCCCCCACGTTTGCCGAGGCTGCCGTCCAGGTGTTTGCACAGCAGGCAGCAGCCTCGAATAAACCCTAAACTCTGTATGTGGGTTGCTTTAGCCACGGAAGAGACGAGGGAGAACGTACTGTACGGGCCGGAATAATTAGGTACACTATTTTGAGGGGTTCCCTCAAAACCTTATTCTAATTATCCAGGCTCATATATTACGTGCTTCTTGAGTTTGGTCTGGGTGAGCTTAACCTTTGGGTCTTGGCTTATAATAGGTTTTGTTTCGGGTGCGTGGGGCTTCGTATCGTCGGATCCGGTCTTGCTTCTTGTTGTTGTTCCTTCCTTAGATGCAAAGCTTTGCATTTGAGGCTAGGGCTGCGGGCTGCATCGGATGTGGATCGAAAGAGGACGGTTTGAGCTCTTGGGCATACGGCTGTTTTTGGTTCGGGATCACAGGCCACTGGAGCAACATGCCGAGGTGCGGCATGAAGCCAGCTATGGGCCTAGGAATCCTGACACCACCACCAAGCACCGCCGCCCAAGAATTTACTGACTCTTGCAGACGGGGGATTCCGCACCTAAGCCCCATTTCCCCATCCCCTGAACTCCTAAACCCCTCAATCCCGAAACCCTAAACTCTCACTCTAAGCCCCCGAGCCGCCCCACCCCCTCCAGGTCAGGTCGCAACCGTCGTTCTCGGCACCTCTGTCGTCGAAGTGGAGATGGCAACAGCCATGTCTAGCCCGGGGCCCCCGGGAAAATTTATAGTCTCCTGGGGAATGGGCTTCCATTTGCTTCTTGGAAATACAGCCCCACAGAATATTAAAGATAACATTATTTTTCTGGTTGTCAAACTGGTTTTGTAGTAAAGAAGCGTCCTATAAGAGTTCGAAAAGGGATTGTTTAAGGGATGAGGATTTTGGTGTTTTTCTGTGTCGGAGTAATGAGAAGACGAAGGAGAAACACAACACTAGCAACAGCAACAAGACAAACATGACTCACAATCATAATCGCAATCGTTGTATAGGATCCCCTGTTCGTCGCTGTATGGTTCTTGTGAATTTTCACCACAAACCCTAGTCTAATGCCTGAGGCCCTAAGGGTGTTTGTAGGGGTTCTATCGGGGATCTGAAAGCTCTTAAGCTTCCAGATAGGTCATTTAAGGCTGCGAAAGATGGATCTCTATAAGGTTTTGGGAGTCTTAAAACGGCTCCTGCAGAGAATCTTGAACGGCTCTATTCGGGCTGAACGATTATAAGCTTTGGTTCAGGGCTTCGGTCCCAGGGTTTCTGTGCAGTGCCTTCTGGATGAGTGGTGTCTTTATATACAGGAGTTTCCGAAAATTAGGGGTACCTTTTCTGGGGTCCTTATAAATAAGGATCCTACTATTTAGGGTACTATATTAGGGTCCCCTATTTTTGGAAGCTCCCCTTTGGGGCTGCATGTGCGCCTTTACTTGGCCGTAAGGTTGTGGGATGTTGATTTCATGGCTAGAGGCACGCTCATACAGGGAGGCAGGCTCGGGAGTCTTGGCACGGACCGGACCGTATCCTGATGAACTATACTGGGTTCGCTTTAGGCAAGTAAATGATGCAAGTTCCTATGAGGAGGGTCTATAGTAAATAAATAACGTGGCGTCCTTGCTATGGTAACGTAGGTTATGCAAGCTCCTTAGCCAGAAGCCAGATGAAGGTCTCTGGCTACACGAAACCATACCTTGCAAACCAAGACGAAGCATGTTGAAATCCTTTACAAGTCCCATATCGAACTCCTATTCCAAACACCCTAGAACCGATGCTCGAGACCGTTTCAAGGCCGTTCTATATACTCATAAGTATTTGGTAAGATCGTCGTAACATATGCTTCCCAAAGCCCTTATGACATCCTGACAGAGAGAGAGAGAGAGAGAGAGAGAGAGAGAGAGAGAGAGAGAGAGAGAAAGAGAGAGAGAGAGAGAGCGAACAGTGCGTCCCGAAAGGTTAAGCCCAAAACTTCAACGAGGTCCCTTCCTGCAACCACACCTGTTTAAGCACGAATCATCAAAGACGACACTGCGAAATTCACATTCAGATTCTGCGGGCGCCCTTTGGGTGAACGGCTTCTGTTTGCAGCTTCCTGCGGGCGATTGAGTTGGTATCGCAGGACTTTGATATGAGTTTCAGGTCCGTGAGGGCGTCCGTGTTGAGCTATGCTTGTTTTGGGCATCAGCTCCTTCTAGCCGAAGGAATCTTGAGCCAAAGACTTCGACGTCACTGAGGCTCCGACACAGTGATCAGGAACTGCTCCACACTGGATGCCGCCTACGAGGGGGAGATGAGCCCGGAAGCCCAGAGGTTTTTAAGCGCTTCCCGCATCTGGGGCCTAAAGTAAACGCCGGAAAGTTGGAGCATCCTCTTCCTCATGCCCTTCAGGTGAAATACATGGAATCCCAGCGCTAGTGATCTAAAGCCCCATGTTCCAAGTTTCTGCGTCAGTATGTGGTGTTTCGGCACTAGCGGGCAATGCTGAAGCGCTGTACCGACCATCCCAGGAGACTACACCGGTTCAAACGACTTTGTGAACAACTGAGCAAAAACAGACAGGAGCCCAAGACGCACAACGAAAACAACTCAAACGACAGTTCCCGCCGAGGCATTTTGTGCGAGGCTGCCGTGCTGCTGTCGAACACCACAGGCCCTACCGGGAGTTTTCTTCGGAGAACATAGGGTCCAAGAATTTGATGACTTTGATCTTTCTAGTTTATGGCTTCTCGAGACTTTGGGTTGCAGGGAATGTCAAGCACTGTTTGGACGTTAGAAGGTAGGGTTCGTTGACTCTGCTTTTTCTTGGGGTGTGCGGGGTTTGGGTTAAGCGATGTTGGAGGTTTGTTCTGCAGGAGTAGGGTTCTGTGGAAGAGATGTTTTCGATGGGGAGCGGGTTTCCCGAGGCTTGCATGCTTGTGGCATGGCTTCGAACGTGAGTGTAAGATGATGTTGAAGCCGATAACATGTGCTAAATTTCGGATAAATGAAAAGATTCAGGGCTTGGTCTTGAAAGTGGGTGTAAATTGGAACTTAAACGTCAGGCCCTTGCCACTCTAGCAAGATATCTTCAATTGACCATGCCAACTCTTTGAGGGCAGGCAGGTGTGCAAGATTCGTGGAACGTAGAACTGACCCGTTTAATAGGAACACTAATTGTCCATATATATATATATATATATATATATATATATACATATATGTGTATGTATGTATACTTATATTTATATAAGTATATATATATATATATATATATATTTATTCATATATTTATATGTTATATTAAATAAATAAATAAATAAATAAATAAATAAATAAATAGATAAATCAATAAATAAATATATATATATATATATATATATATATATGTATATATATGTGCTGTGATATAACCCAAACTTCTTTCTTATGACTGTGGCACTGTCTCAGAGCCCCCAGTTCTGGTGAACGACTGAGGTTGTATTCCCATCCCTCAAGAGGGCACCGTCACTCAGGCCGCGTGCCCAGGCATTGTGGGACTCCGCATCGTTGTTAAACTACCGTTGCTATGATTATGCTTGCTATTATCTGCATTGTCACTTCTGTGTTGTCTAATTGTTCTCGTTATCCATCTTGTTTTTTCGGTTGAAACAGTTGTTGTGATTGAAGGTTCTCTGACGCTTTCAGGGCTTAGGATGAAATCTTCACTCGGCCTTCTTCTCGCCTTAAGGTGTCAGTTAGGCCAAGTACTCGACTTTAGAGCTGAGGGTTAAGGGTGGGTGTTTCTGTGATCTCGTGGCTTTCCGTGAGCTACTTCTGCGAGAGCCGGGGGGGCAGAGTAGAGACGCGATCTTGCTTGCTCTTGGTATATCTTGGTATTAGTTTGGGGGCCGCGCAAGCGCGGATCTAAAAGCTAAATAAGCAAAAATAGTGTAAGTAATGCCCTCAGAGCTTTCTTGAGGAATTCGTGAGGTCTTATGGGGGCTTTACGGTTGTAGTATTGTATTAGGCAAGATGAAGGTTTGAATACACCGTAGTTTCTACCCCGTTCTAGTCCCGTCGGAATATGATAGACCACGCCACGAATTCCTATTCCAACACACGTTACACAATGTTTCAAGCATCGCTGTTACAAGGATCCCAGAGAAAAGTCCACTGAGGCTATTGAGGCCATCAACGTGGTCCTTAGCCCTAAACGGAAGCCGCAAGGCCCAAACGGTTGATGATATCTCAATCCTGCATGACCTTAAGGACCCTAAACTATGGGAATTATGGTATAATCCTTATTATGGGTAATGCAGAATTTTATATCATCAACAAAAAGCAACTGAGGCCATCAATGTGGTCCAGAGTGCGGTGGCCTTCTCCCTACCAGAGGTCGACGGGGCGACCCAGGAGTCCCTCCAGGCTATCCGATGGCTTTCTTTGGGTCTGCTTTTTTGCTCTGAGGGTTTAGGGTTTAGAGTTTGGGGTTTAGGACCCGATGGCCCCTTCGGGTCTTTGTTTTGCTTGTTCTGAGGGTTTAGGGTTTAGAGTTTGGGGTTTAGGACTCGATGGCTTTCTTCGGGTCTGTTTTTTTGCTCTGAGGGTTTAGGGCTTAGAGTTTGGGGTTTAGGACCCGATGGCCCCCCTCGGGTCTTTCTTTTGCTTGTTCTGAGGGTTTAGGGTTTAGAGTTTGGGGTTTAGGACTCGATGGCTTTCTTCGGGTCTTTGTTTTGCTTGTTCTGAGGGTTTAGGGTTTAGAGTTTGGGGTTTAGGACTCGATGGCTTTCTTCGGGTCTGTTTTTTTGCTCTGAGGGTTTAGGGCTTAGAGTTTGGGGTTTAGGACCCGATGGCCCCCCTCGGGTCTTTCTTTTGCTTGTTCTGAGGGTTTAGGGTTTAGAGTTTGGGGTTTAGGACTCGATGGCTTTCTTCGGGTCTGTTTTTTTGTTCTGGGGGTTTAGGGTTTAGAGTTTGGGGGGTTTAGGACAGATTGCCATAAAGATGCGCTTGTCCTGATGCTGGAAGTCCACCTGTGCCGTTTCGACCTGGGTCACCAGTTTCCCGCCGCTTGGAGGGTCTTTAGGGGACTTAGTAGGTAGTAAGTAGACTTATAAGTACCCTAAAAGGGACCCTAATTGGGGTTATGGTACTTATAAGTCCCTAAAATAACCAGTTACTAAGTCCCCCAACCCTCCAAGTAGTCTTCTTTGGTCATCTCACAGGCAACTTTATGGTTACACGTCGAAGTACCAGGTGGTAATAACGCCTTAGACCATGGGCATGCATGATTGGAAAAGGCTCTTTGCACCTGGGATCTCCGACTTAAATGGTGTCCTTGAGAATGTCACAGCATATAATCGAGAGATGACAAAGCAGCAAGCGGTGCAACTGTCAGAAATCGGCTGCGGTCCAGGCAAGACTGTAATCGTGCATGACGATACAGAGCAAAACTAAGAACACCCATGTCTGTCTACTACATATGTACATATAATAATCATATAGATGTATGCATGTACATCCAAATATATAGGTATATATATACATACATACATACATACATATATATATATATACACATATACATACGTGTGAGTCCATAGTCGACTTTGGCTCGCAGGGTCGAGTTTTTCCTTTGCGGTTCAGACCCAGGCCAGGGTACGCGGCCTGGGCAAAGGGCTACAAAACCCTTTTTGCAGCAGGCCTCGTTGTCCAGCCGCCTGGTTACAGCAAGAGCCTTTGTAGCCTAAGCCCTAAACCCAAAGCCCCTAAACCCTGGATTGTCCGAGTGCGAGCGTCGAAACCCTAAATACACCCTGTGCCCAAAGGCAAGGGCTGGGGTGAAGAGTAAACTGACGGGCTTTTGGGATGCAGCAGGCCGTCATGGACACTGCTGCTACCAGACGAGCATATGTTCGCCGCTCAGGGGAGTTTCCCGGTTGCTTGTATCCTAGACCCTGAACCCTAAACCATAAAATCCTGTACCCCAAACCCAAGTCCAGTGAGACCAAGTCAGCTAGAGGGTGGCGGAAAAGATGAGCTGGGGGAGACTGAGCCTGACTTCAGTTTTCTATCATCTCATGAAGAGTTGGCTTAATGTAAACCCCGGATCATTCACGTGCATTCATTCATGCGAGCTTTGGTAACAGGAGACAGCACTTACCCTCAGCTTTAAACTGCAACCAAAGTACCAACACTGTAGACATAGCATCTACGGCCGAAGCTGACATCATGCATGACTCTCTTGACCACCGCCCCGAAGCAAAAATCTTCGGGCACGAACAGATAGCAGTCCTTATCTGTCACTATGGCTAGCCTTCTGATTCAAGGGCATCTGCCACTTACTATGGTTGCGATGATAACAGACGTATCAATGTGCTATCACTCAGGCTTAGTCTTAGTACGCGTATTAGGGTTGCTTGATCCTGTAAGCTAGTGTTATTGTATGTCCTCAGGCCTTGTACCAGTTTAGGATTAATGCAGTAGATGCGGGTGGCATTATTGCCATCAGCCTCAGTTCTGGTCTTAGCATTCTGACTCGGCTGGGCATCAGTAGAACTTTACCGGTATGCCTAGTAGTACAACATACTAGTTTTACCATTGCTGGTATGACCTTAGTCTTAGTGTTCGTATCAATGCATCAGTACTATCATTCGTACTGCTACTGGTACTAAAGTCACTCTTGCTGCTAAACCCCAACCCGAAACCGAAACCCCATGCCTGCATCCCCAAAAGCCCAAACCCCCAAAATCCTAACACCCAAACTCCAAACCCTACATCCTCAACCCCCCCAAAACCTAAACCCCTAAACCCCAAACGCAAAAAAAAACAAACGCAAAACCCCCCAAACCTAACCCCGCCTAAACCCCAAACCCCCCCCCAAAAAACCCTCAACCCTAGAGCCTCCTTTTCTGATTCTGGCTGCCGTTTTGTAGAACAGCTAGGTGGCAATTTGGGAAACTTTTGAATTTCCCTTATGGTTCCTATAGAGGTACCTATTCATAGATACTTTTCAGAGCCCCAAAACTAGAACCCAGTTTTGGGGGATCTTATAATTTGCCCTAAACCTTAAACCCTAAAACCCTAAACCGCAAACCCTAAGACCCTAAACCGCAAACCCTAGGACCCTAAACCGCAAACCCTAGGACCCTAAACCGCAAACCCTAAGACCCTAAACCGCAAACCCTAAGACCCTAAACCGCAAACCTAAACAGGCTCTGACTCTGATGGAGAGCTTGGGCCTGCAGGATGAAGAGGCCTGCGAGGATGTGTTTTTTTTTTGCGGCTCTGGGCTTAGGGTTTAGGGTTCAGGTTTAGGGTTTAGGGTTCAGGGTTTAGGGTTTAGGGTTCGGCTCTGGGCTGTAGGGCTTTGGGGTTTTGGGGCTTAGGGATGTTTACGTGGGACCATCTGTGTCCTGCAACCGGGCTTGACGTTTCGATTGCCTGGGAGAGAGAGAGAGAGAGAGAGAGAGAGAGAGAGAGAGAGAGAGAGAGAGAGAGAGAGAGAGAGAGAGAAAGAGAGGGATGTGGGTGGGTGCAGGTTTAGGGCTTGGGGTTTAGGCCAGGGTTTAGTAAGGGATGTGGGTTGTGGAGCATTGGGCCTTAGGGCTTCGGGGTTTAGACATGCGGGGTTTGTGCAAAAAGGGATGTGGGTGGGTTTTGGGGCTTTGGGGATGTGGTTTTAGGGCTGCTGGACAACGGGGCCTGCTACAGAAAGGGTTTAGGAGCACAAGGGTTTGGGGATGCGGGTTTAGGGTCTTAGGTGCAAGCCGGTTGTGCATTGGGGTTGAGGGTTTGGAGCTCATGGGGAGTGTTCGCTGGCATAGGGCTCATGGGGTTTGTGGGTTTGGAGCTTAGCGCTTCAGGCTTCTGGGGCCAGGGCTTCGGATTCAATATCCTTCTTGTGAAAACCATTTTGACCTGATGCTCGCTTCCCTAAGAACCACAGCCCTTTGAGTTCCGGCTCGTCGAGGGAAAGCTCCGTTGAAAACCTAAGACGTTGCTTGTCCTGAAGGACGTAGTGAGTGACCCTTGTGCTACACCTGCAAGCTACAAGCAATATAGGGTTGATGCTAAGGACTCTAAACTATGGGAACTACGGTTGATGATATAAAACCTGCATTACCTTAAGGACCCTAGACTATGGGAATTATGGTATATTCCTTATTATGGGTCATGCAGGATTTATATCATCAACAGTATGGCACATTCCTTATAACGGGTAATGCAGGGTTTTGTCCATCAACAGTAGGACAACTGCAGGTTGAGGCTTGAGGGTCGTGAAAGAACCACATTGACACAGAAGACCGGCACTTTTTCGAGCAGAGTCTCAGCATCATGCAAATTTAATCGTCGTGAGATTCACTAGCTATTGAGATTTGGGGGGTTCGTGAACCCCACCACCTGCATGTTTATCGCGTCCACCTGCATGTTTGTCGCTTTTGCAGTTTTCAAGGCTTTTGGTTCAACTTCGATGTCCACAGGCCATTACCATTCTGGCCATCCTGGTCTACGTGGCGAATTCTGCCAGCATCTTGGGGGTAACTCCAGGTGGCCGAGGCCCTGTCCACCGAAACTCGACAGTCTTCCGATAAGCTCAAAAGGTCCTGGGTACTGTTATGGGGACGACTTGCCCTATATAGTAATTCCTGATATAGAAACACCACACTCTACTCTGTGTAAATACTTTGGACTCTTTGGGAAGTTGAAGTCTTAAAGCATGACATGAAACCATGTTGAAGCCTGTGAGCCACATTGAGTGGTTGAGGAGAAAGCCGTAAATGCTGGCACAGCAACAGGACGCGACCTGTCCAGGCAAGGTAATTCCAAACTGCCCAACATCAACACACGGCAGAACACGGTGAAAGGCAAGCTGTGGGTAAAGACACTGGTGCATCGACCCCCGCAAAGGCCGAGACGCACTAATGTGCCCTCAAGCCTGGAACCCGACATGTCATCCCTGTTCCTCCCAAACCCAAGACCCACTCCGCCCGAAATCCCAAAGCTATGCTCACCCGAAACGCAACCCCCCCTAAGCCCTGAACTGCACCCTGAGTACTGAACTCTAAACCCCAAACCTGAACCGTAAAAAGTTTCACGTCAGAGTTTGAGGCTGGACGCCGCCTGCAGGCAGCCGGCAAGGGGGAATCGTCTTCCCCGTGGCAGCATGGGGTCACTCATTCAGGGTTCAAGGTTCAGGTTTAGGATGGTAGCGTTGGCTTATGGAAGCACTTCAGAGAAACCTCGTTCAACAGGGTGGTGGCATTGATGGTCGGTAAGAAGTTGGCGCAGCCGATCTGCCCACCCTCGCTTCTGATATCATGCAATATAGGGGTCAGAACACCTAGTACTAGACTACACGAAAGCCAACTAAAGTAGTTTTGTTATCGCCAGTGCTGGTGCTGCTTCTCTTGCTGCTGCTCGCCAACACCTACATATCCATTTGTTGCGCGGGGTCTGTTTCAGTTTTTGGAACTCTGTCTATCAGCAGTCGCTAAAGGAGTTCAGTTAGTCACTCCTTGTTGTCACTCTGCTTAGACTGCTTAGTTCTCCAGGTGTGTCTGAAACCGTTCAGCGCGTTTTAGCGCCAGCCCCCTGTCATCCTCAGTTCGCTTTGGGGTTTAGGGGTATCGTCCGGGGTTATGGTTGCAGCGGGGTCGCGTCCCCGGCACGAAGTGATTTCGCACAGTGAAGGCGCATGCCGACGGTATTGAACACTGCCAATCATGCGCAGCCTAAATATCGAGAATCTCGTTCAGCTGCGCCACTACTGGTCCAACGACTGTCATCTGACTGACAGCCAGGTTGGGCAGAGCTTTGATGTCAGCGTCAACTTCCAGCTGCAGACGTCGACTACGCAGGACGTGTTGGCTGAACACATTACAGGTTGAGTCTCAGGTATTGAAATCCCGTGCCCGCTACAGCCTCGACCTTAACACCGCCAAGCCTTGGCTCAACGTGGTGCTAACTTAACAACTCGGTGGCAATTTGGGAAACTTGTTTATTTCCCTTTAAGGTTCCTATAGAGGTACCTATTCATAAAGACTTTTCAGAGCCCCAAAACTACTACCCAGCAACGTTTTGCAAATTTCTGAGGACGAAGAGCTTACTGGCCACAGCCTCAGAGCTTTCACTTCCCAGCTTTGCTGGGCATGAACCACATGCCTCGAGCTTTGGCCTCTCTGCAGGTTTCAGGGTCGCTGCAGAACGCAGGTTCTAGGCTTCGCGGAGCTGCAGGCGAATTGCAAAAGGGCGCTTAAAAGGCTGTTCTTTCACCGAACTCCGAGAGCTCTCGGGCCTCAGGCTCAGGATTCGACCTTAAAGCACTTCGCAACTTGATGACTCAGCTTTCCACTTTGACAGAACTTACACAGAGCATCGGGGCACCTTCGCAGCCCAAACAGAAGCGGCGTGAAGAATGCAATCGGAAGTATGGCCGACACTGAGAAGTCATGCTCTAGCTGAACTTCGTCTGTGCCTAGAGT
Organism: Symbiodinium sp. CCMP2592; assembly: GCA_905221615.1. Lineage (NCBI taxonomy): Eukaryota > Dinophyceae > Suessiales > Symbiodiniaceae > Symbiodinium > Symbiodinium sp. CCMP2592. Next base: position 107,694 of record CAJNDT010005902.1, on the reverse strand, counting down.
GGAACTCGCGCCGCTGGAGATCCAGGCATGGTCCCCGAGTAGCAGACTCGGAGAAGACCTGGCGCAAGAACGTGTGACTGTCGTATACAGATCGGAATAGCTAATAATATTTCCCTTTATAATGCCTTTGCATTTGTAAAGTCTTGTACCGCAAAACCAAGTTCGAAGTATCAAGCGCCCCATATTCGCGGCCTGATTGGAACACTACGGCTTGCGTTTGGTGTTGCTCACCGTGCTTTTCAACGCATGGTAATGTACCGAACTCTAAACCTCAAAACCCTAAGGCTTCATGCAGCAGTTTCGGAATCTTGAGGGGCCGAAGCATAGAATATGGAACCTACGCAGTAGGATCCCCGATGTTTTGGAGCCTTGGCTAAGCTGCCCTGAAATCCCACTAGGGACAGGTGAGCTTTGGAATCAAACATACTGGACTCGGTGGCAATTTGGGAAACTTTTTAATGTCCCTTATGGTTCCTATAGAGCTACCTATTCATAAATATTTTTCAGAGCCCCAAAACTACAACCCAGTGGAGCTGAGGCATCACGAGCAAGATCGAAAACCTTGGCAGCGACGGCTCTACTGAGCTTCTTGGAAGCGAGACAGCACGCTCCGTCATATGGGTGGTTGTCAAAATGATGGTCCCTTTTTGGGTCCATAGTATAATACGGAACCTATTATTTAGGGTAACCCAAAAGGGCTCCTAATTTTGACAACGACTCATATCCGGGGTTGATTGGGAGTCTGCTTGCTTGGGCGGTCAACTCTCCCAACAGATCCTAAGAACCTACATGGGTGGCTATCAAAACTATGGTCCCTTCTTGGGTCCTTAACCTAATACGGCACCGAATATTTAGGATACCCCCAAAAAAGACCCTAATTTTGACCATCACCACATGGCACTGGGGCTGTGACACTTTCGCGGTGCAGTACTTGACGAGTGCGCCCGAAGTAATCTTGTGTGCCCCGTCACAGTACGAGGGTCTGCATCGTCGTGATCTTCATCGTTGCCCGCATCTTCTTCTAAGTAGCTGAATGGGTTGAATAGGTTGTGATTGGTTCTTATGGGTATGCAGAATCCTACCCTAGATTCCTACCGCGCAGACCTAACACGGCGACGGCTCAAGAACAACGGTTTGTTCGCGCAACTTTCAATTCCTCCAGCCATGACTCTTGACACGATGCCCGCTGAAGCTCAAACTCTTTTGTTGAAGGTCGGAACTTCGACGATCATGACCTCCGACGAGCGAGGGCAGCGGGTGAATGTCGCGAACCTTTCGAGGCTGGTGGAAGTCATCGCTGATCTCTCCTACAAAGGATTCAAGGTCGTCCTTGTCTGTTCTGGAGCCGTTGGCATGGGTTGCCGTGAGCTGGGATTGAAGCAGAAGCCCACCACTCCTGAGCTGAAGCGCGCTGTCGCTGGGGTCGGCCAAAGCCGCATCATGAGCGTGTATTCTGAGCCTTCTCGAGACTGTAGGGCTGAAAATTGCGCAGCTTTTGGTGAGTCAGCGCGATTTCTTGGAGCAGCAACGCTGGGCCGAAACCCACGACACGATTTGTGCAAGATGCCACAGGGGATGCCAGCACAATGGGCCGGACGGCCCATTGTACTTGCATCCCCTGTGGCATCTTGCACGGCAGATTCCCTGAGCGAATTTTCAGTCTCTTGAATAGGCTGGAAGAGAACAGTGACTCCACATGGAACTCTCCCAAGACTCAGACAGTCGTCAGTTCTACCCAGAGACTCCAATACCCCTTAATTAAGGAATATACCTTAAATTATAGTAGGATCCTTAATATAGTTTAAGGAATATTCCCTAATTAAGGGGTATTGGAGTCTCTGGGTACCGCCAGGCAGGTGGGCGGTGCTGGGCCCGAGCCGGAAGGCACCCTCTTCGCTGCGCGGGAAGGTGAGCAGAGAACGGAAGTCGAATGCTGGATTCTCGGCCTTCCCGTCGTCGGAGACGTGGATGTGAGAAATTCCGAGAGCATGGAGGAGGACAAGGAGGAGGAGGAGGTGTCGCCGTCCATCACCGGCGGTGGCATGACAGATTGAGAGTTCAACGTAGTCAAGATTTCAGTTTCTTGTCGCGCGAGCGCATCAAGAATCGCAGACGTTGGGTAGCAGAAGGGCTTCAGTGCGTAAGCCAGAACAATACAAGCAACCTGAGAGTTGTAGCAGCTCGGCGTTGTGTCCCTCGTCATGCTCCGCCAGTGTTGTCTCTCATGCGGGACACGATTTTTGGCAGGATTCCTGCAACTCGAATCCTGTATAGTTTCTCCAAAGGTCACACTTGAAAGGATGTAAAGGCTTCGAACGACTAACAATCAGGGCTTGTGGAGTCTTGGTTAGTACACGGTTTCAGGGTCCAGGCCCAACAAAGATGCCTGGCTTTCAGGGCTTTGCATGTGTCGGGTTGAGTGTTTAAGGCCCACGGTATAGGGGTTTAGAGTTTAGATTTGCCTGGCCCTCAGTTTCCTTTCTTCAGGGTACCCGGCAGTCGCAACAGGCCTGGATGCAAAAACGGGTTTAGGGTTGCTGGGCTTTTAGGGCGTTGTGGCTTTATTTGTACTTGCAGCTGAGGCAACAAACGTTCGTGTCTGCTCTTGGCGGCAACTTGGAGGCAGCGATGCCCAGTTTGTGCCTTAGGTGTCCAGGTGTCCATCGCGTAACTTTAGGATCCAGCATGGCTTTGAAAGGCTTGCCAATAATCATCCCAAAGGGTTACCGAAAAGGTTTGAAGTTTGAAGCTGTAGCGGTAGCGAAGAACCATAGGCTCAAGCTTTGGTTGACAAAGCCATCTCCATCTCACAGTCAGGCATGAAATCCGTTTCCGTATGTTCGTGGCCGAGACGGGTCTTTAGTAAAGGAGCCCAAGGCAAGGGAGACATAGCAAACCTCCTCCGGCTGCCGTGACACCCTTAGTAGTAAAGTAGGTGACCTTCAACATTTTTGGGCAGTAGAATTCCGAAAAACATCCCAAAGGTCAACTTTTAGTTTCCATAAGATACTGGACAAGAGAGGGAGTTCGAGCTCGCAGAACACACACACACACACACATCTGGCTTCGACATTTTTGCGTAGTAGGGCCCCTGCTAAAACGAATTGTTAGGCTTCAGACCGCAATAGCTGCTGAACAGGTATAAATGCGCAGGAACACGCCGAGGTGCTGCAAGACCCCAGCACGCTGCCTAAGCAACCCAACGACTTGTAAGCACCAGAAAGCAAACCCGAACCTTGGAGTGACAACCCGAGAACCCAAAACCTAAGCTCTCCAGATCCCTGCACCTCGATGCTTAAGCCAAATGCGAAGAATCTGAAATCCATCGGACCTTCTCAAAGGCAAAGCGAAAGTCTTGTCCCTGCACTTCTTGCATCTTACAGTGGAGGTTGACTAACAGCAACTATGATTACGTAGGGACGGCTGCCTATAGCAAAGTCCGCAAAAACCAAAGCCACGAGAGAGCCAGGAAGCAGCAAAAGTGGACCCGGTGTCGCTCCAGCTCTTGACCACAGCTGCTGAGGCGAGAGTTGACGGGGCGTAGAGGGCCTATGCAGGCTCAGACTACATCATTAGCCGCCCATCGGCTGGAGCACACTTCGTAATAAACTGCTTACTGACTGGGCAGCTTCGGCCTAGGAATTGCCACTGCCGTGTGGCAATTGTGAGTATCCCAAGCCTGCCCAGCATGAAATGCCTGGGCTTAACGCTGAGAGACCGCCTCGGTTCAAAACAACTTCCTCTAGGGTTCAATGGAAATTGAGGCTTGTGAGGAGTAGGGGGTGGGGTTATTGGCGCAAACTCCACCTTAACACCAAATGACTTACCTCTGTATGTTTATGATTGTTTATGATTTCCTTATATGTACTACCAGTAGTTTTAAAGACAGGTTCTTGCGTTTCCAGGCAGTGATGTTCAGCCCACCTAGAGCCAGCGTACAAAGAAACACCTACACTTGGGACCCAAATACGAACCTTCTGCGGGCAAAGACTTAGCCACGCGGGAGCAAAACTTCAGCCTCATTAAGCCTGAACCAGAAGCCCCTAAGCCGAGATTTCAAGAGTTTTATAGTGAACCCCTGAAAGTTAGAACATGGATGTAGAATGATTCGTGCTGGGGTTCCCTCTGCTTTACCTTAAGGGCATGAGGATAATGGTGTTCCAACTTTCTGGCTTCTACTGTACCCCATCACTTACACTTGGTTTCGTTGTTTCCCTCCACTTCAATTCATCCGAAGGCTGCAGCGAAATGTCGACAAAAAGTATGCCTCACAAACACGGAGCGGGCAACATAACTGCGATGGGAACTGCAGGTGGGGCGGACTCATAGCCGGAGTTGTTTTCAAACACAGGCAGTCAGTCCTTGAGATCGACTATGTAGGAATCAATACCAAATAAACAAACGTTGAAAGTGTTACTTGAGGAATTGCGAAGTCGACCCAAACATTCAAATCTGAATGAATCCTTCAACCCTAAAGCCTGAACCACGTCCTTGCTAGGTAGGAGACAAAAAAACCTGAACCCAAAGACCCTGGATCCACCTTCTCTTCGCAGGCAGTGAAGACCGAAGGCATCACTGTGAAGTATACCGAGGCCACGTTTATGTTTGTTTTGTTTGGGGGGGTTCCGAACATAGGGGGGCCCGAATATAGTACCCAAAATAGTAGGATCCTTGCAGCAAGACTGGGCATGTAGGATCCTTGTTGTAAGAACCCCAAAAAAGGTATCTCGGAAACTCCCAGATCAGAGTCCCAAACTCAAGATCCGTTTTGCAGAATCTTGTGACTTCACGCCTCCGAGTTTGATGAAAAAGCGTGACTTCGCAAGTATGTTCGGACCTCTAACTGTCAGCAGTGGGGCGGCTTTTCGAAGGGAGCTCAAGGTTTGCTTGTCGACTAGCCGAGTTCAGCTCATTCAGACTTTTTTCAGTTATGAGATTTTCCGTTCCGAGAGTTCGAAGCTTCCATGCTATGGGGTATTGGGCAAGTACATACAAAATCGGACGTGTTTCCCTTCGGCATGTGTTGCAGCTCGAGGTTGTTGTGGGTGGCGGTCAGCATATCCGTTGATTCCAGGCATAAACAGAGCGGACATCGGAGCATCATTTCTCGCGGCAAGTAAGTAAGCCCTGTAGTAAGCGTTTTCTGCACAGAAAGAGGTTGAGACCAACCATAAAACCTGCAAGACTTGGTTAGATGGGTACCGAGTATGATTATTTGTCCAAAATGATGGCTATAGTTTATCGGATTTGGATTAGCACAAAACGCACCCAAACTCAAGTAACCTACTTTGGATTTTACCCATTGGGACAACCAGCTGGGCCCAAGCCAACAACCCTATGATTAAGGCGTGTGCCGTAAGCCATCCCAGCATGTGATATGCCCCTCAATTGCAACCTTCTGAGTTCCCTAAGTTTGTACAACACTATGGGACACCTATCAGACACAATGCAGCTTGGCAGCCCCGACCTACTGGCCAGGAGCCGCGGGTGTCGGTTGCCTTCGTGGCTGCAGCAGACACATCCACAGAGGCCTGGAGGGTTTCTGGAGTCAGGTTTATCAAAGGGGAAAAGGAGGGACCCTTAATGGGGACCCCTACCTTATAATGGGCTATGTAATGGGTATATAATAGCTATATTAAGGGTCTATACCCAGGGATCCTTATTAAGGGTCCCTCCTTTGACCCTTGGAGTTTAGTCTAGGTCATACCCTCTTAGTAGTCCTCAAAACTCTTGTTGACGAGTCCCCTGTACTCGCTATGGTTCCAAGCCAGTTCACCAGAGGCTAGTTTCATCGGAAGACATTGAAGGAGATCAACATAAACAAAAATGTCAGGCTGAGTCGGAACGGATGCTTGTGGTATACAATAGTAGAATCATTGTTATGACTCGGCTAAAAGGATGAACAAGAGAAAATTTAAGCATGGCTTGTGCTGCATTGAAGGCCAAGGCATAAGGACCTAAACCTAGGTCTCAAATGAGTAACCGTTACCTCCTCGAGAGTAACAGGATACCTAAACCAACCCACAGGCTAACTTCAAGTTCCCTATGCAAGTTTCAATGCCACTGGACAGCTCAGTGAAGACTACATAAGACATGTGATAAATCGTAACTTGACGTGCCCGATAGTCACAAGCAGGAACAGAGATAGTCAAGAAAAGCATTCGCTCTTCCAGGAGCCGGGAGGAAACAATGTGGTGCTGAATGTGACTCTGCTCCAATCCGCACGTCGTGGGAGGGGGCTCGACGTTTTACGGCGTTGTGCAAAGCGGTTTGTGGTGCTTCGGGGTTTCATGAGCTGAACCTGGAGCAGCAGCAACCCTGGTTCAGAGACCCTGCACCACCACACACGAGTTCACATGAAACGGGCTGTAACTGTAGGTGCCGACCGCCAGCCCCACCTGCAGCCTAGCTGTCAATCTGAAGCGTGAGCACAAGGCATCCTCAGCTAAAGAACACTAATAATCATACTCGGTAGTGATGTGTTAATAATGGTGGTGATGTTGCTACTGGGTGCAACGAAAGTCAGTATATTGATAGTAATGTGCGCCTGTAGTGAAGTGGTGCTGACAGAAACAATAATGAAGACTTTGGTAGTTTGTGCTTAGAAGTTTTGCTAGGACTAGCAAGAATGATCGTAACATACCGACCATCATTGAAACACATGTAGTAGGGGTTGCTACAGGTTACTCGAGCAGTCGGCATGAATACCTGTATAGCATTCTGCAGGTTCCCGACTGCAGCAATGCTATCGAAGAAGCCCTCCAAATAGTTTGGTCTTCGATTTTTTTTAGATGGCTGGTCACAGCAGCAACAAGCTTGTGACGACCCGTGGGCCTTCAAGTAGACCCGAGAAGTTCCCAGAATCCGAGTGAGGCGCTTGCTGCGATTTTCGGTGTTCTTGCAGCAGCATGCTGCGCAGGAGCGGCTGCTTGGCAGACGGGTTGCGCAGTATGGGATTCCATTCCAGTGTGCACTGGGGCAAGATCCCTGGTTCTGGACTGCCTTATGATAACAGAATATAACCTAAATAAATAAATAAGTAAATATGTACATATGGGTGGTGGTCAAAATTAGGGTTCCTTTTTGTGTACCGTACATATTAAGGGTCGTATTATAATGGGGACCCAAAAAGGGACCCTAATTTTGATAACCACCCATATATATACATACATCTCCTGTTTTCTCCTGTTTGGGGCGTTGAGTCGGTGCGACGCGGCCCTTTGGGCATGCATCTAATTATAGAATCCTCGCGCAGAAATCTGGACACATACCAGTATGCGCTAAGGCTGGGAAGCACATGTGCGAGGATTTAACTGGCGCCTAAGGCAGAAAAGCCATCCCCGAGCACATGCAAAATCAACACTAGAACAGAGCCAACATCAGAGTTAAAGCGGCACTCCTGCGGACCTTCAGGCATTGCCAAAGAATGCCATCACGACACTGGGCCCAGGCACATGCAAGCACCAAAGGGCAAAACTAGAACTTCAGCCTGAGCCTATTCCTCAAGGGGGAGGGTGAGGCAAACTGCAAGCTGTACACCCCACACAGCTGACATTCAAACGCAGCTGTGCCCTTCCAACACTACCATGTGCAGTGACTGCGTATACACATGGAGTTCTTGCACTAAAGACAAAACTTACACTACACAACACGGCAATTCACCTTCTGTTAGGGTGATCGTTCCATGTTGTTGACCAACCTAGTAGGCCGGCATCTGCTCAGCAACGAAGCACTCAGAACTCATAGCCGTAACCTTGTTCCTCTCACTCGCCCTCAGTTGTTCGATGCCAACCTCGTCGTAGTCCTTCTCCACGGCTGCCATGTCACCGCAAGCAACGGCGACGGCGGTGCTGCGCCGCAGCATGCACGTATGACCTTGGCTAAAACACCATGGGGCACCACGGTGAGCGGCTGGTAGTTAATGCCGCATTTGAAGCCGGTGGTGCACCAGTCCACAAATGGGCTGGTACATTGCGTGTTGATGGTAGCCGCTGCCGCATTCACATCCTTCGGAACGACGCCGCCACGGTACGTCCTGCAGCAGGCCATGTGCTTGCACTGGCGTACATCGCACTTGACCATCATGGGTGCCGGCTCGAAAACGGACATGGTGATGTCCGCCACCGACAGCTGCTCACCGTAGTCCTTCTCTGCCGAGATGACCAGGGTAGAGGACGTCAAGATGATGTGGATGTGTGTGTACGGGACCAGGTTGGACTGGGACTCTGTGCTATCCACGTTCAAGGCTCCACCGAAGCGCAGCGATGCCGACAAACTTGAGATAAACTGAGCGATAAGGCGGTTCACATTGGTGTCCGCTGGTCGCTCGATGTCCAAGTGCCTGCGGCAGGTACTGTACAGGGCCTCGTTGCCGTACATGATGGTAGCATCCGTATGCTCAAGGGGTGAGCGGGCGCAGTTGTAAGGCTCCACCACGGCAGTTGCAACTAAAAAGCAGCACCAAACCGTTAAGGAGATTCTGCGCTTCTGGCCATTATCCACGGACAGCCTCTCGAGCATGAGGCAACTGAGGCCTGATCCTGTCCCACCGCCACATGCGCTGTAGAAACAGGATCCTTGGAGTCCTGTGCAGTTGTCAGCAAGCTTCCTGATGCGGTCCAAAACCAAATCCACACTCTTTTTGCCAATGGTGTGGTGCCCGCGAGCGAAACTTGTTGAATCTTCCTTTCCGGAAATGAGCTGTTCCCGGTGGAGAAGCTGACGGTACGTGCCTGTGCGAACCTCATCCACGACGATAGGTGCCATATCCACCATCACACAGCGTGGCACGTGCTTGCCGGCCCCGGTCTCATGGTGTGGCTCATGGCGTACCCCCTTACGGGGTACTGGGGCTCCAGCTATCAGACTCGCTGTTGAGTCATTCGATCCGGAGCCCTATATACATACATACATACATACATATATGTGTATATATATATATACACATATTTGTATATGGGTTCCGCATGTGGTTTCATGTTTTGGGGCTGGGGCTCTCAGGCTCCAGCGTAGTTTCGGGTTGCGGGGGTTTGAGGCGTCATGCCCCACAAAAGTGGCAGCTGACTTGGTAGCCGGGTCGCTAACCTTGAGCTTGAGCTTTTTCAAGTACTTGTATCATTTATGGCTCTACCATGTGCAGAGTAACTGCAACTAGGATGACATGCACCGCCAAGGTTATCTGGCAGATCCGCCGGAACAAGCAGATGGTGGATCCGGCACGCCCCCTAGACTGGAGCCCACCCCGCGAGATGCGAATTCTGGACCTTGGTCTGCCCTGCTTTCTCAACTCCTACGTAAACTTCGATGATGGCTCCCAGAGCCAGAAAGAACAGTCCAAACGGCTTTAGTCAAGCTCGGCCCAGGCGACAATCCTTCCAGCCTCAGACTGCTCTTAGGGTGTAGGTTCTGGGTTTACGGCAGAAAGGGCTTACGGTAAACTCGAAAAGGTTTCAGGCAGCAGACTTCTTCGGGGCAGGCGGATGTTGACACGGGTCAATGCAGACCCTTCCCAACTCAGAAGACTTCGAAGTACACTGTAGGGTTTATCACAGGCTTTCCTGGGATCTTGTAGGGTCTCATAGGGTGTATGGGGTTCTTAAAATAAAACAACCCTACACCCAGAAGGCTGCCCATGCTATTGTCGCGCGTAAATCATATGATTACTCCTCATCTCAGAGTTTGAACTACCCATAGGCCCCATAGTAGCCTTTTTGGGGTTACCTTTTGGGATTCTATACATGAACCACAGAGGCCTGAATTCATCGCGAAACTGATGTTGCACGAGTCCAAAGTCGTACGGTTGATGATATAATTCCTGCATTACCTTAAGGACCCTAAACGATGGGATTTGTGGTATAGTCCTTATTATGGGTACTGCAGGATTTATATCATCAACAGTAGCTGTACCGGGAGGTCGGGCGACTTTTAAGACTCCAAGGTCACGCCGATGGCGGAAGAGCCAGCATCCCAGCACTCTGCGAGGGAGCTTAAGGCTCCTTTTCAAGTCCAGTCCAATCTTACGCACATAAACCCAACCACAAGACCTGGATGTAATAAAGGGCCTTTGTTTCTGTATTGCGGGAGGTATTTCATTACGATCTGCGCTGGCGCAAACGCAGAATTTAAAATCGTAGTACAGCATTGTTCGAACTTGTGCGAGACTTGGGTTGCTCAACATGGCGCAAGATTCATCTGCAGCTCTCATTTTCCACCGAAGCTTGGGTGCATCGGCTTCACCCAACAGCTTCAAACCCCAAACCCTCCAAACTTCTAAGCCGTTAAACCCTGGGCCCGCAAACTCAAGCCTTAAATTAAACCTAAAAGGACCTCAACACAAAGCCCTCGAACGGCAACCAGATAAGCCCTTCAACTTTTAAACCCCTAGGACCGTACACCTTAGCACGAGCAACACAATCTCAGACCCTAAACTTCTTCTTCTTTGCAATGCAGGCTTGTCCTAGCTAGGCCAGAGCCAAAAGTCTTCTTTGGCCACTCTTCAGACGGCGCTAGGTATAATAGAGGAACCGCATCGTAGCCTTATCTTAACCCCTCTAAAGGAAGCCTTGTAAAATGCCGAGGCCAACTTATAGCCGGGACCGCCCCTGGCACGTTTTGCTGCTCTGGGTCGAAGTGCTGGGAAGTTTTGGCTCTAATTTATCGCTTAGGCTCTGAATCGGGTTCATTCATGGTTTCCGGCGAGAAGGTCCCGTTGAGTTTTTGGCTACGTGTTTGGGGGAGAATGAACAAGACTCAGCCGCGTATGGGTTGAAGTTCAATGTCAGCTTCCACTTGGAGGCCCTTTTGACTTAGTAAGTAGGGTTAGTAAGGTAAGTTATGGGGATTATAATAGGGTTTCTAGGGGATACTATAAGTAGACTTACTAAGTCAAAAGGGCCTCCAAGTAGGGACCGTGATTGCAAATCCGAGTGTTCAATTGCCAACTCTGCTTTCACGGGCGTCCAGGTGGAACTACGGTCAACTATAAGCTCTAAACCCACAGCCCGAAAGAAACATCTTGATCACCCGCCATATGAAGCCTCCAGCATTCTTGTTAAGGCTACAAAGCCTCAATTTAAGTTACCGTCATAAGGAAACCCTTTAATTCACTATAGCTGCCGATTATAGTCAACAAGACCCCAAAACAACTCCGTGAATTGCCGACCTGCTCAAGCTGACTGCTCGAACATTTTGACAGGGATTAGGGGCCGAATGTGCAGAGTTAAGCGTAGATCCTAAGCCCCACGCTTAGCCTGTGTGTTGATTTTTGTCGGCTGGTCTAGCTAGAGCCTCAACCCTTAACCTCATAGATCCCCATAGACGCTTATGGATCCCTTTAAAGGAACCCCTAGACCCACAGCACCGGCAGCTCCATGAATTTTGGTTTGCCGAAGTACCGTCGAGTGCCTCCGAAAAGCCCCGGTCTTGGCTTGCGGAGATCATAGGTCCGATCGGGGGACCCGCTAAGGATGCTACTGTTGATGATATAAATCCTGCATTACCCATAGTAAGGAATATACCACAATTCCCATAGTCTAGAGTCTTTAAGGTAATGCAGGATTTCTATCATCAACCGTAGGGTGCCTTTAAGGGTAGGCCAGGGGGTCCTTAAGGGCACTAGGGAGCCGGGCTCCTCGAAGGGTTCTAGAGGGGTTACTATCAGGGCTCTGTGATGCTGAGGCTGTTTATCTTAGCGCTGGTTAGTAGGGAATGGAGGAATGGGCCGTTGTCACAACTATTACTACCATTCTTCCATTCCCTACTAACCAAAGGTAAGTTATGAGGGGTATGCAGAGTTGTTTGTACTAGGGGTCTTGATATGGCCTTTCAGCAAGGATCTGCTGCTACAAGGTTCTGTTCGTAATAGGCCAGCAATGGAGCAATCCCAAAGAAGGAGTTGAGGTTCAGTGTTTACTATTCCCGAACCCCTACACCGCAAGGCCCTAGACCACGACAGGACGGACTTAATTTCCAAGCCTCTCAGTCGATGGCATATCCAGGCATGCTCGACATGTCTTTTTGTAGCCTTACAAAGGAGTGAGTTTCCGAAAATAGGGGACCCTGGTATAGTACCCTAAATAGTAGGATCCTTATTATAAGGACCCCAAAGTAGGGTACCCCTATTTTTCGGAAACACCCACAAGCCTCAAGACAACTGGGGTTCAAATAAGTTTAGGTCGGCAGGAGAATCAGCCTAAAACAAGAAACCGTCTTTGTCCCACACTTTGTCCTGTTCTCCCATCTCATTCCTGGGGCTGACCACTACTATGCTTAGGACTCTATTTCTACATAGAAGAGTACAGGTGGCCCTCGACCCTTCCAAGCTCTTCAGGAAACCTTTGGAGCACCGAAATCCTGCAACCCTGAAACGCTACCGTAGCTACAACTTCAGTAACACTTGGATAGATTTACTCGAGACATAAAAGTATATATATATATATATAGATAGGTATATGTGCTTATATATGTATATATGTATATATGTATATATGTATATATGTGTATATGTATATGTAAGGCTGTAAGTATGTATATGTAAGGCTGTAACCATGACTGAACCCTAAAGCATCTGAGTCGGGTGGCATGTCGAAAAGTGTCGGCCTGGCAAAGAGAGAAGCTTCAACGCTGGAACACATCGTAATCCCTGACAGTTCCAGCACCAAACAATCTTCACCCACGTTCCAACTCTGCAGGCATTGAAGTAGAGGTGTTAAGGCTCTGGAGTTGAGGTGTTATGGCGGTGTCGTCTTCGCTTCGTAAGTTCGCACCTGTTCCAGGGTGGAGCCTCTTGTCTTTATCCCCATGAAATTTCACAGCCCCCTAAGCCCTAACATTACGTAAAAAGTCTACTCAACCTATAAAAAAAAGGCCCTAACATTTTAAAACCACTCAAAAACCCAAAGCCTGAGGCGCGTATCAGACGGAGGGCCCGCAATGCACGGACTTGGAGACGGTGGAGGGGCTTGCTCGGGCCTAAGAGCCTCTAAAAGCTGCGAGAAACCCGGGTACTTAAAGGATCATGGGACTTAGTAACTAGGGTTATAATTAGGGTAACTATACCTATAACTACTTATAAGCCCAATTAAGGTACTTATAGCCTTACTTACTAAGTCCAATGATCCTGCAAGTAGTCTGAGGGATCCTGAAAAGGTTCGGTGAAAAGTTCCTTCATTTGGGTTCCACGAAGGTATACCAGAAGGGTTTCATAAGGGCTGTGGGGTTCAGGGTTTCGGAACACGGACCCGACTATTTAGGCTGGGTCTTCCGGTGCGGTGGTGTTTTGAGGTTTGGGATCCAGTTAATGGATCGCAGAACTCGACATGTAGATTAGATGCCAATACGCTCCGATTACCCTGGCCTGCCTACTACAGGGGCCTTAATGATTACCTTTATATACTATTTCGGTGGTTCCTTTATTATAAATGTAGTATAATGAGCCCCAAAACCCTATTCAAACTATTGGGGCCCCCATTATATTATGTTAGGGGCTTGAGAGGTACCCAACTCTTTTTGTCTGCGGTTTAGGGTTTAGGCTTGCTTCTTCACCAAAGAATAGACGAAGCCCCTGAACCCTGAAGCCCAAAGGATCAAGGTCAGGATGAAACCCACCGGAACCTGGGCATGCTAACGCGACTCCAGGGCTCGATATTGTTAGGGACTCAAAAAGCACATAAGAATAAGCATTTTATGGGGATATCCCTCCCTTTTCTGGGCCCTATATTGGTTTCATACATCGGAGTTTCCGAAATTTAGGGGTGCCCTAAAATATTCTGGTGTCCTTATGATAAGGATCCTACTATTTGGTGTGCTGTGTTAGGGTCCCCTATATTCGAAAGCTCCCATATTTGCCTGAGAAAACCGACCCTTTTGGGGATGGGTGTGTGTTAAGAGCTGAGCGTTTGTTTTGTTGGGTTAGCCTTCAACTACGTAGAAAAACGCGATAGAGAGCCCTATAAATGCCTTTAGCCCAGTATAGGAATCCTCATGATAATGCGAGAGGGGAAAAAATTTCGTTATTATTAAACAACGGCATTATTGGAACCCTTATTCACCATGTTAGGAACCAAACCCCTTTATGGACAATGTAAACCCTGAACAGTCATTATAGCCATTGGAGGAACCCTGACTTCTCTCCAGGTGAGCGTCCTCGTGGGTGGTGCGACTGAACTGCTCGAGGCAGCTCCCCCCACAACAGTGGTCTCCATATTGGGGCTTTAGAGAGAAGCCTAGCGTTTGTAGCACAGGATCATAGTGGACTCCTCGACGTAGTCACATGTATATAGAAGATAGGCTTTGAACCCCTGAACCCATAGACTACTAGTAAGCTTTGAACTTTCTGCCCTAGCCCCGGCCTGCACAGGCTCAGTGTCTTAGAGTCCAAACTTCTCAACCCTAACCCGGACCCCCCCCCCCCAGTCTAGGGCTTCGGGGGGCCTCCAGTCTGAACCCTAAAGTTTTACACAGGAACCCCGAGGCCCAAACCTTAAACTCGAACTGAAGCCCGCAACTCTTCATCAAAGGCCTCGGGTGGATAACAGTTTGTTTATGCCGCGTTGGTAGCCTACGAGGGTCAGGGCTTTAGAGGAGACGAAGAACCTGTGGCTTTCAATCAGTTCCGATTCCCAATTCTAAGCTCCAGCCCGCGGACTGCTATCGGAAATCCGAAACCTTCCGAGGCCGAAATCCCGCACCTGAAGCCAGACTTTCGAAACACGGTTTAGGGTAGGGTTTATTAGGGTTTTGGGGGGATCGCCATCCGTACTTGGGAGCATGCAATCGACCTCTTGACCGTTCCGGCGGCTGCAGATGCGGAACCCACAACAAGCCTGAACCGTCGAGACTTGAAATCCTGCGGCCTTAACCCCAAACCGCCAAACCTAAGCCCTGAACCCTAGACCATGCCATCAGCTGCAGACCGAGTCAGGTAGAGGCCCAATACGGTTAGCGGTTGAAAGCGTTAGAGGCCTTCAATACTTGGAGGCCCTTTTGACTTAGTAAGTAGGGTTAGTAAGGTAAGTTATGGGGATTATAATAGGGTTTCTAGGGGATACTAAGTAGACTTACTAAGTCAAAAGGGCCTCCAAGTAGGGGAGGGCGAAGCTTGTCGGAAACGGAGGTACAAGGCCTCCAAGGAGGTTA
The DNA here is from genome assembly GCA_905221615.1 of Symbiodinium sp. CCMP2592. Taxonomy (NCBI): domain Eukaryota; class Dinophyceae; order Suessiales; family Symbiodiniaceae; genus Symbiodinium; species Symbiodinium sp. CCMP2592. The sequence continues at coordinate 92,559 of CAJNDT010005902.1, read as the reverse complement.
GTTCGATGACCCGACCCACGGAGACCAATACCTGATGCAGGCATGATCCTGAGAGGAAACCTTTAGAGAAGTTGTGGATGCATGTCGTAGTGCTCAAGTTTGGGGTTATGCTGAACTCCCGCTTCAAGCCCTTCTACGCCTTACCCTATACACTCCTCATACAGATGTCTCGCAAACACAAAAACCTCTACGCACAAAGCGTAGTTGACTTGGATGTTCTAGTTGCAACACTCTTCCCGGCGTACCTGGCACCTGGAAAGGTGGACGCATGTCGTGGGCCGAAGGCCATCTAGCACCACCCACTGTGGGGGCGTCTTCACATTAGTAGGGGCTTCCTATTCAGGCCATCAGAAGGCTGTTGCACGAGGTTGCAGGGGACTTGCTAATCCCTCATCTTCGGGAGGCTCCGAAGAATTGTGAAAGGCTTTCATACAGGGTTAGCGCTTTTGTTCAAGGCTCTCGTTTCGGATTTTAGGTTCCCGAGATTGAAAGTGACCTCCTTGAAGCGTGTCGGATAAGGATTCAGAAATTTAAGGCTTGAAGCTTCTAGCAATGCATACAGGGTCGAGTTTTGGCTTCGAGGTTTTCGATGCCCCATACCCTCCGATGTCGTGTACCAAGCCCGGAGATTCCTCATTGGGGTCCTTTGCTAAGGACCCCCTAGTACCATGTAATGGAAATCCCGAAGTCAAGCCACATCCGAGTTCTTTGGCAGAATTTGAGGCCTCATCGTTTTTGTATCAGCTCAGGGCGCTCCAGGGTTTTTTCCATTAAGGATTCAACTTTTACCCTAACCTATAATCGGAAACCACAATAATAGGTTATGGTGGGTTTAGGGTTCGCTATAAAATCCATCGGGCCGGGGGCACAGCTACGCTTCATCCGAGCTTTGCGGGTCTCTTCTTTTTTGGGTTTGAGAAATTCGGGTTTGGGTTTAGGGGTCAGGGTTTGCGGGAAAGTCCCAGTTTGCAAGCATAATTTGCCCGAGACCGGAAGCTGTTCTAATCATTCAAGCCCCGAGATTCTGTTCAGATTTCCCATCACGGGGTTGAAGATTTCTGGTGTCCCAGCAGTGCTGTTTGCATAGAGCCTCATACAGGACAGTAGACCGGTCAACCATGAGCAAGACCTTACAAAAACGATCATAGGGCTGCCTGTTACATATCCCGCGACAAACCAACATGCCACCTTTTGTAGGGTTCCCGTGGGCCCATGCAGAAGCGCGATTCAACCGTGGTAGCTTGCCGATTTGCTGTTCGTTCAAAGTGCGACTACACATTCGAATATTCGCTGAAGCAGAGCCGTGGGTCTGCAATGGTAAACTCTTTGATTTGACAACTTGTTGGGTTGGGGCATTCCTATATCCTAGTCGAGCTCATCCTGCGATCGTTGTGCTGGACAGGTCTACACATCTAGCAGCTTGGCTGCTGTCGGGCTGTCGAGATGGATGTCTGCTCGGTAGCCTAACTAAGATCCTAAGCGCTCTGATGGATGTGCCCAGCGGGATTCCGGTAATGGCGGAAGCGTCAAATTCTACCACCCCGCCCCCATCCAAATAGAAGCAGGCAGCAAATATAATATAGGCTTCTCATGGTCAATAGACACCATGCGAATCTGTAAGAAAGTCAAATCAACCTTAATCGGAGGTCCGTGTGACAAGGATCCCGCTATGCCTCAAAGGCCCGGAAAAATGAAGGAGTAAAAGAGGCCTCCGAGCTGTGAGTAAGAGTGTCCGCTTCCAGTTCCAAGGTAACTACAAGATGCCCCAAAAGTACCCTTATTCCCTTTTCGTAGTCCTAGGTTCCTTATAAAGTTACCCAATAGCAAAAAAGGAGCCTTTTTTATTCCTAGCTTACTGGGAATCCTAGACTACAAGATGCCCCGAAGCCCTGTTCCAAGCATGCATTACCCAGAATAAGGAATAGACCATAATTCCCATTGCTTAGGGTCTTCAAGGTAATGCAGGATTTATATCATCAACCGTATTTGTAATTATGGTATAATGGGCCCCAAGGCCCCATTCTAACTGTTAAGGCCCCTTACATTGGAGCCTTCAGGTGGGAAGCCCCGAGAAACCTATTCTACTTATTCGTGCAGATGCTTCCTGACCTGGAGGAGACAGGGATCCTTATAGACTCTAAGCCCTACAAGCCCTAAACCTTAAATCAAGAGCCTCCCTGACCATGCTGCCTCAAGGTGAGGTGGGTGCTGCAAGGATTTGTGCATGCTGTCTCGCTCGCTCTGCGTCGATACCTTGCGCGCGTTGAGCGTGAGCGGCTCGTGCGAGGCAGCATGCAAATATCAGGCAGCATGCAACTCGAGACAGCGCGGTTCGGGCGACTCTTGATTAAACTCCTAAACCCGAAACCCTAAACGTTAAACCCTAAGCTGATTATCGACCTCAGGTGGGAAGATGGAGTTCTTTGAGATGAAGAACCTGAAGAAGAAGGGCGCTGTTTCAGCCCTGGAGGCTGGCCTTCGAGTTTCCGACAACTCGGGTGGTGCCGTTTAGGATTCCTTTGAAAAGTTACTATAAGGGTACTATGAGGGTTCCTTTAAAGGGCTCTATAAGGGTCTTAGAGTTTCCGAGAAGTCGGTGCATTTAGGCTACTGTATGAGGGCCCCCTATCTTCGGAAACCCCCAAGTGAGTATAAGGGTGTAAGGCTTTAGGGTTGAAGGCTTAGGGTTCAGAGGGGAGTTGGGGGCGGGTTCTGACGGTCGATATAAGGTTGCGTGCTGCTTGGATTTTTGAGGGTTCTACTTGGGTGTCTTGTAAGATTTGCTTCACGGACCTCGCAATAGCTGTAGGCTGTGGACCGGGCCCTAAGCTGTAGATATTCTTGACCCTAAACCTGAAACCCACTATGAGCCGATAGACGCCTGGTACGTAACTCAGCGGACTTCCTCCAAAAGAGCTTTTCTGAGAGCGTAAACTTGCTGGATACGTAGGTTTGCGTTGAGTATCTATGTCTATACCTTATCCTATATCCTATGACCTATATCTACATCTGCATCTGCATCTACATGCATGCATACCTACATAACCTAGCAGTTGGAGAGGGTTCAGGGCTGAGGGCTTTCGGGCTTTGGGGCTTTGGACTTTCCATTTCCATGGCCCAGTTGATCCCCAAACTCAGTGCCCAAGACTCCGGCGCGCCAAAGCCGCAGGCCCGAAGCCCTAAAGCTCCGAAACTCTAAACGCTTAAACCATAAACCCTGAAACTTAATTGGAGCTTTCAAAGCCCCCCCAAACCCAGGTAGGCAGAAGGGGTGGTGGTCCTTGAATACGAAGATGTGTCTGATTGTAGCTGAGCCTACTCAGACCTATTTGGGGGTTCTCAAACATCAAGAAACCTTTATCGTAGCACCCTCAACTGCTGTACCCTAGCCTCCTGAATTTCCTGAGTCTTTCATCGCATCATGTCATGAGCACCGAAGAAGAGAAGGTGCCACAGAAGAAGTGGTCCGACTACACGGCCTCAGAGCGCAAAGTGGCGCTGTGCCTGGTGCCACTGCAGAAGAGAGGGGCTGCTTTTGAAGCTGTTTGCAAGAATCTCGAACCCTCAGATATAAAGCCCTAAACCCCCCAAAACAGCTTAATCCCTAAAAATGCAACCCCAAATCTTCAGTAGAGGGTGATGAGTTGGGGGGGGGTCTGACCTGGAGGCTTTCTGGCTTAATATATGGGCCTCGATCATTATCTATACTATTTTGGGGTTCCTGTAAAGGGGTCCTTTAAGGGGGTCTATAAGGAATCCTTAATAATTACCTATACTATTTTGGGGGCTCCATGTTAGAAGTATAGTATAATGGGCCCCAAAACCTGTTCTAATATCAAAGCCCCTATGACATATTCAGCAACCCCGAGTTGCGAGAGCCTACAGCCCTGAACCCTAATGTAGGAGCCTGATGAAGAAACCTTGTACCTTTATTAGGGTTCCTTATATGAATCATACTATCTTGGGTTTATAGGCCCAGGGTTTCTTAATCAGGTTCCTACATTAACCCCTAAACCCTAGCCTTGAAATTCGGATGTTGGATGTGTCAGGCTTCGGTGTTCCCGTGTAGCTACGATACGTATGAAGAATACTGTGGCCGTAGTCAGGAACCCCTACTTGGAGGATCGGGGGACTTAGTAAGTAGGTAGTACGTAGACTTATAAGTACCCTAAAAGGGACCCTAATTGGGGTTATGGTACTTATAAGTCCCTAAAATAACCAGTTACTAAGTCCCCCGACCCTCCAAGTAATCTCAAAGACTTCAAACAAGCGAAAACATCGATCCCTAGAGCCCCTAGACCCGAAGCCCTACTGCACTAAACCCTAAGTTATCTAAACCTTCAACCCCCCATAATTCCTTCACCATAAAACCCTACCCCAAGCCCCCCGACGCACCCAGAAATCCCTACCGCAAGCCTAAAAATATTTGAAATGTCCAATACACCCTTGTCCTGCACCCCTACGCCCCTAATGCCTTAGAAAACTTTCCTTATCCGAAACCCCACAAAATCCGTGATGTGCCCGAGCTGAGGCCGCCAAAAAGAATCAAAGCACCCGGCCGCTCCTGGATCCAAAGATGATCGAGTCTCCGGAGGAGTAGCCTTAGGAGTCCGTCTAAAGGCAGATATAGTTTAGGGTTTAGGGCAGAAAGTTGGAACATAGATTTAGGATGATTCATGCTGGGATTCCCTATACGTTACTTCAAGGGCGTGAGGCTAGTGATGTTCCAACTTTCTGGCTTCTACTGTACTGCAAGTTTGGAAGTTTCCGAAAATTGCGGAGGGGGATACATTATTTTGGTGTCCTTATAATAAGGATCCTACTGTTTAGGGGTACTATATTAGGGTCCCCTATTTTCGGAAACTCCCATTTAGGGACTGCAATTTGGGGATGTAGCGGTTTGGAGCAAAGTTACTCCAAGCTCCGAAAATTACGGGTACCTTAAGGTTCCTTTAAAGGGTTACTATAAGGGTACCCCAAGGAGTTCAAGCCATCGTCCCCAGGAGCTTGAGCAGCGGCATCGGCAGCAGAAGGCCCTCGAAGATGCTCAGGCAGGGAAGAGGGAAAAGTCCTAAACGCTGCGACCCCAAGGCCCCCTGAAGCCCCAAAATTTCAAAAGGGTTTAGGGTTTAGGGGTCTCTAACCCCAGGGAGAGGAATCTAGTCGTTTTTTTATGCATGGTAGACGGGTTTGGTAACATAGAAGTGATTTATATGCTTTCATTGACGTGGATTACAAGGGTGTTTAATAAGTCTTGCTACGGGTTTAAAGTTTAAAGTCTCATACGGGTGCTACAAGGCTAGTTGTAAAAGAGCTTTGTACAAGTTCTCTGAGGGTTCATGGTTTAGCGTTCATTGTGTTTGGGGGCCAGGATTCAAAGTGTAGGGCTTTGGGTTCAGAGTTTTGGCAAATCACGCACGCCAACGATTTGATTTCATAATGGCTTCACGGTTAAGGATTTTTCTGGTTTAGGAATTGGACGTCAGATTTACACTTTAACACCCTGGGTCTCGGGGGGTTAGAAGTCCAAAGATCTCAGAATAAATCCAGACCTTCTTGGACCCCCACACAACCCTCAATCCCCAAGGCTCCATGTACCCATATAGTAGATACTTAGACCTTAAAGTACCTATATAGGGACCCCTTTAAGGCTTAAGTATCTACTATAAGGGTACATGGAGCCTTTGGGAATATGCTTAGGCTAAGAGCACGGGAGGCCTGAATACTTACGTAGCAATTGGTCACAAGTTTCCAGGTCCTGCCGGGTGTACAGAGGTCTTTCCTGAGATCGAAATATGGTCGAAACCAGTAGTAAAACAATTCCTCAAAGTTTCCCAACATAGCTTTGGCACAGAAGTTGCCTCCAAAAACCATGCCCTAATGTTTCGGCCCCCTATGCTTCAAAAATCGTCAACCCGAAAGCCCAAGCACAGGCCCCTGGAGAGTCTCAGCTCTTCTGTATAGCCACAGTACGAACCCAGCATAGCCATTTGGGTTCTTTCTCAAGGCCAAACCCCTCAAGCCTAAACCCCTCTACCCCAAACCCCTAAAGCCTAAATCTAAACAACTTGACATTCCCGACCTCCCGCTTCGTTTTCGACACTGAGGTGGCAGATTTGGCCAATCGCTGTGCCACTCGGAATGGCAGAAAATTTCCCAAACAATTGATCCAGGGGCCTTAGAAAATAGAATTGGGTCTTGGGGCCATTATGCTATAGTTATAAAAAGGAAGCCTTAAAATGTTATTGGTAATTTAGGCCCCGATAGTAAACCCCAAACCCTAAACTGCAAAACGCCCCTTACAAACGGAAGGTTCCGTCGATTGCAGGGCTTGTGGTCTGAAAAGGTTTATATAAGGGTCTGGAGGAGCCCGTCAGGCGAGGATTTTTGTTTTAACTGCAGACTGATCTTTAATATGGTCTAGGTGATTCCTGGGTTGATTGTGTTTATGTGTTTCTAGGAAGGCCCCATAGGCATCACTTCTCCAGGTCGTAGAAGCTCAGCAAGTACAGTAACATGTACCGTAAGGTGTCCGGCTCTGTGTATGTGTACATATATATGTGTACATGTATGTGTGTGTGCACATGGCTATACATTAACAGATACACAGTATGTATATGTAGCTATAGATTTCTAGGTACCTTGGTTTGTGTACGTGCTTGCCATCACTTGCAAGTTCCATACCAGTCACTCACGGTTCTAGGTTTAAAGCTCAGAATTCTGAGCCTTAAACCTTCAATCCAAAACCTTAGGGCGGACATTGGCATTGTGTTTGGCACCGCCATTGCCTTAGGTTCTTGAATCCGTGGCCTTGGGAGACGGGTCGACCAAGCTCTGTCACCCAAAACCTAGCAGAGTCGTGCACCCCTGGAGCGAACTGGCCTCACTCGATGTTGTAGCAACTTGCATCAGAGATATGGCTCTGGCCCACACATGGATCGATCTTCAGCGCATGCTCGAGCCTGGATGTGCCTATCGCGCCAAAGGGCACAGGCTGTGTTTGGCAGGCACCTCCTTGCAGAAGGCATTCCACTCGACGTGCCTGGGCTTGTGCCCTAAGTTTCCCATGCCGGCACCCAGAGGATCATCAATGTGACGAGGTTCCTCTGCGAAGCCTGGATAGCTAATCACGCAATGACCAGCAAACGCAAGCTCGGCATTTGCAATGGTTCTGCAACCGGACAGGTGGCGTGCTCGCAGACAGACGGCAGGATGTGGTGCGGCAGAAGGTCGATCGTCACGACCGCGAGGGCCTACGAGAGGGCGGGGTACGCATCTGATGTGTAACAGAACGTATGCTTAGACTATAGAATGGGTTGTAGTATATGCATGTATATACAGCAAAATTCAGCATAATGTATCATGCTTTTTAATAGTTTTGTATCACCAACAGAAACTTTCCTGACGAGCGCACGACGGGCAGAATTCGCGAGCATCTGTCACTGGAACCACATACCTGCATGTCATAACTGGAATTGCGGTATTCGGATTTCGAGAGCATGTTTTGTGGAATGGTTTGCCTGCTGATTTACTGATGTATCCAGTCAGAGCTCCCTGAGCCTCCTAGAGCTGTAAACCGCTGAAATCCCAAATCTCTGCACTCCCGAATCTCCAAATGCCCAGGAAGCGGAACGTTCCAGGGCGGTCGGCTGGACGTTCATCCAGCTCGACACGGTGACGTGAATGAGCGATGGGGTTCTTGCTAGGAAGAAGTGACCTAGTCAGGGTTTAAAGGTTTCTGTGGATGGAGTGTTCGGACCGGAGTTTAGAGATGTTGGGATTTGGGACCGCCTGGGTTTTTTTGTACTCGACACGGAACACAGGCTGTGGGCGTAAGTTGGGCAAAGGGCTCAAGGCCTAGAGTGCTGTTATGTCCTGTTAACATCGGAACTCACCGAAAGCTTTGGCTTAAACTTCGACGGCCTCGAGGTGATCTATGGCTCAGTCTTCTTGGAGATGTAGATTTGGGACTCACTCTGCGCAATAGTAGAGGGTCGGTGGATAAACGGACAGATTTCGAGATACACGACAGCATAACGCCCAGTCTCGTATACTTAGACCCTATCCGACCATCCGGTCCCACCCCCTTCAGCCACGCCCCTTTTTGCAGTCGAAAGCCCGACAAACTCCATTCCCTGAGCCCGCTGGCAGAAGGGATCCTACGGATTTTTCGCTATGAAAACCTGGCTAATGAGGCAGACTATTCCTCATTTAAGATTCCTGACGGTCCCCTATTCAAGACATGCTAGCGTAAACTTTTGCTAGCAAGCCAAAAGTCTGATCTGTTAAGGTCCCTACGTGACCGTTATCCTTAGAAGGGGCCCCCACCCTGTAATAGTGGTATAATAGGAATATAATGGGGCCCTACTTTCGTCCTTATAGTCACTATTACAGGGTGGGGGCAGCTTCCAAGTTATCCTGCTGAGGTGCTCAACAACCACAGCAAGAAGGCCCCTGGTGTTTTCTATGGCATTGAGTTCCCATGGTCTGCCCCTTGGCCAGCAGAAGGGACTCCGCGAAATAGCCGCTTGGGTCCCACCTGCAAGTCGGTTTAGAGTTTAGGGTTTAGAGTACTTATCATTGTTTCACCGAAGCCGCTGGGCACTTCATGCGCTCGAGTGCACTTAGCTTGTGTTTCGAACTGTGTGCTTACTTCGATTTTTGCTGCGACACCCACTTTCAAGCATGTCGCCATGCATAGGCAGCTGATTATGGTTGAGGTTTCTGTACTGATGGTGGGGAATGCTCTCGGCCGCAAGTGCAGACCGCGGCCACGAAGCATTCAACTACTTCACTGTTTACATGGAAAGTGCGGTCGGGCAGTGCTGAACATCATCTAAACCTTCATGATGCCAACACCCTCCCTAAACCCCTGAACCCTAAACCCCTGCGATGTGAGCCTGCAGCCTTCCGAGTCAACTTCCGAGGGGTTCGGGGGTCCAGGGCCCCGGGCCCAGAGCTTCGAGACAGGTTTGAGCTACGAATCTGGCACCTTTAATATAGGGGCCTTAACAAGTTACCTATACTAGTTTGGATGTTCCTTAGTTGAATTGCAGTGTGTGGGGCCCCAAAACCCTGTTCTAATTGTCAAGGCCCCTTTATTATAGTACCCTTAGAGTAACCCTTTAAAGGAACCCTATACTAAAGCCCATGGAAAGCCTCCAGCAGGCAGAGACCCTGAGGGAGCCTTGTCTGCAGCATTGCCGAGCGTGGGGTGTAGTGATGGGTTTAGGGTCTAGGGGTTTGGGGTTTAGGGTTCTAGGATCTTAGGGTTTAAGGATTAGGATATGGGAGTTTCCGAAAATTGGGTGATACCTTATTTGGGGGTCCTTATAATAAGGTTCTTACCTTTTTTAGAGTAGTATTTTAGGGTCCCTCATTTTTCGGAAACTCCCATATGGGGTTCAGGGTTAACGGTTTGCAGTTTGGGGGCACTGTCTGCAAGGTGTGACTGTTGCTTTCCTTCGTCCAGGTCTTATGCAATGTAGGGGCATTTTGCGGTACGGCTGCTCAAAGCATTGCGAGCAGCACCTGAGGACATGGGGCCGGAATGGCTCACCAAGGAGCCACTTTTGGGCTTTGCGGCTTCGGATTTAGGGCCCTTCGGGTTGAGGGTTTAGTTTCGAGTAATGCACTTGCACAGAGTCGGGTGAACGCGAAAGGCCGCGATGCAAGGATCTGGCTAGCCCCAAGCCCAGTGGCAAAAAGGGTTTAGTTTCGAGTTGTTGGTGGGCAAGGGCTCGGAAGTTAGGCTTCGGAGCCCGAAGTTATTTTGAAGATCCGAGTCGGTTCATCAGGGAAGGAGGGCTGTTGGAGCTTTCTTGCTCCAAAGCGTCCGATATGACATGCCTCAGACTCTCAACGCCAGAAATCCGAAGCGCTTGAACCTCACGCCCTAATTCTCTTGTCCTACTGTTCGCTACCTGAGTTGACGGCAGGGTTGTGGAGGGAAACGAACTCCAAACCTTGAATCCTTCGGTTGATGATAGAACTCCTGCATGACCCATAATAAGGAATATGCCATGATTCCCATAGTTTAGGGTCCTTAAGGTAATGCAGGATTTATATCATCAACCGTTCCAACATGTCGCCAGTCTCGTCTTCAGACCATGCCTGATCTTGTGCGAGAGTGAAACGGCGCAATCAACCCACAGTACCCTTTGTTCTAAGAACCTTGTCTCGGTGGCAGTTTGGGAAACTTTTTAACTTCCCTTATGGTTCCTATAGAGGTACCTATTCATAAATACTTTTCAGAGCCCCAAAGCTACCCAGTTGTAGAACCCGGTCTACAGAGCCTTTTCGGGACCCCTGACACCCGTACATCCTCGGTTCACCCAAATGCCCAGTGGCTTGCAAGCCTCCGCGCCGGTGGCTGCAGGCCTTTCACCGTGCCGGCACCTTGGAGCCCAGAATCTCGGGCCGGAATCAGACGGGTTGGAAACATCTGAATAAACCCCCTCCGGTGGTTTTACCGGGCGTATCAAAACATTTTCGGATGATTTTGCGCATCAGCCTGGTAAAACAGTTCAGGGGCTTGTTGTCTCACTATGGTAAAGAAAGAGAATAAATAAACCAGTATACTTCCAGTTGCCCAGAGGGATTATCTGAGTATAGCTTCTTCAGCAATGCGCAGCATCACGACATCAAGAGGTCAAACAATAATGCAATAGAAGCATGAGACAGAAGAGCAAGACAACAAAGAAAAGAAGCACTGAACATGCTGCTCCTCTCAACTGCGACTCTCTGTCTAGCAGCACTCAGTCGACGATGAGTTCCCCTTTTGATCGTCTTGCTGCTCTTGGTCTTCGCAGCATTTATGAGAAGCTAGTCTCTGGTTCATCAGCAAAATCCTTCGTAGGAAGGCTGCAGCTTTAGATATCAAGGCCCTCTACACCGATGACGCGCTTGGAGATTTGGGATCTTCGATAAATGAGGAGCCCATGCAAAACCGGGCTCCACTAGACCGGTGGTTTATCTGATGCCTCCTAAGTGAGATCGCCGTTTGTTTCTTGATGATGGTCACTTGAAACGTGGGGAAGTGCTAGGGGTCCTTTCACGGAATACTCTCGCATCTCACACTTACCTACTACGGCGATTATCTTCCGTTCCGGCTGCCATTCATCACGTCAAGAAAAGCTTAAGCCGGTTATGCTTATGTCAGCCCCCAGTACTGCCAGTGCCCCTTAAGAAGGAAAACGACGCGGCTGAATACAATTGTGAGGCATGACCCTAAGTTGAGGTGCAATCGGGCGGTCTGCGAGGGTCCTAATCTTCCTCCCTACCACATGCTTCCCCATAGGCTCCATAGTAGTTCGTTTTGGGGATTGCCTTATAGAATTCTAAATATGAACCATAAAGAGGAACTACTATGGAGCCTCCTGGTACAACTATGCAGCATGGAGCTATTCTCAGGCAATCGAGTCACGCACATCAAGCTGGACGACCGGAAGGCACGCCGGAACACCATCACAAAGGGACCCGAGCATGTTCTGGCAGCACTAGCAGCACGACTACAAAAAGGGGAGGGTTATCAACATTGATCGAAGCCTGGACCCTAAACCACGAGATGTAAACTTTAAACCTCCGAGCATACATTCTTGGTCTTGCCACTATCGTGTCCTCGCTTTACTGCCGTGTTTCCGGACCTTTAGTCAGGGCTGCGGGCACATTCAGATTCTGGGGGGATCTGGGGCGCACTGCAGTGGCTTAACTTGATGAGCCCCCAAGCCGTGAAGTTCAGAGCACCAGAAGTCGGTGATTTTTCTGGATGTATGGGCAGGACCCACTGGCAGTCACTGGCACCTTACTGCAGAACTCAGAACCCCAACCTGTGCAGCACAACCCTTGTAAGTGAACTCGGTTGAAGACCACAAAACTTCAAAGACTTGTGCCAGCTCTTCAATGCCTTGCGAGACGGCCAAAAAATCACCCAGCAGCCGGCAGGTGACTGCCGGTAACAACGCTGGGAAGTTCCTTTTCGAGGCGTCAGTGTATAGTACAGGTCTTCAAGCGCACATTAGAAGACTTGTCCTCAGGTATACTATGGTGTACCCCAAAACCCCACTCTAGTTATGAAGGTTTTAGGACCACAGGGGTTGCGGTGTGAGGTTGTTAGCTTGAAGGTTTAGGTGTAGCTGCCCCTAAACCCTAAACCCTAAACGCCGGTTTAGGGCTTTGCGATTTTTGCGAGGTTTAGGACTTCAGACCTGAAGTCGTCCCGGCAGTTGCACGAGGCCTGGATGCAAAAAGACGACCCTTCTAGTAACCCTTAAAGGTTTTAGGGTTTAGGGTTTAGGGATCGCTGGCCGGGCGAGCACTAATCAAGCCTGTGGAAAAAGGGAACGCTTAGATATCTCATAAAGGAACCTTAGGATACCCTTTAAAGGGTGCCCTATTCTTACAGCCGATCACACATTTTTGCTTAAGGAGGGAACCGGCAGGGTTCGGAGACCATAACCTTCTGCCACATGGGGTTGCATCCTACAGTCGCTCAGCACCATTGTGTCCAGGAGCCCAGTATGATCTTGTGTCGTGCTATGCTGCGCTATGTCCTATCATCTTACGTTACCATGTTGATCAACACAGGGTTTTGACAGCGTTGAGAAGGTCGTTTCAGCAGGATCCTACTAGATCCTGAACCCGAGAATGTCCTGCCTCACACTCCCAACACTCCCAAAACCTTAAGCCAGACCCCTCGAAGCAAAGAAACGGCAGGTGCGATACGCGCGAGAGCGTCCCGACCTTCATCGGAAGCTCTTCGCCAAGGTGGCCTAATGCAATGTGAGGGAAACGGACAGGTATCCTTCAACGGCAGTCACAGCCACAAGAAAGAACACTTCATAGGGTGAGTTCCCGTGACAACTGTGATGCTTTCTTTCGGGCAGGTGCCGCATGCTCTCACCAAGGAGACGAAGCAGGTGGGTCCCAAGTCGGTTTTGGGTTACTCCGGAGAGTCACAAGAGCAAGAAACCCAAGCTCACAGTCACCGACGCCTTCTCGCAACCCAACCTTCCTGCATGTCGGGCGGCCGAAACCAAAGACCAATCACAGGCAGTTGTTAATCCAACCTCCGGTCTCAAGACCTAGATGGGCCCAAAACCCCAGACCCTAGGCTTCAACCTCAACAAATGTTCCAAGTCGTTTTTTCGATTTCAATGCGAACTCGCGTTGCCTGAATGTTCATGTCCAGTGCCGACATCTGGATGGCCCTAGATCGGGCTCCGGCTGCGGTACGAACAGCCACAAAATGAAATTGCGGGAACAAGCTCCCGCGAGGAGAGCCGCAGCTTTAGAACCAGAGCTTGCAACACCCTGCGTTGCTCACACTGGTGTAGAATCTCGTAGGGCCTCTGCACACCCAACAGAGCACCCAATGCTTTTGTTGGCTCCGAACTTGCAGAGTGTCCTTGAGCCCAAGTCTGACATGTAAAGAATCCTGAACCTCCGCTATTAAGCCCGAAGCCAGAGGCCTGAAGCCCTAAGATACAACGCGACATGCTTGAAGCCTGAGAACTTTAATGACCTGCATGTTTTTGCTCGGACACCACATGTGCTTCACTTCACAAAAACACAAATTGCGTTACACAAAACACCCTGAACTCTAAAACCTAGAGTCCTAAAGCCAAACCCCAGACACCGAAACTGAACAAGATCTCTTACACCCTCCAGGATCGCTTGAGTAGTTCGGTGCTGAAGCAGCCAATGGACTTTCTCGACTCTCTTCCTTGTTTTTGAGGTTTGGGGATTTAGTAGGCCTTTTGATCTCACACCTTCCAACATTGAAGGGCGAGCCTATTGCGATCAGGATGTCCCAACTCAAACATGTCTCAGATCCCGGAAGCTTTGGGAAGGTGTGGGGCGGCTGTAGGAGGAGCACAGTAACTACAAATCGGGAGTTGGGCTGAGGTTCAACTTCAACGATTTTGAAATAATTCGGGTGACAAGGCTTACTGCTCGTGCGCGTTGCGTCTAAGGCAGAAACCCCACCGCTTTCAAAATGCTTCCGCTGCCAGTGAAGAGGAAGACGGTGATGAACCCCACGGCAACAAGAAGCTGGAGAAAAAGAAAAAGAATGCAAATATTCCCGATAAACACAAGAAAGACGTGAATAATCTCAGACCACCAAGGAGATAAACACCTACAGGGTGGCAGAGACGTACTTGTGGCTTGGCTGCTTAAGCTATCTGGAGCAGTCGGGGAGCTTAGATAAACAGCTGTTGAACAATAAGCTTTGTAGGAATGCATCTGTTTCGGGGCCTGGCAAGCCAAGACCCCAATCCGGGAGCATAAACCCTACAAAGACACCCTATTGCAAATCTTAAGCCTCCAATACGCAACGGAGGGGTTGTAAAAGGGGACGGCGGTGGGGGGGGGGGGGGGGGGCTTGGACGCCGGAGTACGACAAGGGCATAAAAAGCTACTTGTACCAACATTATTCATGAGGGTTCGTTAGTATTGCTATAGTCTGTAGTGTTATATGCCCTAGAGCCTTGTTCTAATTATTTAGGCCCCTGTATTGATGACACTTTGCTGGAACAGCAAAGAGGTCTACCAACATTATTCCGTTGGGTTCTTTGGTATCATAGCTCTAGAATGGCCCACAAAACCCTGTTCCTACAGAGGATTAAGTTTTCCCGTAACCATTAAAGGAACAAATGTAGTGCAAGGTCTGGTTCTGAGCACGTCAGTGCTATTCCGAAGGTTTCCTTAGTGCACTTGTTGTACAATCTACCTTTGAGGGTCAAGGGACTTAGTAATTGGTTATTTTAGGGACTTATAAGTCGCAGAGCCCCACTTAGGGTCCCTTTTAGGGTACTTATAAGCCTACTTACTACCTACTTACTAAGTCCCCCGACCCTCCAAGTAACCCTTTTGAGGAACCTTAAGGTACCCGTAATTTTCGGAACTCCTTGGGGAACTTTGAGGACCTATGGTACCCTGTGCTGAGGCCGATGCGCACTCCGAAGTTCTATTTCGGTGACATCAGCAATGAGACCAGCTCCTTGGCTTTGGGAATCCAGGAACCCTTGTTGAAGGAATTTTCCTCAAGCTTGCCTGAATATACCTCAAGCCAGCCTACGTCATGTTTGTTGATGTTCCGGATTATTTGCGGTTTCTGATTACGCAGTAAGTAACTGTTGATGCTTCGGGCTTGGGGTTTCGCATGCTTTACGTTCGGGGTTTAAGACTCATGCCTTAGCTTTTGTCCCGTTTTAGTCGAAGGGATGGACGGGATGTTGATCAATTGCATGTCAGGTTTTGCGGTCTACTTGGAGGTTCATGGGTAGTTATAAGTAGGGCTATAGGTCGGGTAACTCTACCTTTAACCCATATTAGGGGACTCATAACCTCACTTATAACTACCCCTGAACCTCCAAGTAGGGTTTGCAGGACAGGAGCTTTGGACGGGTCCCGATAGTTAGTGGTGACATGTGGACCTTGAGGACAAAAGCTCAACGTAGCCAAGGTCTTCCGATAATGGGGGCCCCTAATATAGTACCCCGAAATGAGGTATCCCGAATTTTCGGAAACTCCCATCTAGGTTCTTCTGTATGGCTTGATGACTGCAACGCTTCGGCATGTCAAGGTTGTGTACTTGGAGGTCTATGGGACCCTGGTAAGTACAGTTGTAAGTACCTTAAAGCTCGGGTGAAGCTGAAGTATTTGTAAGTATATAGTTTCCATAAGGTAAAATCCAATCATCTGATATACCTAAGACCATGTAACATAACTTATTTAGACTACAATATATCCTGGTCATTAAGTCTCTATTGTAAGTACAGCACAGAAACTACTAGAAAATACAACATAGTATAACATAATTGGATTAAATGTGATAAAAAACCCGTAGTTATTAATTCCCGTGAAACCTCAAGTAGAGTTTGAGGAGGTGGCCTTTTGGCCACCAGGAACTGCGACTTGGAGTTCATCCCACCTCGGAAGCCCAAAGGATTTGAATTAAGATTTAGCGTTTTGGAATGAGGGAGATTTTCCGTTCAAGTATGCTTTCTAGTTTACGAAGGCTGTTGTGGTTGTCTTGATTATAGGCTTCTCTCAACTCTCAACTGAGAATTCGTGGTGCGAGCGCTCCAAACCTTACCTTTCTGAAGGACTTGGATGCAATATCTAGATGTTGAGCCTGAAGCCTTAAGCCCCAGACCCGAAACCGTAAGCTGGGGGCAAGGCAACTACATCCTCATCACGGAACGAATACCTTTTGCGGAGTTGGAGGGCAGGCCGGGCGATGTGGGGCTCCTTGCGGTGGCATGGGGCCCCGGTTGCTGGAATAAGGGTAAACTAGACATGATAGGCTTTAGGAGTCAGGAGTGTCGGCCTTGAAAGGCGGTGTGAGCAGAATGCGCGAGTTTTGTTGTGTCATGGTTTTACCCCGAACATGTTGCCATGAACAGCGAAGGCTTCAGGAGGTTATCATGCTGTATGTGCTAGAGGCAGTGCCACAAGAACCTAGGGCTCTGAGACTTTTTTGTCAAGCGGGGCGCCCCCAAGCTGTATGCCCGATTCGCTGGCCGCTGAAGACTCTGCCTAAATCTTACGCCCAGAACCTCGAACCCCAGACCCTGCTCAATTGAAAGATCTTGGGCCTTAAGACTTCTTACCTTGGGTTAGTAGGGAATGGAGGAATGGGCTACAATTATAACGACTATTACTACCATTCTTCCATTCCCTACTAACCACACAGGTAAGACGTAAGACTTGGGCATGCCAGGGCGAAAGGCGAAGAACTGCGACCCTATGAGATCGCCGCGCGGCATCCGTTTTTGTGCCGCAGCGTCAAGCGCAAAGCCTTGAATCGCGCCCAACCTCAAGGAAAAAGCGTAAAGCAACAAATTTGAGCCGACATTTCCTCATCAACATCTAAGACTAAGACAACGGCCCAAACTTATAGGCTATATTATAGGCTTAAGCACTTTCCGCAGCTGAGGAGGGGCCGTATGACAAGTGTAAGGACTACGAGCTCCACGGCTCGGGCAAGGACTGCCGCAGCTTTGAGTTGAGGGCTTTTTTTGAGGGGGGGCTTCTAGGATGTTCTAAGGTTTAGGGTTAGGGCTGTAGGCTTCGAGAGTTTAGGGAACCGGGTTTTCGGGTTCTGGGTGCCAGGTTCAGAGTTGCAGGGTTTGTGTGGTTGTATTTTGGGCTGAGCGGAAGGATGTATGAGGTGTTTCAGGCCTCAGGTGGGTGCAGCGAAGGGTTTAGGGCGGGTTGAGATGCAGGCCACAATTGCACCGCCTGGTGGTTTGATGGCGTAGATAACCCGTAAAGCCTAAAGTCGGAGTTTAAGGACAAGCCGGAAAGCAGGAACATCAGTGTCCTGATGCCCTTAAAGATAAGATCAGCATGCATAATCCGAGCACTATTAATCCTTGCGCCGTGTTTCAGATCATTTGTAGGAGGCTTCGCTTGTTGGGGGCTTGGGGGTCCCGGGTAATTCCCACAGAATTGAGGCGGATAAAAGGGCCGTTGTGCAAGGCTTAGGGGTTTAAGATTCACGGTTTTACGGGTTAGGAGTTCAGAATGCGGTGTTGGAGTTTCGGGCGACGGGCCAGGGATGCAAAGGTTTAGGGCTTGAGGTTTTAGGGGTTTGGAATGGCTGATACGGCGCAGGGGTCCCGCACTAGGGTCTGTTGAAGATGGCTAGGTGAGGGTCGATGCACACAAGAGGGTCCTCCGCATGGGACATCATCCCCTAACTTAAAAGAAACGCCCGCATTTTTCCGGGTTAATGTGCTCATGGAAGAATTCTGAGATAGCCGGCCAGGAATACTATACCCTCATCATGAAGATGAGCCAGAAGCCCAGTGTGCAGACGAGTTGCTTACAGAAGCTTGCATAAATACCAGGTGTAGTAATAATACAGGTATACTTTGTTCAAGGGTTGCTTAGTATAGTTGTGTTATAGTCAACCCTCCAAATGCTCATTCTAGTTACTGAGGCCCTTGAAGGTGCGTGTGTTCGCACCTCCAATGATCTAGAGAGTCGACACTCTGGAATCATATCTTGAATCGTACTAACTAAGCGGTCCGGTGGATTCAGTTGAAGGTGTATTCCCAAGTAAATCTGGTTTAGGGTTTAGGACATGGGGGGGTTCAAATTTAAGGGGATGGGGTCTGGTCTGAAGAGGGTTGACCATGGGGCCGACTGATGCAGGAAATACGCTGCAACAGCAGGATTCCGCACCACCCGAATCGGTCGAAACTCACACGACGACCAAACCGCGCAAGTAGCTCTCTTATCCCGGTGTTCAACCTAAACCCTAAACCCCGGTGTTCTGTTTCGCTGGTGTGCTTGAACTCAAAGGCAGCTGTTCCTCTGAAGATGAATCGGAAACCCTTCGAGTCCTAAGTACTAGAAACTCCAGCCTCTAAGCCCCAAGCCCGTAAACCCAAAACCCGAGACCGTGAGCCTGCGAACCCCAAAAGAACCGTACCTTATTGAAGCATTCTAGAACTTTTCAAAGGGCCTTTGAGCCAAGAGAGCCTTACAGAACCCGGTGGCAAATCCTCCACCCTAAACCCTAAACCCTAAACCCCTAAACCCTAAACCCCTAAACCCCTAAACCCTAAACCCTAAACCAAAAAGAGCCGAAGCCAAAACAACCCCGAAGGTGCCAAGTTAGCTGCAGCGGACAAGTCCTTTCGAATGGGCTCGAAGTCTTTCCTCGCATCGAGCCAGGGCTAAAGGTAAATAGGGGGTTTAGGATTTGGGTGAAGGGTTTATTAAGGGCCAGTAGAACAAAAAGCTTTAGGGCTTATAAAGTTTAGGGTTTAAGGGCCAGTAGAAACAGAAAAGCTTTAGGGCTTATAGGGTTGAGGGTTTAAGGGCCAGTAGCAAAAGCAAAGGGTTTGGGGCTTAGAGGGTTTAGGGTTTACGCGTTCAATCTCGGCTTCGAAACGGGTCGGGGGGTAGGTTTGTTTCTCGAAAGTTTACATCCATGGGCGGTTGCTGGGTCTCCAAAGCTTCATGTTATGCCCCGGGCCCGGGGGTCAGGTTGTTAAGTCAAGTTACGCCCGCGCTTCCTAGTACTACGGTTGATGGTAGGAATCTTGCATTACCTTAAGGACCCTAAACTATGGGAATTATGGTATATTTCTTATTATGGGTCATGCAGGATTTATATCATCAACAGTACTACCACTGCTACTATTGCTACTGTAAAGCCGAGGCTTCCAAGCAAGGACCCCAACTGGTATCCAGAGAGCCCAATGCCCCTTAAACGGAAGATGCTCTCGACAGCACCACCATATGAGGCACATGGCGGCTTGAGGGTAATTCTCCCCAAGGGTCCAAGTACCTAATACTCATATACTCTCCCAAATAGCAACCTACACAGCTACCATCTGAAACCTAACAATTATTGGGTCCTTTGGACCTGTAGGGTTATATTCCTGAATCCACGGGTGCTAGGCTCTCTTGGAGGGCACAGACGGTACATTTGTGCAAGTCAGCCTTTCCAGCGGACTTTCTACGTAGGCCTGTTTGGCAATCATGGGTCTTCCCGGTGCCGGAGCCTGACAGCAACGGAAACCTCGAGCTTCGAGCGAAGCAGTCCGTGGTACTGGGGTTTGCGGTTCTATGGATTTTGGCGCAGACACCTTCACTCACATGGGTAGCTGGGGCAGTTTCAGCTGTTGAAGAGCCAGAGACCACAGATGCCAGTCCCACAAACGAAGGCTCTTCAGATCTCGGCTAGCCCCGAAAGAGCTTCTAGCACTGAAAATAGGATCCCAGGTCCTTCTGGACTGCTAAACCCTAAACCCCTGAACCCTAAACCCTTAAGCCCTAAACCCCTAAACCCTAAACTTCAGGACTCTCTTCGGCCCTTGGCCCCTCAACCCCAAACTCCCGAGCTAAGACGATCTGAGGAATTTTGGGGCGCCTCCTGACACTTTGTCGGCATGTGGAAGGCTTCTCCCGACATACTTCTGGAGCGTACTGCTGATGGACAAAATCCTGCATTACCCCAAGGACCCTAAACTATGGGATTATGGTATATTCCTTCTTATGGGTAATGCAGGATTTTGTCCATCAGCCGTATGTATAGTATACCCGCGCCCTCTGCACGCCTATAGTTTACCTCTCCAGGCTCCGATACTAGTTCTGCGGTCGCCTGAGCTTGGTGCTTCGGGCTTTGGCCTACCGGGCTTTTGAGTTTCGGGCTCCTAGCATTTCTGATTTGTCGGATGGATCCTGAGACTAAGACCGCGAATCAGAGATCGTGGGGAATATAAGGTGTCGTGTGCCGGGTTGTAGAAGGGCCTTTACCTTTGTTTAGGCACATTAAAACGGCAAACCCTTCAAGAATCTGAACCAGAATTCCAAATCCTTCCAGGACTTTGAATTATGAAAAAAGTGGAATGATTAGACAAGGGAGTCGGGTTTTTTGGACACCTTCGCTAGCTCGAAACTCCCAGCATCCAGACCCAAGCATGCTCGAAGCGAAATGCTATAGGGGCCTCAATAATTACCTATACTCGTTTGGTGGTTCCTTATGGCAATTATGGTATAATGGGCCCCAAGACCCTACTCTAATCATTACGCTCCTTATTGCAATTATGGTATAATGGGCCCCAAAACCCTGCTCTAATCATTACGTTCCTTATTGCAATTATGGTATAACGGACCCCAAAACCCTGCTCTCATCATTACGCTCCTTATCGCAATTATGGTACAATGGGCCCCAAAACCCTACTCTAATCATTGAGGCCCCTATATGACTTCCGAAGCTCCCGAGCAGCTGTCGTACTTGGAAGGTCGGGGGACTTAGTAAGTAGGTAGTAAGTAGACTTGAGAGTACCCGAAAAGGGACCCCAATTGGGGTTGTGATACTTATAAGCCTCTAAAATAACCAGTTACTAAGCCCCCCGACCCTCCTAGTAGCATTCAGGGTAAATGACGACGCGGTGGGCTCATGGGCGCAACAATCAACTGGGCCTCAAACTCCGTGAACCCTAGAATGGGTCTGCAACTTGTACACACATATATATATATATAATTACATATATATGGTGCCGCGTCGCCGCGTCGCAGGCCCCCCCCCCCCCCACCCCCCATGGTATGCCCCCCCACCCCCCCGAAGCCAGGCGTCTCGTCCAATCAAACAGTCACACGTCATCCGCGTAACTCCCCCCCAAGCCAGGTCTCGCCTTGGCAATCGGGGGTGGGTGCGGGAGGGATAACCCACAATAGTGGAACCACAAGACGGCGAACCACAGGGGCGGGGTGGGGAAGGAAAATCAACACAGGGAACCACCGGGCCCCTTCCCTTCCCCTCTCTTCGAGCACAAATGAGAATGTTGTGCGCGATGATGTTGATGTGCTAGTCCCAGTGTGGCTATTGGTGGTACCTTTGCTCTTATGTTGCTCTGGGCTTCGGCACCGCATGTTCATCGCTTTATCTAGTTGAAAACCGTGCTTGGCTTGTGATGTTCTTGCGAAAACCATATCGACCGTTGTCATTCCAAGCCAAGTTTCGGTTGGGTTCGCTACAAGTAAGCTTGAGCACGTATTTGAATGGTTTTCATTCGGGACTTTTGAGCAAGGGACCTGATGAGAGTGCGGATGGGGATCATGAGCACCATCTTCGTCATTGTCATCACCATCATATTCATCACTATCATTGGCTTTGGAGCTCAGGGCAGGTCGGAGTTCAATAGAACTGTATCACATCCTACGGTCCAAACCCTTAGCAACCGGACGCATAGCCATGGACGGGGGCGCAGCCGACCGCAACCACAGGGGGGAGGGGCAGGGGGGAACCCACACCACAGGAAACCACAGAGGGGGAGGGGGGGATACCATGGGGTGGGGGGGGAGGGGGGGCCTAGCAGCGCTGCACCATATATATATATATATATATATATATATATATATAGAGTCTGGGGGACTGTGGGCGTGCGCTTTTGTGAAGTTGTTTGATTCTGTATTTGTTGCTAGCTTGCTTTATGCTAGAATTGTGATGGTACAAGCACATATATGTTGCTTTATAGAATCCATCAGAGACCCACTCGTGCCCGCATTCATGTTATGGCTAGTTGGTTTGCTGGTCTTTCTAAGGCGACCAGAGACACGGCCCTAGTTGCTGATCTTCCCGACTCGAGCTAACGGAAAGTATAAGACTTTTCCGGCACCCTGCAATATCTAGTACCAATACTGTTATTTGTGTTTCGCATTATAGCAAGTTTGGACCTCAGTACATATTGTTTGCATCATATGATTTGCTTCGTTAGTTTTATCGGGCTGAGGACACATAGGCATGGATACTAGTATTCTGTTCTATTGTATTACTTCCAAATATGTCATAAGTTGCAATCACATATATGTGTATTTGTATATGAACATAAGTTATATATATATATATATATTATATATGAAGAGTATATGTGTACGGATAAATATGTATATGCATATGTCTATATATATATATATATACCTACATACAAAGACGGACACACACATATATATATATATATATATACACATGTATGTGTGAAATTGTGCATGGTAGAGAGCTCGGCATGTTTATATATATATATATATATGCATATATATATATATATATATATATATATGTATTTGTATTTATATGTAAATATATTTTCATACATGTACAGTTTGTATATACAGTGCCTTACATTGGTTGACAAATCCTGACCTTTCAATGCACATACATAGATGTATACACATATGTGTGCGCGAGCATGCTTGTAGATGTAGTACAGACTTCGTGATCTGTAAATACTAATTTGTTTGCTCATCTTCGTGTTATTAATACTAACCATGCCCTTTGCATTGCTCTTGTCGGTACGTGTTTAAGATGGTAACCGAGCATTCAACCCAAACACAGACAGTAATAGCACTAGATACACGATACTTTTCAATCCGCACTAAGCCGATGTTCTATAGGTTACCAGCAACAAGTCTATTGTAAGGTGGCACATACATGTACTTGTTATACTTTAGCTATGGTCATGTTCAGAAGAGTAATCGAAATATAGAAGGCATGTTACATGTGGACAGGCTGAACATGTAAATCAATGTACAAATCCTATAGCAGAAAATGTAAATGTGAATGATCCTACAAACATAATGCGCTTTTTGAAGCTTAGGTTTGTTGGCCAGCGTGTTGTATAGATGTGCACCGGTGTTCCAAGTGATCGACTTCATGTAGACACTTATACACAACAAGATAAGACATGTTCAAGAATCTTAAGATCGACAATACCAAACCAGTGTTGTAACAACGGGTATGAAGTTAAAGATGAAACTTCTAGTGGTATCCAATTGCAGTACCTGAAACTGGTAAATAGGTTGCCTATACAGTAACGTGGTGATAAGCAAATCAGTAACTGTGCAAACAAATGAAGTAAGCCTGATTAGCTGATTATTCCTTCAATTTTACTTACGAAGTAAAAGAACGTTTAGCATACGACAGTACTTGTATTTTATGTATACATCCGCACAGTTTACACATACATCTCAAAAATAGGTACTCATACACATTCACGTATGTGCACCTATACACATATATATAAATATGCATACAGACATATTTCACACGCACATGTATCTGTGCACATCCAAGTTTTCTAGTATGCTGTGAAGGGCCTATGTGAGATTGAAATAAGATTAAGTAACTGTAGTAATTTACGACAATATGATCACCAGTACTATACACTTCATCTGGGGTTTTCCTGCAAAAAACAAAAATATCGGCGAATCAATATCGACCTGCATATTTCAGAGACATTTAATAGTCACCGTATTAACAGTAAAAATGGTAGTTACTGTAAAACAAACGGAGCTCAACAAATAATTGGTCGCTGTATCCCGCAGACGCTACTAAGCCTAATTACAAGAGTGACAATGTAACAGCTTTAAACTAGACCAACTGCAGTACTCACACGTATACATGTGCATTGTCTACGAGCCTTGCCGTGAGAGTGCATTGCCCCCCAATGTGTGCCACTGACCCTGGGCGCGCGCGAATTTTGATTTTTTTGGGTTGGCAGCCACTTCCAACAAAAGAACCCAAAAAAACCAAAGAACCAAAAAAAACAAAAAATCCGACACTCTCCGGCCATGGAAATTTCAGTCCAGGAGTCTCTGGCAATTGGTTTTTTTGTTTTTTTGTTCTTTTGGTTTTTTTGTTTGTTGGTTCTTTTGTTTTTTTTGATTTTTTGGTTTTTAGGTCTTTTTGGGTTCTTTTGAAATCTCATCTGCAGCAAAACTCCGTTATTGCAGGGAGCGTACCTCTCTCATTAAGTATTGCGTAAATGATGCTGAAGCTAGCGCTAAAACTCCTGGAAAAGTGCACGCCCAGGGTCCCCCGTTTTGTATATATATGTATATATATATATATATATATGCCGAAAACGTTAACGACCCACATTATTCCGTAGCGTTCCTTGGTATAGTTATACTTTCATATACCCCAACACCTTATCTAATTATGAAGGCCCCTACATCAGTCAGACCTTAGAAAGCCGTAAGGCTCATGGAGCCGTCAACCCTCGACGCGCGAACTGAACCTCAATCACGTCGATCCCTTACATCCTCAACCTGAGACTGCCAAACCCCTAAGCCTTTCAAGCCGAAACCAAAAGCCTAGAAACCCCAGCCTACGCCAAACTACAGAGGTCAGCACATCGCCCGCCGACTTCGGCGTGAACTTTTTCGGGCCCTCTGGTGATGCGGCGCAGGCTCCGGAGGGGTCCATGGCCACAGTTGCCTACAGCGTTCATGGCTTGTGGTGTTTGGGCGGCAAAGGCATCGTCTTGTGTTGTACACACGGGTGTGCGAAAAGGTCTTCTAGGGGTTTAGGGGTTCGTGTGTAATTTTCTGTCAAGTCTTAGGGCTTGGCGTAGAGCTCGAGGTTGAGGGTATGCTCGAGGTTGCAGGCAGCTGCAAAAAGGATTGTAACTGAAGCACATGTCGATGCAGCATTCGTCCAACCACTGCTAAGTGTCGAAAAATGTGTACACAGACCCACCACACTCAAGATAGTCAGCACGCACAGGTCCCTGACTCTTGCTAGCCTGAAAGCCAAAAACCCGAAGTGGCAGGCTACAATGCAAAAGCTCAAAATCGGGATCCGCTTCTTCTCGAAGACGGCGTCGATGCCCCTTCGCTTTAATGTTGCAGATCTCAAAGCAAGATCATGGGCGATGAGACGGATGCGGTCAGTAATCGGTTGGGTGAATTTGCTTCTTGGTGTGCTTGACTCGTCTTTTTCTTTGACCGGTTGTTTGTTACATTGGTTTGAGCGATTGGATGGTTTCTGGACTTGGCAGACGATCTCAGTGCTTGGTTGAAGACTGGTCACCAGTAAAACCCGAATCTCGATGATTGTGATGGCGATGCCGACAGCAACAGGAGGTCTCGGCTAAGAAGAAGCGACTGTGCGGGTCATCGCTCGCCTTTGAGGATGTTTCCGGACTATGTTCGGAGCGATGCCTACATCGAAAAGTTCACGAGGACCCCGGGACTTACCTTTAATTAGTAGGGAATGGAGGAATGGTAGTGGTAGTAGTAGTAGTAGTAGTAGTAGTAGTAGTAGCAGTTGTACTTGTACCCCATTCCTCCATTCCCTACGAACCGAGGCTCTGAAAAGGCTTGGGCTGTGCAATGGTGCGCCGGGGCGTGATACAAAAAGGCAGACCCGATCTTGGCATGCGGGTGTATCTCGGAAGGCGAGTGTATTTATAGGACTGGTATAGTGTGGTGTATGATACCTTGCTACACTGTACGAGACGTAGCGGCCTGTGACGGAACAGTGTAGGTCAGAAAGCATTGGAGCCTTGAACCCTAAACCCTAAACCCTAAACCCTAAACCCCTAGCATCAGTGACCGGTGCTCGGGCCTATGTCCCAATCTCCGAGTGCCCCGCAGGGTGCAGGTTTTCAGGGCTTAAGGGTGAGAGTCGAACTCCCCATCTGGGGGCTGTTCTAAATTATGGTCCCTTTTTGGGCCCTATAGTAGTATAGTCCTTATTGTATAGGGTACCCCAAAAGGGACCATAATTTAGAACAGCCCCCATCTGTAGATCCAACCTGACGCAGAAGGAACCGTCCTACTTGAAGGATCAGCGGGCGCAATATGCAGCTTGTAAGTGCGGTCATAATTCGGACAACCGTATGACCAGTGCTTCCAATTCCACTAGGCATGATAACAACAATAGTAGCATTTATTCCCAAGCATAATAGCAGTAGTAGTAACAGGAAGAACATCACTCGTAATCATAACTTACCTTGTGAGGCTTGAAGTAAGCAAAGGTCCGAGTGCCGAACAGCCTGGACACTCTCGGCATATTTCGTGGAAGACTGTGCCTTTTCAAGTGTTGAGCCCTAGAAGTCTCGCCTCGCGAGCAACCGCTTACAGAGGTAGTAGAATTTCAAGAATTAACCTTTCCTTTAGGATCTGGACACGTGACATGCAAGATCTGCAGGACCATGATGACCTTTCAAGCTTATGCCCGAGAGATTGATTACTGGAAGCACTTGGATCATGACTTCATCGCCCTGGGCCATGCCAATCTCAACGCGGCTTGGCTTACGAAGCCCTAGGCCCCAAGCCGTAATCCTAAGCCTTAAACCGCAGACCAGACATCTCTCGAAACAACAACCCTAAACCCCTAAACCCCTACACCCCTAAACCCTACACCCCTAAACCCCTAAACCCTAATCCCAAACAACAACACTTCGAGATCCGAAAGCATGAGCCAAGCCTTGAGGCCCGGGCTCTTTAGTTACCTTTACTTAGTAGGGAATGGAGGAATGGGGTACAATTATAACTACTATTACTACCATATAACTACCATATTATTATCATATAACTACCATATAATTACCATATAACTACCATATAACTACTATTACTACCATTCTTCCATTCCCTACTAACCAAAGGCAAATTATAGGATTGATAAGGCCCCTATATTATAGTACCCTTATATAGATCCCTCATAGTAGCCCTTATAGACCCCTTTATGTACAAATATAACTACTATTACTACCATATTACTACCATATTACTATCATATAACTACCATGTAACTACTATTGCTACCATTCTTCCTCCCTGCAAGCGGAGGTGCGTAAGGGGGCTAGATTCTCCTGACCCAAGGGGTCTTTCGTCGACGGCTTGCACCTTAGGCGGAAAAAGGAGCATATTATTATCATATAACTACCATATAATTACCATATAACTACCATATAACTACTATTGCTACCATTCTTCCATTCCCTACTAACCAAAGGTAAGTTTAGGCCCAGCCCCCAGAGCTGGGACTCAAGAAGTTCCGTGAGCTACTTGGAGGTTCATGGGTAGTTATGAGGGTTCCTTTAAGGGCGCCCCTTTAAAGGGATCTATAGGGATTCTATAAGGGTATAGGGTTTAGGGTTCATGGGTAGTTACAAGTGGGGTTATAAGTAGGGTAACTAATTATACTTATAACCCATTTTAGGGGCGTTATAAGCCCATTTATAACTACCCATGAACCTCCAAGTGGTCTAGAGTTTGGGTTTTAGGACTCCTGCGTTGGCATCCCTCGTCAAACGAGAAGGCCCAGCTGTTGAGGAGTGTTCGCTGGCACACAATCCAGCCCATGCTGAAAAGGGTTTCCACAAGTCTGTGCAAAAAGGTTTTAGGGTTTCGGGGTCTAGGGTTTAGAGAGAGGGTTGAGGAGTTTAGGGTTTAGGTACTTTTTGGGGGTTCCAAATCCGCCATGAAGCGCCGAAGGACGCGATGAGTCTGATGATGCTGGAGGTTCTAGGTTAGGTGATGCGCATGTCGAGGGAGCGCCTTGAAGTTGTTTGATCCGAAGATAAGGGTGTACAAACGCGAAGCCACTTGCTTGGCCCCGAATCCTAAACCTTCATTTCGCAGATCAAACTCGTGCTGGACTGTGTCGCAACGAAATAACTTGTGTGGCTGCTGCAGCCCAGAGCCCAGGTAGATAATGCCTATTTTTGGCGAGATGAGAATGGCAAGCTGGTGCCTGTGCCGAACATGCTATTCCCAGGTTTCGGACACAGATCGTGCCCCGGAGTTTGTGTTTTGGACCGTCAAGGGTTCTTGTTTCCCAGCAGGTGGCTTGCTTGCAGAGTTTCTGTTGAATAAAGGAACTAAACCCTGACAGGCTGGGACTGGCGGCCGGCTTTCGAAGCGTAGTGGTCCCATGTATGCGCGGCATATCTCGCGTTGGATTCCTGCACCCGGAAGTAGGGAGTAAGGTGTTGGCGCAGTGCTGAGGGCAGGCAGCAGAAGGTTTCTCAAAAGCAGGACTCAGATAAACTGTTTGTGGCCCCGTTGAACACGACTTCGGCTGGTAGGGTCAGGGTTTCTTCGCAGCCACTGCCTTGGGAAGCTTCGCCTGCACTAATCAGAGAATTCAGAGAATTCTGGTAGCCATCGTGCTCGTAACAATGGATTTTCATGTACCTGCTACTTCATGTCCGCGACTTCAACCCTAAACCCAAACTCCCCAAAACCCTAAGCCCTCAAATCCTTAAGCCCTAAACCACTGGAACGTAGTCAGAGCCGCTTATCCCTGTCGAGGATTGTGGAGTTCTTGATTGGGGTGGCTTTGGATCCGCTTGCGGCTTTGGTGCAAGCAGGTCGCAGGAGGAGTTTCGGGTGTCCTTTGGAAGTTAGGGTTCCGAGTTTAGGGTAGTGGCTTCAATTTTTTTCAAAAAGGGGTTGTGCCCTTAAAAGGGTCGTGGTGGAACCCGGTCCTAAAGCAACAGGCATGCTGCTATGGCTACACTAGAAAGGGCATTTACACACTCATAGCTGATCCCTTCTTTGCCGCAGACCCCAGATCGAAATCCTCCCTTCTATGCAGGGCCTCGGGCACTCAGGATGTCGAGTTGACTTAGGGGTACTTAGAAATGCTTTTATATTTGGTTATTTTAACCCCTAGGAAACAGCTGAAATTATGATTTTTGCTAGGGTTCTAAGTTCAGTATAGTTGAGTTGTAGGATCCAAGGCTTTTGTATTCAGCTTAGCTTGTAGATTTCAGGGTCGCGGGGTTCGCCCCATTCCCAGGTGTTGGGCACAAACTCTACTGGTACATCAACTGCGCGGAGTGGGCTGGGGGCTCAGATGACAATGCCGCTCAGGCAGTAAGGACGGATAGTTTAAAAAGAGTGGAGGATTGGAGGCTTGCGAATTTAAGTTCAGACTGTAGAAACTCCTGGTTGCTCGCAGCCAGACATCACAGAACGCGACACAGCAGGACGTAGCTAGGCCCAGGAAGTGTTTCGATTTCAGCTGCAGTGCTTAACCCTACGGCCTTTAGCTGTCACGAGTACAGCTTCTTCGACTGTTACTTCCCTGCAATGCGGGCTTTGTCCTTGCAAGGGAGGAGGGGAAAAGAAACCCTGTGTTAAGAGCAAGGCTTCATCTTCAGGGTTGAACAGCCGACAGCTCCAAAGTGGTCCTGCCATGCCCGAAACTTTGACCCAGATACACAAACCAGGGCACACGACCTACCAGCCTTTAATACGGCCAGTTTAGGGCCCTAGTATAGTACCTTAAATAGTAGGATCCTTATCAAAACCCCCCAAAACAAGGTACCCCTAATTTTCGGGAAACTCCCATATTGGCCTCCGTACCAGCCCGAGGACAACAACCGCGACAACCTCCGCTTCTACGTGGAGACCTTCGTTTGGGTCTCAGTGCCGCCTGTGAGTTAAGGCTGCTTGGAGGGTCGGGGGACTTAGTAACTGGTTATTTTAGGGACTTATAAGTAGGGACTTATAAGTACCATAACCCCAATTAGGGTCCCTTTTAGGGTGCTTAGTATAAGTCTACTTGCTACCTACTTACTAAGTCCCCCGACCCTCCAAGTGGCTGTCTGGGGCGTCAAGGCTTCGGCTCAGGATTTGCGGCTTTAGGTGTTAAGGAGTTCAGTTTAAGGTTATATAAGGGGTTTGGGGTTTTGCGGGTTTAGCTTTAAGGGATTTTGGGTTAAGAGTTTAGGTTCAGGACCCAGACTTCGCGGGCTTCCACTTTTCTGACTCACGGGCACTGGTTTCAAACAAATTTCACAGAAGCATCACCGCAGTTTGGGTGCCACAAGAATTCTATTCCTGCTGGCCCCGATGACAAACCAGCTTTTCAAGCTAGCTTTGCGAAGTCTCAGGGCCCCGCTATCCTGAAAGACACGCCTGCAAGTTTGCTTTTTTTCCCAGATATCTCCAAACATAGAAGCCTGAATGATTCGTGGATTCCTTACTGGACTGACTCAAGCACAACAAACCCCAAAACCGCCCTAACCTAATTAACAACCGCCCCTTTGTTAGCTGGGGGCTTGAGGTTTAAGGTCGGTCCCGTCTGTCGGCCTTTCAGCTTGGGACCCGAAACCCAAACCCCAAACTTATCTCGGTGGCAATTTGGGAAACTTGTGGTTCCTATAAAGGTACCTATTCATAAATACTTTTCAGAGCCCCAAAACTACAACCCAGTTATAGACTCTAAGAAGTCCCGTCTGCCCTGGAGAGAGGATGGGAGGATGTTTGCTCTTTGCCGGCTGTAGGGTTCATCCTTGAGAGCTCTAGCACTGCGAAGCATGATGACCATCCTCACTTTGATGATGAAGTTTCTTGCCATTCTTCTTCTTGGTATTACTATGATGGCTCTTTTTTCGACAGCTTTTCGTGAGGGTCCCGATCGTGGGAGTTGAGAGGGTATCCTTCAGTGCTTTCGAGGTGGATAGAGCCCAACCAAAATTGGAAGGCGGCCCTTTCTGGAGCACTGCGACCGTCTCGAAGGTAAGCTCTGCACCCTAACCCCAACGCTCCTAAACCATATGGCTTACGCAATAAAGGGCTTATATGAACCTATGTAAGGAGCACACACCCTCACTCACGACTTGAGCCCCCATCTTGGTGTACAAGTTCGTCCCCAGGTGGAGACCTACCATGCCGAGGGCGGTCCCAAGATCGATCCGGTGACTCTGCTGAGCAAATCCGAGAGCCCATGGTTTTAAGGAGGAAGGAAGGCTTTTGGGAGTGTCCGGGACCCGTTTGGTTCGGGGCCTCAAGATTAGAAGATGGAAGCACTTGTTTTTGGATTTTAAAGAATCGTGTAAAGGCTGCGGCGGAGAAGAATGACAGCCTTGTCAGTCCTTATGGCCCCTCTTAAGTCAGCTCTAAGCTCCGAGACATCAGAGCCCCAAAGGCCAAGACCACCTGGAGGTCCTCCTAGCGTCTTCGGTCTCCGTCTTTGTGCATTCCTTTCCTTGCTCCCATCTTGGCCTCGCAGCGAGCGACTAAGACGGGTCAAAGCATTCTGCAGTTCCATTCATTGTGCTGCTAATTTTTATGTGCATGCACATAAAAAGTAGCAGCACAATGTCCAGGCTAACACTGATCAACAGCCAATCTTATTTGCCAAATGGTTCCAAACCCTAAACCCCCAAGCCGATGTGCGCATGGCTGTAGTCAACCGTTCAACCGAGACACCCTGCAATGCGGGCTTCGTCCTTGCTAGGTAGGAGGGAAAAAAGAACGCCGATCTGCGGACTGGGATGGCAGGGACTCCAGGTATCCGGTGTTTTTGTTGCTCGACGTCTCGACACGAAGGTTTTCAGGAGTACAAAACCAACGCCTGCAAAGAGTAATAGTATTACTCCAGGTTTCTGATTGTAAGATATTGTAAGTAGACAATGTCCCCCGGCAAGACTTCAAGAGGCCTGGATGCAAAACTGTATACAATAATATGATACACGTCAAAGCCCTCTTCTACTTATGAAGGGCCCTGTAATTTGGGCTTTGTGCATCAGGATTGAGAGTTTAAGGCGTTCAGGCTTGAGCGAAGGTTGTTATGAAGCAGCTCAGGGGCTTCGGGACTCGCTTTGGATACGATTGATGATATAAATCCTGCAGTACCTTAAAGGACCCTGGACTATGGGAATTCTGGCATGTTCCTTTTTATGGGCACTGCAGGTTTTGTGCCATTAACCGTATGGATACCAGCAGCAGCTGCAGCAGCGCTGCAACAGCAGAGACGAAGAGAGCAACCGTTCTTCTTGCTGCGGTCGTGAGAGCAAGTGTTTCGTTACGAACCTAAGCCCAAAAAGACTACATGAACGAAAGAAGCATGACCAGACGAAGGAAAGCAGGAGTTACTCAACGTAGCGTTTTGTTCAGGGGCACTTCTGATGGCACAGGTTCAGAGACACTGCCAAAGCGCAACAGTGGAACTGACAATGGTGCTTCGATTCGCCGACGCCGTCAGAGTGGTAGTAACAGAGGCGGCGGTAGTTAGTGCAGCCGAGCGACGAGGTGGCAAGTCGTAGCAGTAGTTGCAGAAGGAGTAATTAAGAAGAAAGAGCAGCAACAGCAGCAGCGCATGAGCAAGAATGCGGCAAGAACGTTAATTCCAGCTGAGGATACCTTGGAGAAGATGCCAGGCGCTTAGCTGCCACTGTTTCACCACCGCTTGACAGCAATATCCCGAGTCTGGAACAAGCAGCGAAAGGGCTTCAGCTAATACAGGGGCCTTAATAACTAGACTAGGGTTTGGGGAAAAAACAAGCAGAATTACAAGAACTAACCCCCAAAAGCCTATTCCAATTGTTAAGGCCCTACACTATATCCCGGAAGTTAGGGATTTTGAGTTTCCAGTGTGCCTTTGCAGGGCCTTCTGCACCCCAGGCCTCAGTTCTTAGTAGGGAATGGGGGAATGGATTATGGAGATTATTATTGGGGACTATATAGGGACTACTTTACCCAGACCCCCAGGAGGATCCGAAAAGTAGATCCCTTAATGATTTAATGGGGGTTCCTATAAAGTACCTTTAGTAGTATAGGGCCCCAAATTCGGGGTCTGGGCAGGGATTCATTCCCCAATTCCCGACTAAGAACCAGACAGAGTTTCCAAGTGCATGGCGTCTCGTCTCGGCCTTGAAAGACCCATAATTACAAGAGCGGCAACCGGTTTTTCTCGTTGAAGCCCCTCATACAACCATTCACAATACAGGTTCTATACCTCAAAAGCGACCACTGCTATAACAAGTTCTCAAAAAGTTGCTGCATTAACGCAGATGTGAACGAGACGATGTTGGAGAGCCAGCAATGCTGAGAAGCTTCCAGAGCTCCGCAAGCTCTCACATTGCCCCTGTGCGCTTAGTAACAGGGAAAGTTTAACTGGGTATGAATTGAGGAGTATTTTTGGTTTCCCCTGTTGCGCAATATAGAGCCCTAGTTCTGGACAATTTGGGGGGACTGTTGAAATCGACACCTCGTAAAGGATCGATACGATCCAAAGACCCCCTCTTCCCTTTGCAAAGCCTTCAAAACACTCCGACCTTAGCCTCTTCTAAACTTCCTAAACCCAAAACCCTCAGCCCTATGCCCTAAACTTCCTAAACCCGATACTTCCTTAAAACTTCCTAAACCCTAAACTTCCTGAACCCCAAAACTTCCTAGACCCTAAACTTCCTAAACCCGAAAACTTCCTAAACTCTAAAACTTCCTAAACCCTAAACTTCCTAAATCCTACACTTCTTGAACTCTAAACTTCCTAAACCCTAAACGTCCTGAACTTCCTAAAACCCGAAGCCTCAAGAAGCTCTGAGGATCAAGCTTACTGGCCTGGGAAATCTCTCGCCCTTCGGTACATTTTCGAGGTAGGTTTGGCGTTTTGGGGTGTTGTTGTCAGGCTCATTTGTGTTGTACATTGCGTAGTCTCTGTGCTTTCATTAGCATTGTGTCCTATTTCAGGCCTTAGGGTCTTAGGAGAATTTAGGTTTGTAGGGTGCTGTGGTTTAGGATCTGTGATGCTGACTCCTGGATTTGCGAAGCCGGCCTCATGGTGGTCGCTATAAAGTTTGCGGCTTGTAGAACCGCGGGTTCACGGTTTGAGGTTTAGGGTTTCGGGTTCGATTTGGAGCCTCAGCCAGTCTTGCGAGCACGCTGTCTTGAAGCCTTTGGGCATTGTACGGGTCGTAAGTAGCTTGCACTTGGCATGCGCCCCGGGGTTTTAGCTTCTCTGGATGTGATCGATGTTCCTAGTGTTGTTGGGGCCCTAAACCCTTAAACCGGTCAAACCTTTACTAGATAGGATTGTGGGACATTTCGTATTTTCCTTATTTGGGTTTATACGGGGCCCTACATATAAATATGTTTCAGGGTGTTTAAAGGCCAACCCAGTTAAGCCCCAAAAGTCTGGTGAAGGGTTTCCTGGGTTCATGTTAAGAGCCTTTTGTTTACTTACCATCATCAAAAAACCGTGGTGCGTACTATAGATCCCTAATCTGCTAACTTAGATCCCAATCATGGTAGCTTAAGTCGCAGTTCTTCAGGGCTTCCTCGGCACGACTAACACAGCCCCATGGCCTTCGTCTCCGGACAAGAGCTGAGGGTTGGAGGCATAAGGCATAGCTCTGGAGCCCTTCTTCCAATAAAGGCGAAATTCAAGAGAAATCTCGGGGAGCTTAAACTTTTGTTGACTTACGTAGGTGACCCTCTTTGCAATGGGTGTGTCCACAAAGGCAATCGTTTGAATGTTGTGCCATGTCTTTTGAGCTTTTGCTATCAGGGAATTCAGAGAGTAGGTTTCTGGCAGCCAATATGATGCTTCTTCAGACGCCCGGCGCCAGCCCGTGACTCAAAAAGGCTTCTGGCAGGCTTCGGTCCAGTTGTTCGAGAGACCTCAACCTCAAAGCCAACCGTTTCGAGATGAAGGGAAGACCACGAAACCCCTAAAGTCTAGACTGAAAATAGTGGGCTGCCAAAACGCAGGCCCCACAGCCTCCTCTTCTGGAAGTCTAATGTAGGGACCTCAACTTAATTATCTATACTATTTTGGGGGGTTCCTTATTACACCTCTGGCCTCATGGGCTTCAAAAACCCTATTCTAATTATTAAGGCCCCTATATTACATTGTGGCTAAGGACCATGATTGCAGCAGTTCCCGACTGCTTACGGCAACTCCCTGAGGGTGAGTGGTGCCTTGGTGTCAAGTTTGGCCACAGAAACCCTGAACTCCTAAACCCCCAACCCTGAACCCTTAACGTGAAGCTGTAGTCGACTGCTCTTCGAAGATACCCTGCAATGCAGGCTTTGTCCTTGCTAGGTAGGAGGGAAAAAACCCTCGGCACAACAGCCTAACCCCTGCATGGGCTGAGATCGAAGCCCCTACTGGCTATCCGTGACGTAATATGGGGGCCTGAATAATTGCCTGGACTACTTGGGGGGGTCCTTATTATAAGTCTAGCATAGTGAGCCCCGAAACCCTATTCTAGTAATTATGGCCTCTATAATGAAAGATTAAGGTCGGGGCTTTGGGGTTTCGGGTCTTCAGCCTAGTCCGATTGGATGTAGGGGTTCGAAAAAGGACCCTCGTAACCTGCAGAAGCCGATTCAGGTTCAGGGCCTTTCTTTGCCTTAGGCGAGCACGCATTTCCGGTTTAGGGTTTAGGGTCTAGGGTTTAGGGTAAAGCTGTGGTGAGAAAGAAGCGCCTCAAATATGGAATGCCTTAAGGTAATGCTAAACGTAAAAGCCCTCCCAAAATGTTGGGGGTGTTGAGAACTTGAACGGTGAGGGCGAGCATCCGCGATCGGATGGACCCGCGCATCACCACGAATCTACATGGCAAGAGCGTCACGGCCGCAAGATACCATATACAAGATAAAGAATACGGAACCCCCAAAATAGGTAACTACTAAGGCGCCTATACTAAATCCTTAGAGTAATAGCCGTTATACGTATATGGAAGGGCCACCCGGCAGGCAAGGCTGCCCATGTTGCGGGCTTAAGGGCAGTGTCTCGGGGCATTCTCAGGCATACAGCACCACACCGCGGACCCTAAATTCTGCAAAAGTTGTGTGTACATGATTTCTTGTGGCAGATATTTGCGAAGGTGGTGGTGCGGCTGGTGGTGGTGGTGGCTGTGGTGCATGTGGTGGAGTGGCTGTGGTGGTGGTGGTGGTCCTGGCGGCGAGGTGGAGGTGGTGGCGGTGGTGGTGTGGTGGTGTGGTGGTGTGGTGGTGTGGTGGTGTGGTGGTGTGGTGGTGTGGTGGTGTGGTGGTGTGGTGGTGGTCGTGGTGGCGGTGGTGGTGGTGGCGGTGGTTGCAGTCATAGCAATAGTGGTAGTCGTCGTCGTCGTCGTCGTAAGTACTGGTGGCGGTTCCGCTAGTCGCCATCTGTCTCTATTGCAGGTTTTACTACTGGAGTACCTGCATTCGTTTACCGTGAACTGAGCATTCCATGGATTGAGGCGCATGTGTACCAGTACCCAAAAGTATTATTGCGTGATGCTAGGTACCCAGCGTCATTTCGCACTCCTGTTTGTTAGACCAGGAGATGTATGCAGCTGTTTCGTGAATGGTATCCGTCCGTGTTAATATCCGAGATGAGCAGTTGGAATCGTGACGTTCAGGTTTTTCTGCTGTGTTCTCGTGAGTCTGGAAAGGCACACTCCGAACCACCCTCCGGGCCATGGACAATGGCCTCCGCATGATCGAGGACCAACGGATTCCTTTCGCTAGGGCTTCAGGGTTTTTTCTGCGTTGCGCGCTTTGGGTTCCGAGATATGTGCCGTGCGAACGTAGGAAGGAGGGTAGATCTCCAGGGATTCAGGACTCAAAGAGTCGATCCGGCATCGGCAGGCTTCTATTTTACACATTGGGAGCCAATGCGGAAGACTCTCACGCGACAACAATGTGACAGGTCACACATGCTAGCAACGACCTGCTATGCAGTCAGGTTAGACTGAGGCTGAGAGCTTCGGTTGCGCAGGGCTACCCCAAAATAATACGAAATGGCAACGCAAAGAAGCTGTTCCTCGAGACGGCTGCCGCGATCGGCTGACTCTGGCAGCTTCGGTTCGGGTGCTTTCGGCCCAAACACTAAACCTGAGTTTTAAAACCGGGGACCCCGGGCTCTCTCGAACTGCGTCCGCAAGGAGATGCAAGTGGATCAACTGTGCCTGGCCTGAGAGAATGGGCGTTAAAGGGTTGCGAGCATTCAAGTTCCGATGTTCGATGAGTTGATGATCAAGGGCCTCTCACATGCAGGGCCATGAAGGCCACGATAAAGACGGATATATCCTAGTCTATGGTCTCAGCCCTTCGATCTTGAACTGCACCTGAGCTCTAAACCTTGAACCCGCACTCTCCTAACGCTGTCACGTAATAAAGGAGTCTGAACAAGTAATTACCAACACTGGTCCTGAGACTTGTTTTGTTCCACCTCAAACTAAGGATGTCTCTATAAATCGGCATTCCTGAAATCACGCGATATTGTGCTGGAGTTTTCCAACCAAGATTTCCTCAGAAGGGATGTTCCTAAAATCACTCCTGATTTGAGTTAACAGTCTGGGTAGCCTTCGAGGTGCGTTTTCGGATCCTGGCACATACTCTTCAGATGATCCAATGATCCAATCATGCACCCTATTTCTAGCCAGCTTGCCAAAAGCAGACCAGCTGATGCATGAGCCCTGGTGGCTGTGCGTTCACCTTTCTGGGGTATTCACATGGGAGCTCTACACCCGCAGGCCGTGTTCTAAACATTCAGGCCAAGGGCGCGTATGATCCAACCCTGAAGGGAACCCGCCTTAAGGCTGTTTTTGCTATGGCCAAGGTTGGAGAACTGGATTCGAGAGGTGCCCGTGCGGAAAGACTAAAGTCGAAGTGGGACCAGAAACCCCCAACACCCTAAACTCAAAAGGCCTCCCAGCCCTAAATCCCAATGTTTCTCAGTCCAGGGTGCGCGAACTTGTCATGCTTACGGGTCGATGATTCTCATGCTTTAGGGTTCCCCTTGTGGAGGCTGTACACGTGGGGGCTACATTACAATACCGGGGCGGAGGGCTTCCGAATCTGGGTTGAAAAGGCTCGTCTGAAACGCCCACTTCCCGATTGGCATAGGCATTACCATACTCATACTCTTCTATATGCTTTTGTAGCTGTCCAAAGCTTATACTCAGTGCGTTATATAAAATCATCGTTCGGATCATGATAGGACGCCCAACTTGATTCAGGGAAACGTCCGTGACTGAGGCAGAAACTAGAAGATGTGCATAAGCTCCTCAGGAACCCGAATCTCGAAACCGTAGACCCAGAGACTCCAATATCCCTTAATTAAGGAATATACCTTAAATCATATTAAGGATCCTACTATAAGTTAAGGTATATTCCCTAGGCGCCTTAATAATTCAGAAGGGGACGCCGTGGACGCTTGTGTCTTCCTTGTCGGTTGTGTTCCCAGCCGGTGCCCTGACTTAATGACTTAATTTTTTTAAGTCATTAAGTCGGGGCCCTCCCGGATCCAAGATCCAAGATTGCAGGAAAAAGTTTCTTGGATCCATCTTGGATCCAGCCGGGGCCCTGACTTAATGACTTAATCTTTTTAAGTCATTAAGTCGGGCCCCTCCCGGATCCAAGATGGATCCAAGAAACTTTTGTCTCCAATCTTGGACCTTGGATCCAGCCGCGGCCCTGACTTAATGACTTAATTTTTTTAAGTCATTAAGTCGGGGCCCTCCCGGATCCAAGATGGATCCAAGAAACTTTTGTCTGCAATCTTGGATCTTAGATCCAGCCGCGGCCCTGACTTAATGACTTAATTTTTTTAAGTCATTAAGTCGGGGCCCTCCCGGATCCAAGATCCAAGATTGCAGACAAAAGTTTCTTGGATCCATCTTGGATCCAGCCATGACCCTGACTTAATGACTTAATTTTTTTAAGTCATTAAGTCGGGGCCCTCCCGGATCCAAGATGGATCCAAGAAACTTTTTTCTGCAATTTTGGATCTTGGATCCAGCCGGGGCCCCGACTTAACGACTTAAGTTTTTTAAGTGTTTAAGTCGGGGCCCCGGCTGGATCCAAGATCCAAGATTGCAGAAAGATGTTTCTTGGATCCATCTTGGAGCCGGGGCCCCGATTTGAACACGTAAGTTTTTCCAAATCTTTAAATCGGGGCGCGTGGCTCTCGGAGCGGGTCCAAGATTTTTGTTCCTGCAATGTTGATTCTCGGACCCAGCGGGCCCAGCATTGTGTCTGTCTGGCACATAACGGAAACCTCAATGGAATTCCACCTTTCCACATGTGCTGCGTCCAAAGCCACAGAGCTTTGTACATGTGGAGATGTGGAAATGCATTGGGCTTTCCATATTTCCAAACCTGTTGACCTTAATTCTGCAGAGCTCAGGATCATAGGGCTCCCAATAATTATGTACTATAGTCTGTTCCACCAAACCAGACTACAGGCGTGCCGCTGATATACTATAGTAGCCATTTGTTTTTACACCATTGCGAAACCATGCAACACTGTAACGTCCAAGGTTATCCTATATTGCGTTGGTGCTAGACTAGGCTATGTTTGAATGTAGTAAGTTGCACTACCATATACCAAGCCCCTTTGTGCTATGCTGGATTACACGATACCGCATTGCATTGCATAGCAGTCGACACAGCACCACTCAATATTTGATAGTTAATCGTCATCTATGCTCGAGTTTACTGTACTGGGTTTGCCCGTATTTAAAGGTACTACATTGCACTTTGCTATACTAGACTGCATTACACCATACTAGATTATGGCGTCAATGCTTATCTTTAATACATTGTACTATGCTACGCTCTGATGACCTAAATTGAAACATTGTATATCATATCATATGCATAGCCGATACAAGCAATTGAAGGCCCTTCGATTAGTCCAGTGAAAGAAGATTAGCGTAATGGGAAGTCGAACTCGTGATTTTACTCAGTTTACTCATCGTATACGTTGACATAACACACACTACCAAAGAAAGCACAGCCTCAATTCGTACTTGCGATATACCCCGCCATTTTGGCACCGAGAGTACTGCGAGCAGATACCATGTGGTGTCGACCCTGAGCCTTGTAAGTGGATATGTGGTGTGCATGGTACCACATTCTTCGGTTCATGCACGCAAATCGCTCTTTCTATGACCTATGCTCGTGCTTTATATAGTTCACTATAGAACTGACGGCAGAATAGTACACTAGACTCCTGACTATAATTCGCCAGACTATGCTAGCGCACTATACCTTGCTATATCATGCTATGCTCTACTATACCTTCCTAAAATAGTAAACATAGTAAACAGGGCCATGCAACAGTGTATTTTCCTACACCATGCTGCGGTAGTGCTATACTAGACTATCGTATCCCATATAGTGTAGGCTATACCACACTGCAATATAGCGTCAACGCTACAATATGCTATCGTGCACTTTACTGCCAATGTCATATCACAACATATTGTAATACACTAGACTAGAACATGAGGCTGATCTCTGTCTTCTACCTTCGACCTACAGTATTCATATTCAACAGGTTCGTATGATATCAGACTACCATAATCTGTATCTATAGCACAGTATACAGCTGTTCTGTATCATGCTATACTACACATACATGATGAACTAGACTGTACGTCGCAATACTGCACTATACTGTTCTGTCCCATATTACGGGGCACCATGCCATATTATATCTTACACTCCAGTTTACGGCACCATGCCATACTATACTTACGCTCTACTATACTATACCCTACTTTTGTATGCACATGCGAAAAGTACCACAATGCCACGCCTGGTGCCTCATAAGTTATATTAAAGCCCGGCCGGATCCTGGTCAGAGGTTTTCGGGTAAGCTTAACATTGGTTCATGAGAAGCTTCATGAGGAGCAAGCAGGCCATAAGATAGAATCTACCGAGAATACATCGTAATTCGCGCTGTTTCATATGGCGTCTATCTATAATGAGCCTTGGACCAAGGTAATATACGGATAGGAAACTACATGAAGGTGGGTCTTCGAAGGGGGTGACCATGGCTGCTTCTGGATGGGTGTTGCTCATTTTTATGTTTTCGACTGCTTGATGTTGTGATACGGTGTGGAACAAACAAGCGTCCACAGCGTCCTCCTCTAATAATTACCTATACTATCTGGGGTTCCCTATTATAAATATAGTATCATGGTCCCCAAAAAACACTATTCTACTTACTAAGGCCCCTCTATCAGAGGCCTTTACGATGCCAGTTCAGGGTTTTCAAGCAAAAAGAGCTCAGGTTCTGACGCTTTAAGTTGCGTCAGAAGCTACTGTACTCCTGAATAGCCCAAACCCTATACCCTAAACCCTAAACCCAAACCCTGAAGTCCTAAACCCGGGAGCCCCAAAGCCCAAAAGTCCGCAAACCTGAAGACCTAATCCCTGCAGATCCCAGTCAAAGTACTCTGAGCACCCGAGACTTTCGTTTGGCTTGACTGAGTTGCCCTAACCCCTAGACCCTTTAGGAGGGAACAAAACCCTTCAAAACTTTGAACCCTAAACCCTAAGCCCCAAAGCCCAAAGGAACCGAAACCTCGAAACATTGTAACAGGTCTGGGTCGGCAAGCTGGGCTTTGAGGCAAAGACGGAGGAAATGATCTTCGCAGGCCATCTATAAAAAAGAACAAGAAATCAGGACATGTTTGGGCATACGCATGATCCCTACACCCTCGATCTTTGGTTTTGTAGGATCAACTGAAGGTTTGTTTGCGTGGCCTTTGCTCAACTGCACTCAACCACTCAGGGCTTGCAGGCAGGGTTTGGAATTGGGTTGTGCAGCCAGACGTCCTGGAGGGTACTGCAGGGTTTAAGTGGCATTGAGCGTCTACTGTACGCCTTCAATCTTATCGTGGGGTTCCAAGATAGAAACCGAAGCATTCGATTCGGGGATCTGCTGTAGTGCAGCAAAGCCTGAGCACAGGCGGCGGCGCAGAAGCGGAGATTAAGCAGCTGGAAGGAAGGTGCGAGAAGGACGCTTGCTGAAGGGAGGGTGTCAGCTTCCTTCGGGGGCCTCAAAAGGTAGGATGAAGGTAGGTGGGACCTTCCCAAATAAGAGTCCTTATCTAAGGGATCCTTAATCCCACCTACCTTCATCCCACCTTGTGAGGCCTCCGATTCCTGGCTGCGCACCTTCTGAATCTATAGACTCCTTGTAGGAGTTACATGGAATTTCTTTGTAATTTTCCTCATGCAAAACACAAGAGAATATTAATCACCTTATGTTTTATCATGCTTCTAAGGAGGCTCTAAATTCCCAAAGCTTACAAGTTGAAGCTGAAACAGCTAGATGTTGAGCGCTAGCGTTCCTACTATGGATCCTAGTGGGGATGCTTTTGGTTTGTTGGCACTTCGGTTTCCGATTGAAGCCCTTTAAACCGATGGTATGGCCTGATATCGCCATTCCTTGCGGCTCGCAGTACGTACTCAGCTGCGTGTGTTCGGCATCAACAGTAGAGGGCCGGGTAGGGGTTTCTCGGAGTTACTAGTGTTCCGGGTGCGAGCAAAGCTGAAACGCTTGTTAACTACCCAGAGCCTTCAAAACCCCTTAATTAAGGAATATACCTTAAGTCATACCAGGGATCCTATTATAATTTAAGGCATATTCCTTAATTAAGGGGTTTTGGAGGCTCCGGGTAACTACCAATGAGCTTTCCTGCACGACTTGCCGACTCGATCTCCACAAGGAGCGACAGAAGCCGCCGCTGACTTGGACACCGATCTCCATCGATTTGGTGCTCGCTAACCACGAGAAGGCGCGAAGCGCAGGTTCTACAGCTTAGGGTTCAGAAGCTTCAGGATTGGACTTTCATCAGATAAGAATGGGACGCGGCGAAACAGGAATCCGACTCCAGAGAGGAAGAGCACCACGCCTGGACTCGCGAAACACTCGTCGCAGGAGCCTCCTTTCGACCTTTGCCCTGCAGTTCCCCAAACCCTCCAGCAGACCCAGAGACTCCAACATCCCTTAATTCAGGAATATACCTTAAATTTTTAGTAGGACCCCTAATATGATTTAAGGAATATCCCTTAATTAAGGGATATTGGAGTCTCTGGGGAGCTTTAAACTCAAGCACTGCAACCCGAGGCCCTGAGCCCTAAAAGCCAGGACCATGGCAAATCCGAAACTCCTACAACCCCAAATGGGAGTTTCCGAAACTAGGAGTACCGTATGTTGGGGCCCTTCTAATAAGAATCCTACTATTTAGGATACTATAGACACTATATTAGGGTTCCGGATTATTTTAACGGAAACTCCCAAATGACAACAGCAAGGGGAAGAAGCCGAGACCCCTACATCGAAGATCGAAGACCCTGATCCCGGGCTTACAAGTCCAAGGTGGCCCCCGGCATGTGCAACCTGGCGGCTACTGCCAGGGTGTGTGTTTTTGGGCCTTTGGGGTTTGGATTTCGGGCTAGAGTTGCGTTCTTACTAATCTGGATTGTCCTTTGGGATCTTTTTAATTTCCCCTACTATTTTGTAGAGAACCATAATAGTACATAATTTTCAAATGGCTTAAAGGACAACTCACAGTAGTGCTTGATTGAGTTTCGTAGGGGTTGGCGCGCATAGATTTGAGGCGGGTCTTTTTCTCATGAAGGTCTCTCGGGCTGGGATTGAAAGATTAAGTTGGTAAGCCTCCCAGGCTCGAGGTCTGGGTGCAGGCAATAAAGAGAGAAGGAGAGCCCAAATAATCCAAATTCTGCAGCCACTAAGCCCACAATTTTAGGGTGCCCTCAGTTCTCCTGCTCTCGGTTAGTGAAGGTGGTCATGATGACGATGATGACGATGGAAATGGGGATGATTTACGCTGCCACCGGCACATTGTCTCTGAGACATGTTTGCTTTCAGATGGCCAACAAGCACATGTAGCATAAACCCCCCCCAACAATGCCTTGGATTCCCACCATGGCGTTCCTCGAACCCTCCTTCAGCTCCGAACTCGACAAGCAAACTGCACGACCCGAGCCGCCCTAAGCATGCCTCAAACCCGAAATAGAAATCCACAGCTCCAACAACTCCCAAAACCCGTAACCTCATCCCTAAAGCCTAGACCCCGAAACCCTAACTCTGCAGTTTCCAATTCCAATTCCCTGCCCAAGGCTACGGCTTGGAATTTCCGTGGAGCGCCGAGCGACTCGGTCGGGCTCAGGGTTTTGTTCATCCATTCTGTTGATGGACAAAATCCTGCATGACCCTAAGGACTCTAAACTATGGGAACTATGGTATATTCCTGATAATGGGTAATGCAGGATTTTGTCCATCAACAGTTGCTCATCTTTCAAGCTTTCTTTCTGCATTTAAGCACAGTCCCGGAATCCCAGGCTTCAAACCGTTCCCTAGACCCGGAAGCC
Source organism: Symbiodinium sp. CCMP2592 (assembly GCA_905221615.1). Classification (NCBI taxonomy): domain Eukaryota; class Dinophyceae; order Suessiales; family Symbiodiniaceae; genus Symbiodinium; species Symbiodinium sp. CCMP2592. Next base: position 48,378 of record CAJNDT010005902.1, on the reverse strand, counting down.
TCCGCCAGAAGAGCCTCAAATCGCTTCTACTCCTTTTCCAGTATAACGAGGCTGGCACCAAAAGCCCACAGTGGTTACTCAACCTCTGCAAAGGAAACAACAGGCTGCCCGAAATCCTAAACCCTCAACTAGACGACCCCCATATCAGCCCCAGAGCAGCAGAACCCAAACCCTCAATGCCCGCAAGCCCGTCGCATCGCCTTCTGGCCGTGGTTTTGATCGCCAGAGAGTTCTTTCTCCTCCATGCTAACTCTGCCACTTTGCCTGTAAGACTGTTAACCCCACTGCCGGGGAATGCTTGCGAAGCTCTTCGTTCGACCGTTCCTCAGTACGTTGAAAAGAACATCCGGGAACCCTTTTTCCCCAATCCCTGGAAACTGAGGAAGCTGAAAGAGATGGGTCCGAGCTGGCTGACGAAAGCCTTCCAGAAAGCAGGGACCCTTGAGGCAGGGGATTTGGGGACCCATCCTGGCGTTGAACGTTAAGGATCTCTGGTTAGTTAAAGGGGGCTCCTTTAAAGGATGATTAAGGGTTCCTTTACGGGCTCCTTAAAGGGGTCCGTTGTTGATTGAAGTTACTAGTCCCGTACAAGCACGGGGTTCTGATCCTGGCAGCAATTTGTAGAGGTTGGTTAGTCCGAGATTTGCTGGTGTTTGCACGGGTTGTTTTTGGAATTTCTCAAGTCCTGTGGATGTAACCAACTCTTACTGGATGCTTTGTACCCCAGATGGGATCCAAAGCCCAACACCCAACAATCCCACATGTGCAGACTGTAAATGTGCTGTAGGCCAGGCCTGTTTGCTGACTGAGGGGCTTTGCAATTCCCGCCCGTAGCTGAGCTGAACTACCCAGCGGGAGCGAGTCTTAGGGGTACTTAGAAATAGTTTTTAATTTTTTGTTATTTTAATCCCCAAGAAACAACTAAAATTATGATTGTTGGAAGGGTTCTAAGTTCAGTATAGGAGTTATGAAATATGAACCCATGAAACCCTCCTTGCAGTGCCAGAGCCGTCAGTTGCGACCAACAAAGCACAATCAAGAGCCGAAATATGGAAAGGGGCGTTCTGAAACTGCCTTCTCACAGCCAAGACCTTGTTTTTATAGCTTGAAAACTGTATCCTTGTAGCTGGTTCCATTCTTTTCAACATACTGTTGATGATATGAATCCTGCATTACCCATAATAAGGATAAATCATCAACCGTATGAATAGAGAGCCCTGGGTCAGGCCTCCAATCGGGTGGTGAAGCTCCACATCAATGAGACGCCGGTCACTGCAGGCGCTGCGGGGATTTTGGGCCTGAGAGTCCGGTGGCTGCTTTAGGGGGCTAAATAATTACGAAGCCTTTTTTTTTTTTTTTTGGGGGGGGGGGTGGTCCTTAGTATAATTATGGCATATTGGACCCCAAAAAACCCTATTCTACTTATTAAGGCGGCTAAGAAAGGGGGTGGTTGCTTCGGAGTGCGGCTTTTCGGTCTTCTGGGTGTCGGGGGTTGGGTTCCCACAGCTCTCGGTGCATATGGGTGGTTGTCAAAATTAGGGTCCCTTTTTGGATCCAAATTATAATACGGCACCTAATATTCAGGGTACCCAAACAGGGGCCCTAATTGTGACAACCGCCCATATAGGACTTAGGTTTCGGCCAACAGCAACCTGCGGGTGCTCTGGGTTGGCTCGCTGTGAGTTGCGAATCTGACTAAACTAAACCCTATAGACTTGAAGCCCGAAATCGTGTACCTTCCAGCTTAATCCTGCAAATCGTCCTTTTGGTCTGCGCTCTAACTTTGTGGCCTCTAGTGCGAACCGTAAACGCTGGACTCCAAACTTTGGCTTCGACGTTGCAGGCAACAACGCAGGCAAGTTCCTCTTCGAGGTGGAGTACGAAACGGCGACTTGCCGGCTTGGTTGAAGATTCAGAATATAGGGCTTAGAGTTGCGAGTTCTGCCCTACGGGGCCAGTCTTTTGCTGATTAGACCCCAGGCCTTAGAACACAGTCCCAAACATCACGGCAGGCCCAAAACACTCGACTGAACATGTTTGCGCGAGTGCCGAAACACTAAACCTAAACCCAGAACCCGACACCCAAAGCCCTCATCTCGAGACCCACAACCCCAATCCGAAACCCCAAACTCCAATCTCAACGTAACAATACGATTATGTAGCCCTATCGTTGTATACATAATCCTTTGACATCCCAAGGTAGCAAGTAAAGCTCAGTACGTCGTGTGGCAACCGAGGAGCGTCCTGGCCTTCACACGAAGCTCTTCGCCAAGGCATGCTTCAAGGTTTTCGTGAAAGTTCGGCACTTCTGAGTATCGTTAAAAAGGGCTCATGGGGCTCTGTAAGGGTTCTACAGGGGGTTCTATGTGCTTCCAGATCGTATCGATGATTCGAACTATTAAATTATAGCGGCGTAAAGATTCAGACTTGGGGTTTGGGGATGTTATGCTAGAAATTGGGCTTCCGTGTACTTGTGGGTCGATGAAGGGTCAACCGGGGATCCATATACATATTTTGCATTTGATTGCGATCAGAGGTGTACGCCGCCTAATTACTTGCAAAAGAACGTAGCGGCTCGAAAGGCCTGGCTACAGGGTGCTCCCAGAACCGCTTGGGCGCTTGGAGATGTACACACTGCCCATCAAGGGTTCTGGTCCAAGCTTGTTGCAGGGTCCATGGGAGCGCCGCAAAAGGGCTATCGAACACGGCTGAGAGTCCTTGTGCCTCCCTGCTAGTCGTCCACTCAGCTTCCCAGTCGACTGGCAGACACAAGACATCAGGACGGGTCCCGTGTTGTAAATCCGCGATATTCAAGAGCTTCGCCCAGTCAATGACCCGCAGTGCTTGTTGGAATACCTCAAAGGTGTCCTGCTTCTCAGCAGGTTGACTGCAGGCATCGTTGGGACATCGGACTTCCGCAATGACATTCTTGCATACCGCTGTGAAGCCATCCAAAGTCTCCCGTGTCCACTCTGGCTCATTCCCCTGTCGAAAGAGAAACTCCATCTCCTCAGCAAGGAACTCAACGACAGAAAGGATCTCATCGGGGTAGAGGGGAAACTGCTTGATGGCCTCAAGGATGCAATGACTGAAGGAATCCGGCTCATCATGCTCAAATGCAGCCGCACAGGCCACACGATAGAGCTGTGCCTGATACCAACTCCAACCACAACTATCACCTGCTGGGGCTGGGTCGGAGATCTGCTGCGGGACGGCAGGGGTGTACTGAGCGACATCCTCCTGCCTTTGCTTCCTGCTTCCAAACCCTGCTGTCAGGCAATCAACAGGGCGGCCTTGGCGCTTCAGGGCAGCAACACATCCGGCGGCAGACCGCAGGTGGACCATCAGTCGCTTGCCACTCCAGAACTGCTTACCACAACCAGCGCAGTGGGTGCCCTGCACATAGTGCCTGTACTCTGCAACTCGCTGATGTCGCTTGAAGAAGTGCACGCTCAGCTTGGCCTTGCTGCTGAAGGACACATCACACATGCAGCACTTCCATGTGGTAGTCCGCTGTGCAACATCTTGCCGTTGGGGCAACATTTTGTACATCTGCCAATGACAGAGATCGGTAGCCGCACGTGCACACATGGCGAGATGGTCCATCTTGAGCTTCTTTACAACCTGCCGCTTGAAGCATGCTGGGGCTGCTTTGAGACAACTCCACCATCTTGGCCAATCCGCTTCATGAACCTGGGGCCAGTCTCCAGGGTTGTCCTGCACAAACCATCGCAAATCGGCCTGGATAACCTTCAGCCATCCTCCTTCGTTCTGAAGCGCTGCCCAGAGGAGAGCCGGGCCATGGGTAACCAAGGAGATCAGCAATCCCAGTCGAGCCCGTTTGGCAACAGACTCCAAACACCAACAGCCACTAGCAACATGCGCAGCAAGCAATGGTAGATGGAAAAGGCGCTCCCCTTTGACAACAGGGGCTAGAAGTCGTCGCACCAGGCGGGAATAGGCATTGGTCAACAACCTCCATGCCTTCCCTTCGGGTATCCACAGGGCAATGTTGAAGAGGGAGGCCGTGACAATCGTGTGAAACAGCCCCGCTCGAACCTCCAAGGCCAAATCTGATCGCTGAAGCAGCAGTTTCGCCGAGGAGTCAAAGGCCTGGGTCGCCATGGCAACTCGATGCCTGGCTTCAACAACCATCGTGTTGTTGATGTCGACATAGCCTCCCAAGTGCCGGTACTGGGGAACAAGCGGGACGCTGTCACTACTGTCGGCGAGTGGCAGGGCGGGCTTGCCTGTCTCAAAGAGCCGTCGTTTGACCTTGACGGAGTCCTTGCCTCTCAAGTAGAGGAGCATGCTCGTCTTGCCCGGCTTCATGTTGGGGGTGAGGCCATGAGCCACACATGTCCCAATGACAACCTCGGATAGCCTCACCGCCTTTCTAACAACCTCCTCACACGATCTGGCAGCTGTGGGAAAGGCACTGTCATCAGCCCAGGTGGCGTCCCAGGATTGTTCATCTGCTCCTTCCAAACCCGTGCCGAAGACACCAGCGGTAGCATCATACGGCATGGCAAAGGCAAGATCCTCAACAGCAGCTGCTTCATAGATGGAGCAAAGTAACTTGCTGTAAATCCAAGCGAAGATTGTGTCCGCAAAGCTCTCGCCTGGTCTCGATCCGGCATATGTGCGGCATGCCCGACGGCCGTCTGCGTACCGCGTTGTAAACCATGTCTGGTAGTGGAGGTCCCGAATCACCTGTCGGAGAGCAGGCTCAATGCCTGCCTGATGCATGACCCCTCCACTGGAGATGACTTCCATCAGCTCTCTCAGGTCTTCAGGGCCGAGGTTGAACCGCTGCAACACCCTTACAACCGTCCGATCCTGACATATATCTCCGACAACAAGCTCTCTTGCAATACTGTAGTAGGCACTCTTGGTGTCCAAGAACAAGACCGCGTAATTGAGCTTGAGTCGGTGGCAACGTCTCACGTGTGTCAAGATGTAGAGCTCTGGAAACAGGACAGGGGCTCGTTGACGGGGGCCACAGTGTAACGGATGCAACGCAGTTTGGGTTTGCCTCTGGATCTTGTCCTTGATGAGCCTGTGATAGCATTTGCCAATCATGCTGCTCACAAACAAGCTCCTGAAGTTCGCAACATCTTGGCAGCTGCCGCTCTGCTTGTAGCACTCAAACAAAATGCCGCCTCTCCACTGAAGCGGCTGTTTGGCCCAAACCATTGATTTGACAAACAGCGGATGCAGCACTGCTGCCAAAGCAGAGTGCCCACTGGCCAGGACTTCGCCGGGCACGTTGTCCAAACCAGCGGCTTTTCGTCGCGGTAGCACACGGAAAACCTCTTGCACCTCCGCCTGTGTGGGCAGGAAGGAGAAATTCCATTCAACATCCTCAGCAGGCATTGGCCGAGCCGCCTGCTGGATCAGGTCTTTGGTGGCTATCACTTCTCCTTGCTCCTGGCCTCCGAAGTGCTCCAGCCAGACTTGGTCGTAGCTTTCACGTGTGCCGACGATAGTGCCATCAGCAGGGTTCAAGAGCGCAGGTAGAGGCCTGCGTTTGTTTCTCGCCTTAGCACCCCCAAGACCAGCGGCACGAACCCTTCGTAAGACTTGGCTGGCTCCTTGGTGCCCTTCGGAAATGACGCCCGAGAGGAAGCCTTGTCGGGCCTTGGCAATGCCACAGCTGATGCGCGAGGTCGCAAAGCGGATGGCAGCTGCAGCGAGTTGGTACATCAGGCCCTGCTTCGCAATGATGGCAAGCAGTCTGGGCTCTTTACCAATCCGCCATTTCTGAAAAGCCCGTGTGATCAGATCACGCCACTGCTGCGTTCTGCCACGGGTGACCTTTTTGAGGCGGTTCTTGGCAAGTCGTATGCTCCAGATCTCATCAGGGATGAAGGAGGATCGGGCTTGCGGCCGACTTACAAGGAAATGGGCCTGCAGGGTGGAGTGCAACATGTCCTGTATAAGTTGACAATGTTGGTCCGGGGAAATCCGCCAGTCCGGTTGGGGAAATGCACGGCACGCAGCATTCAAGATGTCCCGGCCTTCCGGTGACAGGATTTTGTCTCGATCATAAGCTGGGCGCCACAGCATCGACCTTCCACATCCACCAGTGATAAAGCCCCGAGCCCACACACTGACAAGGCGGTGGTCCTCCCGGGGCGCACCTGTGTCGAAATCAAGGTGCACCTGGCTCCGGACCTGCGAACACATTGCTCTGCCCCCCAGGGCAATATAATCGATACGATGTTCACTGCCCGAGGGATGGACAAACGTAGTATCAATGCCTGGATGTAGGTGGCGGTACGTGGCAGGTAGCCACATTCGCGATGCAACAAGGATCTGTGCAAAGCGTTTGCCAATCGCGTCCGGAGTGCCGGATTCGATCGGCCCTGTTGTTCCTTCGATGTCGCCAGGAACTCTTCCATTGAGGTCAATCCCCAGCAACACAAGGTCGTCTTTTTTAACCTTGCTCAACACTTTGTCAAGTCGCCCAAGGAAGTCCCAGCATTCACTGCCTTTGGCTTCGTGCGGGCAATGAGCAACAACAATGCTGATTTCCATGTTGGCATACGTGATACGCAGCACCAACAGCCGGGGTCCTTCATCAAGGATCTGGACATCATTCTCATCAACCAAGATGGCCCGCTCACACTTGTACATGACACCTTTTGTTCTGTGTAGCCAAACCGCAACGCCCCACTTGGAGAGGGAGTCGGTGGCCAACCTCAAGTAATTTTTGGTGCGCAGTACACCACTGGACGCTTTCGTCTCTTGGAACATGACAACCTGAAAATCGAGGTGGTCGAGCTGGGCTTCGAGGTACGCACTCTTTCGACCGAAACCTTGCACGTTGAGCACCGCAACATGAATGTCGAAGGGCTGGGCTCGGTGGTCATCATCATACCCTTTTCCAACAGTAGGAACAAGCTGGTTGGGCTGCAGACGGTACCCATCATCACGGAAAGGGGCCCATTCCATGCAACCATCCCGGATGGGCAGGGCCGGATCGCTCTGGGCACGAAGCTCCGTCACCAGCCATGCAAGGTTGAGGTCCTGGAACTCGCGACAAATATGCGGGGGCGGGGTTCCATAGGTCCGTCGCCCTGCTGCTGCTTCCTTGGAAGCAATGTCGGAAAACTCATTCCAGGGGTCATTGGCATGGGCCTTCACATAGGACATGTGGAGGTCAATGCCAGGGTGAGTTCTGACGTACATTTCAAGCAAATGGGCTTGTTCTCCAAAAGGATCTGGTGCCTTCCATTGACCCGTGGCTGCATATCCAGCTGCTAGACAATCAAAGTGAATTTCGCACCTGAACTGTCCTAGCATAGATCGAAATTGCAGGGTCCACAAGAGGGCAACCGTGACGGCGACTTGTTCAGCTCGAAGGGCAGCTGGGGCGTCCGTGGGCCACACAGTACCCGGGTTGCCGAGAAGCTGCTCACTCATGAGCCCAAGTACAGCAGCGCAGGCCCCGAGTCTTAGGAGGATCGTGACCGCATAGCCACTGGTACCAGTTTTCTGGTTCGCAGAGCCGTCAGTATAGAGGTGTAACTGCAAGGGCTGGCCTTCTCGGGGCAGCGCCAGCAGATCCCGCCAGGAATATGTCTCAGCAAGAGCTTGCACTGTCACCTCTTTTAGCGGGAGGCCGGAAATGTCGCCCAACAGCCACGTAAGAGGCCATGGGCTCGGGTTCTTCCAATGCGCTGGGACCTTCGGGAGGCTGATGGTCTCCTGGGTCAGGTCAAAGGAGGGGGGCTGCACATAGTCAGCCAATCGGATCATTTCTCCTGCAATCGCCTCATCATTTGCACATGTAGTCCTTGAAGCGCTCAGTCCTTGCGCCTGACCTCCTCGCGGGACAGGGGTCCGGCTCCTCTCTCTCACTGGCTGTGGAGGCGGCGGCCCAAACGGGCCTGGTCCATCAGGTGGCCCTGGGTCGGAGAGGTCAGACGAGTCTGGCATGGGATCCTGCCCGGAACTTGTGTCATCGTCCGCCTCCTCATCCGGGTCATCGCCTCCATCCTCTGAGGGCTCAGATGGATCAAGTCGATCAGTTCGGGTGAGGACAACATCAAGGATCTCACCGTCCTCAACTCTAAGTAGGCCAGTATTTCCAACTTTCCTTCCCCCATGGACGACAATGGAGAAGCCATCAATCGCTGGAATATAGAGGGCATGGACATACTCTCCGGGGTCAAACTCACCATTGTCTGCCACCACCCATTGCATTCCGCGACCGACTGGCCGCAGATCAATGAAGACAACACATAGGTGATCCGACGCTGGTTGCGGGCGGGCACCAACAGCAATGACAGAGTGGACTCGTCGTCCTTGATCTGCCAAACGAGGCGGCCGTTGAAGCGGGGCCCGGACCCAGAAATCATCACCAGGGAGGTCGAAGGCGGCTTTGGCAACTTCTCGAGGGTTCCTCGGGTCGCCACGCTGGGTCAAATGGAAGAAATTCCGAGTCTCCGTCTGGAGTTCCACAAACCGCCCTGGACGAAGTTCAGGGTGGTCAGTTTCAGGTCGCCAACGGGTGGGGTCATCCAAGCGGGCTTCCAAACCATCACTCCAGGTAACCTCGGAACCACGGGGCAAGACTTGGACCAAAGCCCCGTTGTCTGGCTGGAAGTGTGCAGTATGCGCCAAGGGGATCACCGCTCCTTGGATGAAAATTTCAGCATCTGCTGTTGGATCAATGCCGGCCTTCCGCAGGATCATGTAGCGGGTCACAGGAGCGGTGACATAGATGGAGAAGATGCCTTGCTCAAACGGCCGAGCATCAATCACGATGGCCTTGTAGTTGGAAGCCGCGACCCAGTCAGGCAGCAGGAGGAAGCTGACGAAGTCATTGTTGAGCTGGGGGCGGACCTCAACCAGCTCACTTAGCCACGGCATGTCCATTCCCCGTACAGACTCTTCAATGGCCTCAACCACACGGCCAACTGAAAGGGGAAAGGCCATCGCTAGGTCAAGGGACTCCGGAACCACCGCCGGCGAGCATAACCAGAAGGAGACATGGACGGCGGTTGGGGTGTCCTCAACAATCTCATTCCATCCAGCATCGCCGTCATTCTCCTCAGTATCGAGAGGGTCTGGAGGATCCGGGCGTGGTCGAGGAGGCCCACCCGCATGGATGGCGGTGGGTAAACGACCGCCACTCTCGAGGAGTTCTGTGCAATCTCCTCGTCGGGGCGGCTGTGAGAGCTGTTCCGCAGCTGAAGGCAGCCCATCCATCCACAGCTCCATGTTCGAAGGCCGCCTCCAATCCCCACTTCTGAGGTGACTTCGGCTGGTATCAGGGGCTGCATCACCAACAGCAAAGGCGGCCACAGCCAGGAGGACATAACTGGAAAAGCAGGGCCTCCGTCCGCCTCGTCGCGATGCAGCATAGGGACGCTGCCATCGGACTTGGTTGCCCAGGATCATTGCACAGCCCAGGAAGGCGAGGAGCCTGGCTGTGTCCCCAAGTCCCTGGGCGGCGGGGGTCCATAAAGCAAACACACCCTCAATATAGTCCAGGATCTTGCCGTAGGCCCATTCCTGGAGGTCGAAGTAATCCCGAAAGATCACAGGGCTCTCCGTGCCATCCTCTTCAGCAAGGTCGTCGTTGCTGATCTGTGCCAAAATTGTGATAGGCAGGGGGGTGGACACACCGAAAAGGCCACCATTACCTGCCGTGAGCGCCATGCCAACAAATGGGCAACCGCTTATAGAGACATCTGTGCTGAGGGGGCTAGGCCGAAAAGGCCCCCAAGCATCCATGGCCAGGAGCTGGCCGGTGTCTACCCCTCGCCTGGCTCGGGCTTGGCCAGCGTACCCACAATCTCTTCTTCGTCCGTGTCGAGGTCGATTTGGTTCGCCTTGCGGGCCTCGTCGAGCTTGTCCGCCAAGGACTTGGATCCGGTGGCTGGCGGGGCAGGGTCCTTTCCCTGGTTCTTGATGGCGGTCCTCGTCTTCGGTTTTGAGAGGGACCGCTCGGAGCTCCGGTTCGCAAGGAGGGACTCTGGTCGCGAGGGCGAGGCCTGGTAGGGCTCGACAAGGTGGCTTCCAGCCACATAGGTGTCTGCGTCCTCCTTGTTCCCGGCCAGCTCGTCGTCGACCTCCATGCCTTTGGCAGGCCTCGGGGGGGTCACTGTTGTAGGCGGACGGCGTCTCCGAACTGGTGTAACCGCAGGGTTGCCACTCTGTTGGTGGCGGGCAATCAAGCGCATCATGTCCCGGCGGACATCTCGTCCCATCGTCCTGCCACCAGCCATCACACCACTGAGGAGGTCCGAGAGGTCTCCTTCGTCGCCGGTGTTGTCGCCCAAGAGCTTGTCCCACTCGTCCTCTGCCTCCTTGGTGCCAGCCGGGATCGCCTGTTCGGGCTTCTGGAAGACCCCACTGGCGAGCGCATCCTTGATCTCCTCGAGGGCTTCCTCCCTGATCGCCTGCTGCTCGGCAAGCTCCTCCTTGTTGGCATGGATCTTCTCGAAGTAGCGGGCCCGTTCTTTGACATAGTTCTGCTTCATTTCTTTTTGGAAGTTGGCCCACTGGGCTTCCAACGAGTCTCTCTCCTCCTCGCCTTTGCGGATTCGAACCTCCGCTCGTCTGAGTCCATTGACCAACTTCTGCATGGGCTTCGCCACTTCGGACTTGTCCTGACCCTGTGTCGCCGTACTTGGCACTGGGTCTGGCCTCGATCCACTGCTCCGAGTCGGGGCCGCCGAGGACATGGTGTCGAAGGCAGGGAAGGGCGCTGCATCTCCACGGCGTTCCGTGGTCTTCGGGGGCTTGCCTTTGGACTTGTCCTTGCCAGCTCCCTTGGATCGCCAAGACTCCCAGGAGTCCTGCTGCCACCCACCGTAGTCCTCGGATGGGTGCTGCCATTTGGCTTTGTTCTGTGCCCGTCCCATCAACTCACGGTACTGTGGGCGGGAATGATGCAGGGCCAGCAAAGAGGCCGCGCGAAGTGGTCCAGGCCGTCCTGCCTGCCGGGACTTCCAGATGGATCGGCGGGCTCGGGAGCGCCTCAGCCGTAAACGCCTGTGCCACGGCGGTGAGCCCTCCACAGGAATGGCTCCACTGGCGTGCCTAACTGAGAGGCACTGGGGTGCGCCGGCAATAGACTCGGATTGTTCCGAGTCTTCGATCCGAGACCCTCCATATACATATATATATATACATGTACATGCTGCCGTCGTCGAAATGCCGGTAAATGCTTTGGGAACCTTGAGGAAGACTATCGCTATTTGTTCCAGCCCCTGTCTGTAACCTATGATAGCCGTGGTTTCTGAAGCCTAATGCAACCCAAATGTAAACCGCCTGGGTTTGGTTACCTCGCCAATAACTTGAGTTACCGGGGCAGCCTGCCATTTTAAGATAAAAGTACCCCGAATGCCGAACCTCCAAACTTAGGATCGGAAAAATGTGGCCCTAAACCCAAATCCTAAACCCCAAACCCTAAACCGGGGACCAAGGTTAAAGGTTTAAGGTGACCCCGGAAGCCCCAGAGCCCTCCTTCGCGCGGTACACCTTAAACCGTGACGATTATGATTTACGGAGTATTCCTCAGTTAAGGGCCTGTGGGCGCTTTGACAAACTCCTTGTTGGGGCTTAAGATGCTGGGATAAGAAAAGGTAAGTGAGGCAGGGCGGGTTTAGGGTTGAGGGTTTGGGGGCCTTTGATTGTAATCCTACTACCGGTCCTACCGAAACTTCAAGTTGAACATGTTGGGTCAGAGACTCAGCACCCAAAGCCGGGACAAAGGAGCTCAAGTTCTGGAGGGTCGGTACCCTTTCTTGAGGCCCTCCTGGGCCTCGAATGTGTAGGATTCGCAACTTCGGTGTCAGGTCAACTTTCCCTACACCCTAAACCCTGAATCCAAAACCTCTATGTTCCTTAGATGCAATTTGTGGGTGAGCGGAGGTTCCACATGCCATGACCAAGGCGACGAAGCAGGAGACTTGCGGGGAGTTCTTTCGGGCTTTGTTTAAACAGGCTTTACAGGGCGTTGTAAAGTCTTAGAGCGATTTCTTAGTCGGGATCCTAGGATTTCAAGTCCTGTACCAGGGCTCACTTCCCCGTGGTATTTTGGGCTACGTGCGTCAGGTCTCGTGCACTGTATCAGCTCCATGGTGCTCATTATTATGGTGATGCTCTTCGTTAAGGATTGTGATTCGAATCACCCATGCCATCTTGTTCAAGACGGTTGAATTATACACAGAAAGTTGGAGATCATGGGCACCTTGGCAGGCACGTTCGCATCTCATCTGGAAGCCCCGAGGTGCAATTGCCACTGTCGACATCAAAAGCCCGGTGTTCTTGTCAGAGGGCCTCTATATTGGTATAGCCGAAAATTACACCCAAATTCCGTGCTAATTGTTGGTATTCACAACAACAGAATTGAAGTATGGTACCTCTTTGCACTGGATGAACAAACGCGCACACACCACAGAACAGTCCATTGTTGGCGAAACCATCTCGTGTCAACTGAGCAAGCAAGTACCCCAAAGCCTGAGCCTGGAAATACGATCGACTGCATTCAAGCCAAGGACGAAAGCCTCAACCCCAAAGCCCTGAAGCATACCCTGAACCCTTCAATCCGGAACCCCTGAACCCCAAGTGCGTCTCGACCCCTAAAGCTGCGGAGTCCTTATCCGAAGACTTTGCTAAGTATGTTTAGTTCCCTTAAATCCCTAAACCCTAAACCTTAAACCCTAAACCTTAAACCCTAAACCCTAAACCCTTAAATCCCCAGACGCTTCAAAAAAAAACGTAGGGCATGTTGCCAGGATCGACTGAGCAGCTCTGTCCTAAAGCAGCCGATGGACTATCTGGAGAGCCTACCGCTGCAGACAACTTTGTCATGTCTAGTGAAGGTCAGTGAAGGTTGAGGGCTTAGGATTTTAGAAGAGCTTTGTATTCCGAACATTTTCGGGCTTAGGTTTTCGAGGGCTTAAATGCAAAAGCTCGAATTGAACATTGGGTAGTAAGCTTTTGCGACGCCAGGGCTTGTGTCGGATGAGTTGCCGCTTCCTCGCGCGAGCTTGAAGTTCCCTGCCTTGTAGCAACAACTGAAGCTTGAATTCGGTCACCCGGCTTTTCGGAAGACTCAAAGCGACATTTTTCCAAGTTCCTGAAGCACATGCAGTACTGATCAAAGGTCGCACTCGTGAGCACCTTGTGTTGGGTGTTTGGACTCGAGGCTTCGCAACACTGTACACCCCAAACCCCTCACTCCAGCCCATCCTTGGTGTGCCGAGACGAGGATCCACACATACCGCGTGGCGGAGACTTTCCTGTGTCTCGGTATTTGTTTCATTTCATGTCTCTACAAATACTTATGTACATGTATGTATGTACGTATGTATGTATGCATGTGTATTATGTGCATGTATTGTGCATGTATGTATGTATGCATGCATATGTGTTGCATGCATATGTGTACGCATGTTCGTACTTGTTTATTCGCCTAAGGATATATGAACTTATTTATGAGTGTTTTTAGATACTCGCTTGTTGCTTTGCTTATTTGCTTGTATTCACTACTAGTGCTTCTACTATCACTACCCCAACTACCCCTCCTACTCCTCCTCAGCCACACTACCACTACCCCAACTACTCCTACTACTCCTTCTCAGCCACACACAGGATTGCTGCGATGCGTTTTCAGAATCTCAAGTCCTAAGGTGCTACTCCCAACAGCCACAACACCCAGACCTGAAACATCTAAGGCTTGGCTTAATACAGTGACTTAAATAGTTACCATTACCATTTCTGGATTCCTTATTTTACTTTGTTTAATATGCCCCAAACCCTATTCTAGTTATTAAGACCCCTACATCATAGAAACGTTTATACTAACCCGTACTATTCTGAAGTCGTACTATTCTGTTAAAGGGACCCTCGAAGGGACTAAGGCCATAAAATTAAACTGCCATCGCCAAAGAGAGCCGGAAGCTCAACAGTTAGTTACTTCAGGGCAGGGTGTTTGTAAGTTTCTCGGCAATGCAGGACCTGAAGATGATCTAGCCTCGAATGTTTTGCCTGCTATACTTGGTCTATCTTTCAAGGTTGGAGCTGCATTTGGCCCGGTTCTTGAAGAAGCGAGTTTACACATGATCCGGGTCCACTTGAACACTTCGACTAGTCGAGGTCCTGGTTGGACGTTTTGTTGGGGCTTAGGTGCAAAAGCCTTCAAACCGCTCATGGGAAGCGCAAGGGTCATCAGAGACCGAACCCCCAGACCCTGAACCCTAAACCCGATGCGGGCTCATCCTAGCTAGGTGGGAGGCAAAACTTAGGGGTACTTAGAAATTGTTCTTAACTTTTGGTTATTATAATCCCTAAGAAACAGCTAAAATTATGATTGTTGCTAGGGTTCTAAGTTCAGTATAGAAAACCCGACAAGTCGCCAACTCTCCGGTCCGAGGCCAATGAAGACGCCGAAGTTCTACTTCGGCGACATTAGCAACGAGACGTCGAACTTCATCTTAATCACGGCCCCTTCTCCTGCATACGTGAGTCTGAGCACGGCTCGACTGGAGGGTTTCAGGTTTAGGGATCGTTTATCAAAGGGCAAAAGCAAAGACCCTTAATGGGGACCCCCACCCTATAATGGGCTATATAATGGGTATATAATCGGTACATTAAGGCTATATACCTAGGGGTCCTTACTTAAGGGTCCCTCCTTTTACCCTCTGATTTTAGTTTCTCCGCAATTTCGATTTATAAATGGTAGCCCCTTCACAGGACGCACCTCTGCAATTCGGAGTGCGCATTCAACAATTTCCAAGGCTAAAAGGAGGGACCCTTAATAAGGACCCCTAGATATACCCTTAATACAGCTATTATATACCCATTATATAGCGCATTATAAGGTAGGGGTCCCGATTAATATCTCACTGTCAGCCCCATGCTCTTTCTCATAGAAGCCCAGCCATGAGACCTCGGGCGCCATAGGGGGCACCAGAAAGTTGAGGGGATATGGGAGTTTCCGAAAATAGGGGACCCTGATATAGCACCCTAAATAGTAGGATCCTTATAATAAGGACCCCTAAAGAAGGTGAAACTCCCATATAAATGAGCTGGCGAGGGGGTTCAGAATGAACTGCTTCAAGACCACGGTGAACCCCTAAACGCACAACCCTTAACCCCTAAGCTGGATTGTCCGAGTGTGAACGCCGAAACCCCTACGCCCTAAATTGTCTCTTAGAAACCTCGGTATCCTTCCAGAACCATGAAGCCGAGTGTACCTCGAGAGTGATCCCAATGCTTACCTTAGTTGCTGTAGAGTGGGTCTAAAGCACGAAGAAGCCGTGTAATGCGGACCCTATAGTAGAAGCCAGAAAGGTGGAACATCGTTATCCTCATGCCCTTAAGGTAAATTACAGGGAATCCTAAATCTATGTTCCAACTTTCTGGGCTTCACCCTTAAGCCCCAAACCCTAAACGCTTATTAAGATCCCCGACCCCCAATGCTGAAAAGGAGAGGATCCCCTTTGCGCAGATGGAGGGCCGGCAACCTGGGGATTCCTTGCAGCCCTTCGAGATCGACTCCTGGGCTTCCAAATGGGGGTTTCCAGAAATTAGGGGTACCGTATTTTGGGGCCCTTTATACTAAGGATCCTACTAATACTATTTAGGGTACTACATTAAGGGTCCCCTCTTTTCGGGAAACTCCCAAATCGCGGGGTTTAGGGGCTGCATTATGTTTTAATTGGCTTGATGTAAATATAGAAATGTGTGTGAATAGGGCTTGTTTGGGGGCTGCATTTTGTTTTAATGGGCTTTAGGTAAATGTAGAAATGTGTGTGAATAGGGCCCCCTTTGGGGGCTTCAGGTTTAGGGAAGCGGGCAGGTATGGCATGCTGAGGAAAGCTGAGGGCAACACTTAGGGGTCAGGGCTTTGAGTGGCAAGGGAGCAGCACCAATTGCTTTTTGTGCCAAATTGTCTCTTGTGCCACCGAGCGCTTTCTGCTGCAGTAGGTATTTAAAGGCATGCTTACAGTGCCGGTGATCCTTAAAGTGCGCTTTTGGACGGTTTGGAGCTGCAGGTGCGGTATTTTCACAGGTTCGGTGTTGTCCTTGTCTCAGTCTTTCGAAGACTTGCATATCAAGCATGGAGCTCCTACGCGGACAGGCTTCCGTCGACACATCGTGTACTTTAGACTTCAAGACCATTTCCGAGATTCAGGGCTTTTGGGGATCCCGGAAGCAGGCTTGAGTGTTTGGACAGCCACTGGCTCTGGGCCCGGTTCTTTTCCATGTCTCTGCATCGGCGAGGAAGGCCCTTACGACAAGTGCAAAGACTACGAGCTGCATGGTTCGGGCAAGGACCCGGTATGTCTAGCTTGAGATCGAAGCTTTTAGTAACCTCCGGAAGCGGGTATGAGCCAGTGCTTAGTGAACAAGTAAGTATGCGACGACGGCGGCGACTTCTATGCCTACTAGTCTACGGCGACTTCTCCGGATATTGCTGATGCTGTCGGTTTGCAGGAGTACTACACGCTGATCATGCAGATGAGTGGGAAGCTTGCAGCGGCCGGCAGATCCGGAAAGATGGGCACACGAGAGCTGCGAAGCTAAACGGAGTCGCCTAGCAAGGAGTGGGGTTTGGGGAACCTTAAGAAACAAACATGCAAATTAAATTCGGCCCCGCGAATGTCTTCGGACCCCCAGACTCAGAAGGGCTTGACACGGCTTCGGGCATCCAGACGAGAAGGTTTTGTCCAGGTGGTGAGTTCTGCGGTAGATCGTGCAGACAGCAATCCGGCGTTCGGAGATGGAGCACTCCAACTCGAAGAAGTACTGCACAAGTTCGCAAGCTGACGAACAAAGCTAGACACCCTCAATCCTTAAGTCTGAGGGCTTGACATCGTTCAGAAAGACATCCAGCAAATGAATGAGCTGCCCTTGTTTTGACCAGAGGTTTGTCCAGGAGAACTTTGGCGTTCTCCCTGAATCTTGGCTGGCCAACCAAGAGGCTGTGAATATATGTGAGCACAATCGCACTAGTCTTGTGATCCGGTTACTATGTTGTAGTTTCGAAAACTTGTAGTTCTTTAATCTGATTATGCAGCAGCATGCTACGAAAAGTTGAAACGTGGGTTCAGGGAAATTAGCACTGGCATTCTCGATGTTTGCTGTAAGAGCGGCAGGATGCGGCTGTTCCAACTTTCTGGCTGCTACTTTACCTGGGCGGTTGTCAAAATTCTGGTCCCTTTTTGGGTACCCTAAATATTAGGTGCCGTATTATAATGAGGACCACAAAAAGGGACCCCAATTTTGACAACCACCCACCTGATATCCCCTCGAGTTTTTGAGAGTGTTTACAATACGAAGCACTACTACCAGAATCCTTGTCCTGCGTTTGCATTCTGTGTTTGACCGCGAATGACCAGGGATTGCTCAATTGAGGTTATTTGATTCACAACAGCCCTTTCTCTTCCTCTCGGCAGAACTGTTTTTAGGTTAAATCAGCACAGCCAAGGCCTGAAAAATCCTCCGAGCCCTGAGAGTCTTTGTGGTTCCCCCTTCGGTAGTGTTGTTAGGAGCTTCAGCGATTACTCAAGAAAATATTTCAGGTTGGGTTCTGAGGGCGCTTAAGGTTTCACTGCCTGCGTGAGGCTGCGCACCTGGACAGGACCCCTGGTTTCTACAAAAGCCACCTACAGATCCCACGAGCATCCGCAAGAGGGCCAAGGAAAACTTTAAACTCCCGAAGCCGCGAAACCCTAACCGAGAACTAAAACCCCGAACCCGGGATCTTAGGCCGTTACCTTTAAGCCCCCATGCCCGAAAGCCTAAGCTACGGTTGATGGTATAAACCCTGCATTACCCATACTAGGGAACATACCATAATGTCCATACTCTAGGGTCCTTAATGTAATGCAGGGTTTATATCATCAACAGTAGGATCCTCCCAGGATGTGTCGAAACCCGAGCTTTGGGGCGTGGTCTTGGACGGACCGTCGGGCGGAATGCCCCAGGTGAGCTCCCTGTTCTGTTGAGGGCGTTCACGGGTTTAAGCCGTTTAAAGTTTTCTTTTGGTTTAGGTTAGGTCTACTAACTAGCGCGGTGCCTTCATTTCTCACGGTTAATATGGCCCGTCCTGTGGTCCTTTTCCTGGACGGTGTGGGTTGAGGGTTTGGGGGTGCTGGGGTTCAGGGTTGAAGGAGGGTTTACGTGATGTGGGTGCCGATGATTGCTTTGGATTTGCGGCTTGTGCTCGCACCAAGCGGGAGCAAACAATAGGGGTTTGAGATTTTTAAGGGATTTTGTGAACGCTCCAGGTTTTGGATGTAGGGGTTCAGATGGAGACATGGAGTTAGGATTTACAGGTGTTGGGACCTAGGCACTGTTCCAGGTGTTTGCCGCATGGCTTGAAGCTGCAACAGTCCTAGACTCGAGAAGTGTTGCGCAGGGGACGATGCCGAAGCTCAAAATCGGCATCCAGCGACTCAGATGAGACATGTCTTGAGTTTCGGATTCAGGTGATGGGTGGAGGGGGAGGGGTGCTATCTATTTGTACATACATGCATACATACATACCTACAACATGCCTACATACAGGCATGCACACGTAAGTAATCGTGCATGTGCCTGAGTGTCTTTGATGGGAGGTATGTTTGTGCATATGTACTTCAAAAGTTATGCATATGTGCATGCATGTATGTATGTGTGCAGGTATCTGTACATGCCGATGTATGTGTATAAACCTCTGCATGTAAGTCATTGCACGGAAGTAACTGTTTTAATGGATACTATAGTCTTCGTTAATGATTTGAAGCCTCGGAATTTGCCTTGTCCAGGTTTTTCTCAAAGACAGCCGCAGTCCTTTTCCCGGAGTATGCAAAGACGGAGGCGTTCATCGAGAAGTTTACCAGGCCTGGGTGTGTGGTTTGTTTGTCTCCACCGTGAAGCCCAAAATGCCCCGAAATTCTGGATCCCGAAGCCATCAAAGGGGCTGTCAAGGGGGGCTTTGAAGGGGCTTTAAAGGTAAACCCCGCAACCCGGAATGTGAACCCAAAGCTCTGGCGTTGGAAAGAGCAGCCCCAGCCTGTAGAGCAGGACTATGATGACCTTCGTGGCCTACACCAAGGAGATCGATTACTGGAAGCACTTTGGTTTTTGATGAAGTGCAGTAGTGCAACGGATACGATTACGCCTGTTGCCTGCTACTGCCACTGCTGCTTTTGAGAGCAGCAACTGCTGCTGCTTCTACTTGTGCCTGCACGACGAGGACGCCTTTTCTGCTACTGATACCAGTACTCCTAGAGTTGTGCCACAGCTCTGCTTCCACTACTGTGCGTGTACCTCCGAGAGCAGCCTTCTTCTCTTCTTCTACATATTTGCGCATCATCTAATACTACGGAACTATGCTTCCTGCACCCGCGACCTCGAACATGTAGCCACATCTTTGCAGTCTTCGTCGCCTTACATGACAGCAGCATTCATGACGGAGTCATGGAATCCGGAGCCTCGGGCAGAGTTCTCGGTAGTCCTCCCATCAGTAGCAGGTGTATGGATTCATCACCGGTCGGGGTGTGAGTTTGGAACACAGGGTTGCAACTACTATGGGGGCTTAAAAAATTACCTATACCATTTTCGGGTGTTCCTTATTCTAATTCTAGCATAATCTACCCAAGACCCTATTCTACTCATGAATATCCCTATATTAGCCTCTGAGAGCCGGTGGCTAAGGCACCTGGATGCCGACTATATTGCCCTGACGCACGCCGCTAGAGCTGCACTGCTCCAACCGGCCCTAGCCGAAACGCCAAACCCGAAGCTTGGGAAGTGTAGCAGGGAGTAAGGAGTAAGGGCAATGTCACCACAACAGGATTAGACATTTTCTGATACTTTGGTCGCCGTTGCCCGAAGTCTCCCGCGATTTCTGGGGCTTGTGACTATGGACTAAGCTCAATTGGGGTTTCGGGTTTAGGGTCTTGAGTTGGTTCTGGCAGCCTAACGAAGCCCCTTCCATCGCTGCGAGGCCAACCTCAACGTGACCAGACTGCAGAACCGGCGAGGGAGCATGTGGCATGTGGGAGTTGGGGTCAAAACCTTTCAGGTTTTCAGGTTTAGTGAGTAAGCTTCAGGATGAGAACTGAGGAGTAGGAGGTGCTAGATGGCAGGGTATCCGGGTTGAGGCTCAGGGCTCAAAGTTTCAAGGTTTTCTGGGTTGGCTTTCGGCTTAGATGCTAGGAAGATAACTCTGCCACCGGACAGCTTGTGGCAACCCCGTTCGATTCGTTGAGCAGCAGGAGAGCTACAAACTGTAGACGCCGTAGACCCATTGAATCATTTTGTTGCTGTTGCCGACAGCGCTTAGTTCCCCGCCTCCTCAAACCCCAAACAACAGGAACAAACCCTAGTACACCGTTACACCGTAACAAGCCTTAAGAACCCCCAACAAACCGTAGTAAGAGCGAACGAAGCTGGACCCTTGAAAGCCCGAGCTGGGCCTGAATTCTAAGCCCTCGCGCTTGACACCCTGACCCTTTCAAGCCTGGTGAACTAACTCCCTAGGCGAAGAGCATATGATAAGCAGTGTTTTGCAAGGTTCCTGACATGCGATACACTGGACAGCACCCACAAACCTGGAGGTAATTGTCCGACTGTGCTTTGAGTATAATGCACCTTGGATTCGGACCGTCCTTTTCCAAGCCCTTCACATCTCGAGCACTGCGAATCTGCGTGCTCAAGGTAGACAATGCCTACTTCTGGCGAGACGATCAGGGCCAATTGGAATCTCAGGCTTTAGAGTGCACGTCGATACGCCATTGTGACCTACATCCCTAAGCTTCAAAAACGCTTATTTGCTAAGCTCCACAGGCTTTCGTGCATGCTTATCATGGCCTTGCGGTCTCAAACTTCCAGACGTGAGAGAACACCTCAAGTCAAAAGTCAAGCAGCCTCGAATCAACGGCAGTGTTTCGACCACATCGATCCTGAGGTTTCGATTCTGCATAGATTCAAACACCCCAGGACCCAGGACCCTTTTGGGCGGTTAAGGACCGTTGCAGTGTTGATTGGAGGTGAGTATTGCAACACTCACAGCACCAGAGCAAAGCTGCATCAGGCTTTTAGTGGGTCAGGTATCATGGGCTCAGACCCTATCCGTATGGTACAAGAAGCAAATTGCCGAGGACTGCGGAGTGCTGGACTGGGGCGGATTCGGTGCGGCGTGTCCTCTGGAGGGGAACACTATGAAGTTTAAGCTGCTGTTTAGGGTTTTAAGCTGCTGTTCTGCATGTGAATCAATTCCCTGCTTGTGTCCTTCTGGGATTCTGTTCTGTGTTGGCCCTTGCCATGCAAACTTCCTAAGACGCTCTGTCTCTGACATTTCTGTGGTGTTTGGGCATTAGAATCGTGGTACGGTTGATGATACAAATGTTGCATTACCTTCAGGACCCTAAACTATGTGAATCATGGTATATTCCTGATCATGGAATAATGCGGGGTTTATATCATCAACCGTAGGAGCGTGTGTTTTAGTCGAGGCTCCAAAGTCTCTTGGATCTTCCAGGGCTTCCGAAGTCGCCTTCTTCGGGAAATTTTACGTAAAAATGGAGACTGGTTGTTTAAGGTAAAAGCCAGAAAGTTGGAATATGATTATCCTAACCCTTCTATGGTAAATTATAGGGTATCCTACCATGAAACCATATTCCAACTTTATGGAGTTTCCTATAATGTCGCGGGTCCAAACCCCCTAGTAGTACCCTCCCCTCTTCTGACTTGTCGAGCACGAATGACAAAAAAGTCGTACCCTCATGGATCCCTTATAGTAATCCTGATAGGAACGCTTACAGGAAACCTAGACTGTTAGATGTTGGTGGGCTGTAGGATCCGGTTACGGTGAACCTGACGGGTTCGCACAGAAGCCTGCAACTCATATAGGGGCCTTCATAATTAAAATAGGGTGTGGGGGCCTACGATAACTATAATCAAAATATAGTAGCCCCGAAAGTGCATTGGTTACAATTTAGGCCCCTATAGTAACTTGGAGCAGGCGTTGGGGTCCCGAAGTGCCAGCTCTGAGGTGTGGGACACAAGATCTACTGGTACATCAACTGTGCTGAGTGGGCAGCTGCCTTAGTTGTTCTGACTGAGAGTCGAGTTGTCTCGGGCCCAAAGAAAAGTGCATATAGATGACAGTCTACCTTGCTGCTCTTGAGAAAGGAAGTGCCGTTTACCTAGGCACTCACCGGGGTTTTGCAGTCCAGTGCCAACAGACAAAATATGTCACGTTCAGCTGCATAGCTGCAGGAGAACAACAAACAGAATCTCCGCTTTTATCTGGAAACCTTCGCGAAGACCTATCACGACACTCGGTTGCACTTCCTGCTGGTGCTGTGGATTTCAATTCAAGGTTCAGCTTCCGTTCGTACAGCAACCGTCCAAGTCAGCCCCATGCTCCAGCCTGTATTCCTGCGCCTCCAGCTGTGTTTCCGCACTCTGACCCCAGTTGTTCGAGGTTTCTAAGCAACCTCTCGAGGCTGCCAGATCCCAGTCTTCCCCACCAGCAATCCTTGCAGAGTGCAAGAGTTCGATACGTTGTGGGGAACTGGCTCTAATGACTTAGTTCCGGATCCTCAAAATGAGAGTAGAAGGTCCATTTTATGTGCGCGACCAACGGTAGGGACTGCCTCTTTCCGTTTAGCAGGGCTGCGTGCGAATCTTGGATTTGTTGTTGTATCAGTTCCCCTGCCAGCTATCTCACCCAGCAGACTCGTCATCATACGCTTCGCCTGGATTGTGCGAGTTGTGAGCGCCGAGACCCAAAACCTAAGCTAACATGGCCCATATGAAGAACCCCTTCAAAAGCCTGGTGTTTCTTGGCCAGCGTCTTCTTCTAAATCGACAGCTGGGGTGGTGCCTGGAGCCTTTAACCCACACTGAACTTCAGGACAGCTAGGGTTGGGGGTTGGGCAAAACAGCCACCCCAGACTGAAACAAACAACCGAGACAGTGAACCCCCGAACCGTGAGCCCCAAGACATAAACCCCAAATCCCTCTGCAGGAGGAGGGCGGTCCTCTTCTTGACTTGGACAAGCTAGAGATGATGCCACTTGCAAGAGTTGGGAGCTTGACATGTGAATGCCTTGCATGTAGATCCCGAGCTTTTGCTATGTGTCAAGCACGTTCTGCAGAAAGGAAGTTGCAGATGTATACAGGCCTGACAACACCCCTGATGAGCAGTACCCTTCGCAGCTAACCCCGCGGAACAGTGCACCCTGAAGTATCGAGGCTAGGGCAGAGTACAAGAAGCACTGCTTCCCATGCAAGGGTTACCACGCGGTCAGAGCAAGAGCTTCAAAGACAGCTCACGATCAGGGCAGTGGCGATGGTACACGTCGTCAGAGTACTCATCGCAGAGCCATCCGTTGTGCATAATGTTACAAGCAGTCACGATGACAACCCTGCTCCCCGGGGCTCGTGGCGATGTTGCTAATGACATGTCAATAAGTAATAGCTGTAGTAGACTGGTGTGCCTGAACAATGGACCCGAGGGTGAAACTCACCGGACTGGGCTGCTCGGCGTCGTCGAGACGGGGCACGGGAATCTGGTAGAGGTCTTTACCGGTAGGGTACACGCCTAAGGGAGGTTGACTGAGTTTGAGATGGAAGGTGTAGGGTTCGTGGGTTAGGGTGCCAAAAGGGTTTAGGATCTTGTGTCCATTACAGCAGATATCGGGAGCTTTTTGGCCTACCCTTGACATTCTCCCCTGCTGTCCGGTTCTTCTTGGGGCTTCAGAGGCTCTGTCTCGAGCTGTGGGTGTGCTGATTCCCGCTGTAAAGGGCACCTCCTGCTGCAGTGATCGCCACTTCGTTGCTGAGGAGTGTGGCCCTGTAGCTATGGACCACGAATATGATGTCAATCATACATGCACCATGACCTTAGATGTACTGCAGGAGCGGTTGCTTTCAGAGTCATTCGCTCTTCATCCGTTATGATGATGACGACTGCAAACTCGACAGCGTGGACCATCAGTACCAGTACCAGCACCAACGCCACCGCCTATGTCTTTCGCCCTTAGGCAAGATTTGTTGTTGATCTGCGTCGATTCATGATGGTTCAATGTAAAGATGGCCTTGCTTGGCGATCATGCCTGGGCAAGCTTGTATGGTTTGCCTGTTCGACCTGCATGTTTCATGCAGCCTCGGACAGGGATTCTCAGTCAAGGACGCTCACAGGAGGAGGCCTTGTAACGCCGGTTCTGCTCGAACTGCTACTACTACTACTACTACTACTACTACTACTACTACTACTACTACTACTACTACTACTACTACTGCTACTATTACTACTACTACTCCTGCTGCTGCTGCTACTACTACTACGACTACTACGGCGACGGCGACGACTATTACTGCCACTACTACCACCCTACTACCCTACTCCTGCTGCTGCTTCTTCTGCGACTGGTGCTGACACGATGTCGCTTCAATCGACTGGTGGGACCCCGAGGCAATCTGATGAATATGGTTGCTGCTGTTCCAGACTGCCTTCGACAGCTTCCCGAGAAGGCAGCCGCCGCCACCATAAAAGCAGCGAAGTGTTTAGGGTTTTGCGCATTAGGGTTTGCAGGCTTCGGGATTTCAGCTTGGGGCTCGATATCGTACATAAGTTGCGAGACATTCTGTCTTGCTGTTTGGGTGAGGGTTGCAGCCAGTGGTGCTGCAGAGTCGCTTGGCCTCAGTTTCCTTCTTCGAGGGCACCCGGCAGTCGCAATAGTTCTGAATGCAAACCAGGATTTGGTGCCTGGGGCTTTTCTCTCGAGGTTCACGGCTGATCCTAGGCTTGGGGGCTTGATGCTTTAACAGTTACGCCGCCTCGAGGAATTCTGAAGTTGATCGTTCGCTCGTGCAGTGGTCTCGACTCGCTCGGATTCACGCGCTTAGCGGGACGACGTTCAGAAGTTGACCTTTTTGACTCGAATTGTCGCTGGAAAAGTCTAGACTCAAATATGAAATCTAGTGCATAAGCCCCTAATTAAACCCCACGCCCCACCCTATGTTTGAAACCACCTGGGGCTCTGCATACGTTACCGAAAACCTGAGGCTCGAAACTGCACCCCATCGTAGAGCCTTGGCGTCGTAGACTAGGGGTTCAGGTTTCGGGGCGGCTGAGAGGTTAATCAAGACTCTACACCCTAAGCCCGGGCTTAGGGTTTAGATGATAAGGAGGCCCTGTCCACCTCTCTTGTACTGGGCTCTCTCGGCGCAGGACTGGGCCAGCGTCAAGGACCGTTTTGACGACAAGATCACGCAAAACCTGCATGGGAAGAGCGCCTTGGTTTCGGTTTTGGTGTTACGGCTCCGGCGGGGCCATGCCCACGCTCTTATACCAATAGAAGGTAGGGATTATACTTATACACGACACATATCTAGGTTTGCAGTCTGGGATTAGGCTTCTGGTGGTAAGGTGGGAGTGGAGGGGCAGGACTTAGAGCTTCTCTTAGAATTGTTGAGCCAAAAATGGCTCTTGTTGAGTTTTAACCGGGACTAGAAGTGTCGGAGCCCTGGTCCGAGACCCCAGGAGCCCGAAGGCGTGCCGCCAGTAGTATAAGACTTTCCAATACCACTTGGGGGGGGTCCTTTTCCAGGGTCTGTGAGGGTTACCATAGGGGCTTCTATTAGGGTTTAGTGTAGGGGCCTAAAGACTTACCACTACTATTTTGGGGGAGGGAGGGTTCCTCATTTTTTTCTAGAGGCCCAAGGCCAAGCTAAGAGTTCGAATCTAGATTTCGTCGGGCAAGCGGGGTTGTCTCTGAGCTACGCAAGATTCTGGTGACATTTTCCACATGGGGGAAGAGGGGGTTTCCACTTACGATCTGGGAATTGGAGTTTGCAACTATGCGGGGAGGTAATGAGGTTGGCATTTATCGTTTATTTAGAGGTTTTGGGCTTTCCACTAGTACCGTTGGTCTGGAACTGTCCCAAAATCCAGAAATCCAGAAACCCTAAGTTCCCAAAACTTGAGCCTCAATCCTAAACCCTGAAACAGCTTATCGAGAGCATGAGCTGCAAAAGCTCCCTGAGCTGATCAATTTGAAAGGCACTTTGCGGACAACTCTACGAGCCATGGATAACGGTCTCCGACTCTTCGCAGCATTTTGGTGGACTTCGAAGAGAGAGTTCCCCTTCTTGAGTCTTTGCTTTATGAGCACTCACGGCTGGGGTCGTCGACTCTAACAAGGACAAAGAAACCCCGCCAGCACCAAGTAGGGCTTTGCTCTTTTCTGTGAAGTTGGAGTCGAGACGTTATGGTTTTAGGGTTTAGAAGAGTAGAGATCAGCAGCTTGGAGTTTGCAAGCTTGCGGTCAAGAGGCGTAGGGGTTAGTCGCAGTAGGCTTGTAGCCTTTTTATGTCTTGGGATAGTATACACCTTCGACAATCCGACTAACTAACCGCTGGTTCCCCTACAGTAGGAATCTGGACAAATCGACGCCTCAAGGCTTGAATTCCGAACCATCCGAAGCCCTCCATTAATTAATGCGTAAGGCATGAGGCTGTGGGCAAGCACCGAGAGCCGTTCAAAAAGGGCGTTGAGCTTATTGCAGCCCATGCATTACGCAGCCGGGCAAACTCTAAACTACAAAACGCTTTATGTGAACCCTCAAGCCCAAAGGCTTCAGGACCAAAAAATACGTAGGGAGCTGAAGCGTCCACACCACGGACGTGACCGCAGGTCGTCACGAACCCCTCCTCACGGAGATGAAACTCGCAAGACTCCATGGTCTGCTGTTGCGTTAACGCTATAACGTTTCGACCTTTAGACCCTTGCCTTACTGCTGCAAACTCCAGAAAGACACCGCTCGGCCTTGAAAAAGCCCAGGCATCATCGAAGAGCTCGAGGTGGGTAGGGCTCAGACAGGGTTTGGAGGGTTTCATAAGATCCCCCGGCATTGCACCCTTCTTACGAAGGGAGACCTGGGAAATGCAGCGCTTGGGAAGGTCGACAAGCTGCTGGAGCAATGGGTGGATGAGATCTGGGTTGGCTGGGACCTTACTGTGCTCGCAGAATGGTAGCCTGGTAGCACGAACAAGGATAACTCTGATCTTAAAGATGTGAACAAAACTAACGCGGTGATCTTGGGGTTGGGGAGCTCGAGTTGCTAAGACATTGCTTGGTGGCTGAGTAGGTCTAAGCTTCAACCTTTCCGATGCTGATAGATCCTTGCCAACACTAAACGGATAACACCCCCATCCCCCAAAATGGTACTGGTAAGTCTTTAGGACCCTACACTAAACCCTTATAGTAGCCCTTCTAGTAACCTTTGGGGCCTCCTGTGGAGTCTTTCCAAAAACCAATCGGATGAATTACCGTTGGTGCCAGGGAACTCCTCAGGCACCTCGTCAAGCTTCGGCTTCGAGGCACTCGTACAAAGCCGCCCTGAACCCCAAACACTTGTTCTTCTTACCTTTGGTTAGTAGGGAATGGAGGAATGGGGTACAATTATAACTACTATTACTACCGTTCTTCCATTCCCTACTAACCAAAGGTAAGTCTTGTTTTTCATGCCCCAAGCATAGGAGCCACTTGTTCCCTGAAGGTATCACTCATTTGCAACCCCGAAAGCTTTGCAGTCCCTGGCGTGAATCCGGCGCCCTGGGCCCTAAACTTGAAACCACAGACTCACTTTTGATTGAGTTAAGCTCGAAGTGCCAGAAAACAAAACGCAGCCCTTCAAACGTTGAAGTTAGGAAGAAAGCTACGCTCAAAACTCCCAACTTGAAGCCAAGCTCGACAAACATTGACAGCCGTTAGTACGATGAGAGCAGCAACAACGATGGCCGGGATCTTGACGGTGCTGATGATGGCATGTGATGGTGATGACAATGGGGATGATGGTGAGGATGAAGAATGCAGCGATGGTGATAGTTTATGATAGCGACAAGTGTTCCTGCAAGCTCTGAATTAAACGCCACCTGCGTTCTTGTCAGTAGTCCTGGTACTTGCTCTCGGTATTCTACGGTCACCGACACTCTGCTCACCTTGCTTTTTACTTAAGGTGGTCAGCAAACTTCCGGAACTACCCATAACCTTAGCATGTCGCTGCAATCAGTGCTTTACGACCGCGTGCTCAAAAAAAGCTGCAACACCGGCGCCGAGCCTAAAAACTTGGACTCCTTCACTACATAGATCCTTTTTTTCGGTGGTTTTAAGCCTCAACTAACCATTGACATCGGAGGAGCTAAAGAGCCAGGGATGAAGATAATTTTTTAGAAAATCAGGAGCTAAAGGGCCAAGGGAGCCCCAAAACCACTGGTTAGTTAAACTTCAGGCTGGATAGTAATAATTGGAGTTATAATGCCCCTAATATGGGTTATAAGACAAGTTGCCTTACCAATAGCCCTACTTATAAGTACCCCTGAAGCTCCAACTATAGGGGCCTCTAAGATTCGAAAAGGGTTTCGGGGCCCGTTATACTATACTGATAGTATGGAACCACAACGGAGTTTCCGAAAATTAGGGTACCTTTCGGAGTCCTTATAATAAGGATCCTAACTTATACGGAACTACACTGGGGTCCCCTATTTTCGGAAACTCCCACAAGATTTGGGCAGTCCGTGGCTCCCAGCTTAGGTTGAGACAGGGTTAGTTATGGGAGTTTCCGAAAATTGGGGTACCTTACTCCCAAATGATTAAACGGTTTAAGCGTTCCAAGCCTAGTGCCACGGGCCTTAAAAATTATGAGAAAGGTTTTTGGAGGGCTCCTTATTATAGTTATACTATAGTATACCCCCAAGCGCTATTCTATTCATTAAGGCTTCAGGCCTACGAAAAAACTACACGCCTTTCGTCGGCCCAGAGTGTGGAGATCCGCTTAGGCCAAGGGTAAAAGGAGGGACCCTTAATAAGGACCCCTAGGTATATACCCTTAATATAGCCATTATATACCCATTATATAGCCCATTATAGGATAGGGGTCCCCATTAAGGGTCCCTCCTTTTCCCCTTTGACTTAGGCCAGCTGGGACTTCCGAAGAAAACCGATGCGATGATCTTCGGCTGAGCCCCAAGCGGCGCTGAGGGTCCCTAAACCCGAAACCGGCGTGTATTTTAGGCCGAGTTTAGGATTGTAAGGTTTAGCAGTTCGCAACCTCCTGTAAAGGAGGAATCTGGGGTTCAGCAGTTTAAGGTCTTGGGTTCAGGGACACTGTGCTCTTGTCGTGCGTTTCCGGGCTGAATCACAGCGGCCCGGCCAGGAAAGCCAAAGAGTCAAGTGCAAGAGGTACTAGAGCTTTGCAGGTCATGGAGGTTGGTCGGGGCGGTACAAGAGGGGAGATCCTACTTTCAAGCGTCTGTAAGCTTCCGGAACGCTGCCGTGTCGAGCGTGCCTCCGTTTGTAGCAGCATGAACCTGAACCCTGAAAACCCTTCAAGATGCTTGGAGGAATTCACTGAAGCGTGCCGCATCCCAGTGTTTGAAATCTAGCTTCCGGCCGATAAAGCCGCGTATAAACATTACAGACTGTCCTAGAAAACTCCAGGGGTTTAAGCCGATGAGCCTTCAGCAACTCTTCACAAGGACCTCTCTTCTGAGAAGAGAAGGTCCTGCCACATGTTGCAAAGCTCGGAGCAGGTTTCTGTACATACACCCAGTTCCCAAAGTCCCTAGACTGTCTGGTTCTTAGTAGGGGAATGGGGGAACGGGTTATGGGGATTAGTATCGGGGATTATATAGGGACTACTATTCACCCATTCATTCCCTACTAAGCACCAGACAGTAGAAGGACCCAAAAGGGCCTGCGTTGGGGGATCCTCTACATGACTTAGGGCCAGATGGTGATGGCTTCGGGTAGATACTTTCATCAAAGGCGTTCGGGCTTTCGGGCTGTTTTCGGTGACCCGAACGCTAAGACCCCTCCCGACAAGGAGCCCCGCAACCGTGAACGGAGTCGGGTCGGAACGGAACTTCTGCTTTTGGAGAAGAGCTTGGGGAGCTATGCGTGAGAGGACCTTCAAGTCAAGGGAGCCAAGCAGAGCGCAGCAGCAGCTGGAGACTTTGAAGGAGATCTTGGAAAAAGCTACTATAGGAGCCTAAACAAATACCAATACTAATTTGGGGGCTCCTTATTTTGCTTAGAGTATCATGGACCCCAAAACCCTATTCTAATTATTATGGCCTCTATATTCATTCATCTTGCCACAAGTGAAGGTGGGTAGGATACGGGGCACAGGGAGGGATGCATCTGGAGCCTCGGCATGAAGAGCCCGGACAGGTCAAGATGTGTAAGTACTCCTGCTTTATGCAATGCTCGGCCAATTATTTAAGGGGCGGAGCATTTCAAATCGCAAGAAGAGGTCTCGGAAAAGTTGGACTTTAGGCAGCATAGGAGCAACAGAGTTGCAGAAGTTTGGGAACTGGGTTAGCTCGTCCAAATGATCTTCCCGATCGCTTGTCAGCTGCGCAGAGAAAATGTGTTGCCACAGCAGCTTGGCATGCTCAACCAGCAACCCCGAACCCTTACTATAGGGGCCATAACTATAGGGAACCATTAAGGGGTCCTGTCAAGGGGCCTATAACGGATCTATGGTAAGGTTCTATGATATAGGGGCTTGAATAGTTACCTATACTATGTTGGGGGTTCCTTATTGAAACTATAGTAGAATGGGCCCCAAAACCCTATACTAAGTATTAAGGCCCCAAACGCTTAGGCTTTTCATTCGGGAGCCTCTGGCGCTGCAGGTGAATGCATCACAGGAGAAAGTGAGTAATAAACCCTAATGAAACAAACCACTGAGAGACTGCGTGTGACGTTGTATGGTTTGGTCCGGTAATACGTTGGTTGTCGATTTTTGGGTTTGTTTGTTCATAGCCGAACGTAGCTGAGAACCCCAAGACCGTGAAGCCGTGCCTGCCTTCTGCGAGTGTGAGAGTCGAAACCCGCTATACCCATAGACGTTACCTTAGGAGGCGTACCGGTAGCTTCGGGAAGTAGCTCCACCCTGATGGACGCTGTTATCTGGGCTTCGGCCGGCAGCTGTAGCCTGAAATTCCCACAATGAAACAGAAGCAAGAACTAATAGTACTACAATATTACCACCATATTACTATCATATTACTACCATATAACTACTATTACTACCATGATGTTCAGGGTTTAGAGCCTTGAGATCCTAACATTCAGTTGATGAACCCTCGGCCCTCAGTCTGCAGGAGGAGCCCGTAGAAATTCTTAGAACAGTGCTTTAGGGCATATTATAGTCAGCACAAATCATGATAGTAAGGAACTGAATAAAACAGTGACTTGAATTCGATCTGCATCTTGACAGAGGGGAGAAGGGAAGCCTAAGACCTTGAGCTTGGATACCGCCCCCACACAGTAACAGTTGATAGCACTTACCATAATGGTATATACGCACCTTAATAGTATCCTTCGAGATCTACTTCCAGGCTTTTCAATGTCCAGCCTAGGCGAGTGTCAAGCTGTTCTTACAGGCTTTAGCAGGGTACCAAGTTGCTTGGTACTATATATTATTGGGAGTGGACGAAACCCGAACACCCCAAAACAGCCTGGGCACAAATCTCGCACATACGGTCCCTATGAACCGCTCGAAAGCTTTGTTGTCATTGTACGAGACTTCTGTCGAACCTTTGTCTCGACTTCCTCTCGCGCTGTGAAGCCCCAGTATAGCAAGCTGTGAATGTAGCAGTTCCGATGAAGGCACTCAGCTTTGCAAAGCCATGTGCAACGGGTGAAGTGTCCAAATACCCTACAAATACTGTTCAACATGGCATCCTTAATGCATGGTTTTCTGAGTTCTGTTTTCGGAGCTTCGTAAACGTCGGCTATGTAGTCCAGAAGCTTTCCTGATTTAGCTTACTCAAGACTGTCTGGTGCTTAGTAGGGAATGGCGGAATGGATCCCTCTAGTCGTCCTTATATAATCCCCAATAATAGTCTCCGTAATCCATTCCCCCATTCCCTATTAAGAACCAGACAGAAGAAGTGAGCTTCGAGACGAAGGAACCATAAACCCTCAAAACGTTGCAAAGGAACCCTAGAACCCTGAAAGGAACGGTACCTAACCGGGCTCCGGAAGGCCTTTGAAAGGCATCCCCAACAACAGAAGCTTGAAAAAGCACCCTTCAAGCTCCTATTGCTTACCTTTGGTTAGTAGGGAATGGAGGAATGGGGTAGAATTATAACTACTATTACTACCATTCTTCCATTCCCTACTAACCAAAGGTAAGCCTATTGTAGAACTCTGAAAAGGAGCCTTTCAACAGAGCCCTTAAAGGAACTAAGGGAAGAAAGCAAGTGCGTCTCGCCAGGATGAAGAGGCTGCCTCCGATACATGGGATGCTCTCTTGGGAATTTAGGGGTTAGGGGGGTAGTCGAGTGGCCTCAAAAACAGAAAAGGGATCCTTGAAAAGGATTTGCAGGCTTCTATGAGGATTTTTATAGGGGCGTTCAAACGATGGCTTTTAAGCAACTTAGAAGGGGGATCCTTCAAGGGCAGATATAGGGTTCTATAAGGTGGCTCTGTAGGAGTTTCCAGAGGTGTTAATCTAAGGGCCGCAGCAGTTAGAATGTTGCTTCGGCGGCATATGATCATTCATCTCTCTCACTCTTGTTCCACAGCCTATGATTGATTTGGTTCTCAAAGGACCCCAGTATAAATGATGAAAGCATACGCTTCATTTTTCGCTTGTGTTTTTGATATTTAGTGGCGTCTTCGGTTCTCATCAGTTTTACATTGCAGTTAATGGTTGGCTTCTTAGATGGATTTAACATTGCAGCCCTTCGTTCGCTTCGCCCACTTGCTATTCTGAAGTGAAATTGCAACAGGAATTCCGAAATAGTGGTATCGGTGATTCGTCATCCTTCAACATTAAGGATTTCTAAGGTTGTAGGCTTTTCTGGTTGGTGGTCGGAGCCTCTGGGTGTAGAGGCTGTTGGCTGGTAGGTTCACGGGTTTAGGGCCAGGGCTTAGTTCAGAGTTTTGGGTGAGCTTGTTGCTTGAGGGGGGAAATTCAGGGTCGTGGGTGTTGAAGCTAGCTAAAGCTCTTCAGCGATTTACTGGGCTTCAATGCTCGCTACAGAGTGCGACTGGCAGTTTTGGCGCGTCGGTAGCTGGCCGCCGCAAAATCCCTTGCCCAGAGTAGGGGTATGAGTAAGTGCTTGGTTCGTTCCAAAATGCAGCCCGAAAGCGTACAGCCGTAAGCTAAGCTAGCACTGCCCTGAAGCGCTAAGCCGTGAACCCTTCAAGACGCACAGCTGAAATCCCTAAGCTTCCTAAACCCCGAACCCTGAAACTATATAATCTCAACAGTTTAAGGGTTTTAGGGATTTGAGGTGTGGTTAGCCCTGCCAGAAACGAGGAGCTAGGTTGTTGCATGGCCAGCGAACTCGCTGACTTGGAAGCCCTAACAACTAAAAACGGAAACCTGATAACTTGATTCCCAGAGACTCCAAGATCCCTTAATTCAGGAATATGTCTAAAATTATAGTAGGATCCCTGATATGAACTAAGGCACATTCCTTAATAAAGGGATCTTGGAGTCTCTGGGTTAGTGGAGGGGCTTCGGGCTTTCGAGATTCAGGTGGTTTGGAGTTTCCAGGGGTATAGGGCCCGGGTTTAGGGTTTATAGTTTAGGGTTTATATAGGGTTATATAGGGTTTAGGGTCTATAGTTTAGGGTTTAGAAGTTAGGGTTTTATCAGGCACTTCACAAGTGCTCTATAAGGCCACTAAGGCGTCACCACGGTTGATGAGATAAATCCTGCGTTACCTTAAGGACCCCAAACTATGGGAATTATGGCATATTCCTTATTCTGGGTAATGCAGTTTTTGTATCATCAACAGTAAGGCTCCAGAAACTCCCGAAGTTCAGAAGACCTCTGGACGAAGGGCTTCTAGTCGGTTTCCTAAAGCCCCCTGGAGAGAACCAGCGCTTAGCCGGGAGGCCCCGACGACTCCGAGCAACAGGCAGCCGATTTGAGGGGCTGCTTTCCTCGTCTCCTCTGTTTGGGCATGTTTCCTGCAGGTTCAGGGTGCTGGGTTCGGTGTTGTAGGGTTTTGGCTTTCGGGTTTGGGTGGGTTTCGTGTGCGAGCTCAGGGTTGGAATTTTTGGGTATACATAAGACTTGGGACGGTGCGATGGGTCGGGGTGTACCGCGGTGCCAAAGCCAGGTTTGCTCGGAGTGAAATCCAAATGAGCAGTTGCAGACCATGAGAACCTTCCCAAACAGTCTTCGTCGAATTCATGAATTCACGAGTGGCAAGAAACCCAAAGCCTTGGTTTCACTAATTAACCCCAAAAATCCTTCAAATCTCCAGCTTCCACGTCAGACTAAGCAATATCAAAGCACTGCGGAACGGCTACCAGCTCAACTTTGGTACTGTAGCACCCGCTCAAGTCCTACAATGATTCTGTAGTGTAGAAGCCTAAATAATTACTCATATTATTCCTCGGGGTTCCTTATTATAATTATAGTATCATACGCCCCAACACCCATTCTACTTAGTACGGCCCCCATACTAGTATGCCTTGAGAAGTGTCCCTGAATACGGAACCGTCCGCTCGACCACCTTTACTTGGAGGTTCATGGCTAGTCATAAGTGGATGGTTAGGGGTTCCTTTAAGGGCTCCTTTAAGGCTTCTATAGGGTTCGGGGGTATTCATAAGTGGGGTTATAAGTCCCCTATTTTGGTTTATAAGTATAGTTACCCTACTTAAAACCCTACTTATACGTACCCCTGAACCTTCAAGTGAGGAGCATCAATCGCCGCATGCAAAACCATCGGACTTCAAACTTCTAAAGCGAAAAACCCGACATTGTTGCGATTTACCCGAAACCCTCGACGTCATTTCGGAAGAAAGGGGGTGGACCTCCAGCTCCGGGCTACGGGAATCTGCAGGGATTCAGGTTCAAGTTTTATGGGCATTGCCCCGTCCTTGACCTTGAATCTTCAAGTCCTGAATCCTGATTCTTCAAGCCCTTTTTTTCCCTAAGCCCTTAACTTCAATCCCACCGCAAGCCTTTAACCTTCAATTCCCAAACCTTACAGCCGTACGGCATGTGGCGGTTTCCGAAAATTGGGGACCCTAGTATCCCCAAATAAGGTACACCTAATCTTCGGAAACTCCCATGTAGCCATGTTTGGACTTCGCCAGGCCAGCGCAAGCTTCGCCGGAGTCGATCCGAAGTGCCGGGCAGTCGGGGCAGGATTGGGCCCCTGTGATGTTTGTCTAGCATTTGGGTGGTTGTCAAAATTATGGTCCCTTTTTGGGTCCCTATTATGATACTAATACGGCACCTAATATTTGGGGTACCCCAAAAGGAACCCTAATTGTGACAACTACCCATTTAGATCCCCAATATCGAACCTTTAAACTTGTTGAGTTCTTGTAGTTTAGTAGGAATCGGAAAGTTTAACCTCTTGTTTCTGTGGCTTATTGGGGTAGTAAGATCATTCTGTTTACCTGCCTAGTTGTATATCTACCGATCTATCTATGTATCTGTGCTCGTGTTGATGTACCTACCTGCATGCTGTGCGCACACATGATGTGTGCATCTGCATATGCACACTTGGTATTTCGACTCTCAGTATAGATCCGAATATTTTGCGAACTAGGGTTCCTGTACCCATTTCTGTCTTCGGCACAGCTCCAGCGCTAGAGAGTCTTGGTGTTGCAGGGTCATCTTGTCTCGTAGGTTTGGGCAACGCCTCGTTAAATCCAGTTGGAGCCTCCAGAAAAGGAGGTCCGGGGAGGGGAAGAGGCTTCCTAAACTCTAGGGAAGTCAATGGCCCAATATGCAGCCAGGTGCAAGCGCTTCGAGCTTTGTTCGTATGTTGGTACATACATACAGTTACATACGTGCATACATGCATACACATATGTATACATATACATGTATGTGTATGTGTAAGGTAATGTAATGAAAACTTGATGTACTCTGACGCATTGTGATGTGATGTCATGTATGTTTATATGTACATATATATATATATATGTACAAGGTGTGCTTGTACGCATTTGACTTGCAGCTTTTATGCATCCGCATGTTCATGTATGTACGCACGCATGCATGCTTACATGAGTCCCTCTCTCTGTGCGTCTTTTCACGCATGCGTCTTTGCATGTGCATGCGCTGCCTTTGGGAAATTCGGTGATTCCAAGCCTTCTGGTACCACTGCGACTCTGAATTCAAGCTTGGTTTCCAGCCCGGTGCATGACAGCCCAACCACTAAACCACACATGTAGCAGAGCGTGGAATAGCAAGCCTGACAGGGAACGGGTATGTCGCCAACCAGTCTCGCCGTGCGAAACGCGGTGAACCAGGCCCTTCTTATGCCTGCAGCTTGCTTCGGTTGTCGCAAATTAAGAGTTTATGCCAGGGTTTGGGAGGCTCGGAATCGCCTGCATGTGTGAAGTAGACGATTTGTGGAATCGCTAGGAGCCGAAGGCAACAATTGAAACCTTCATTAGTCTGGCGTTTACGCTCAACCATAGATTAAGACTTACTCTGCAGTTTAACGCACATTCCTTGAATAAGGGGCTGCTGGTTTTCTACCAGCTTGCACCACCCGGAGTCTAAGATCGCATACCTCAGCCACGGGAGTGCGAAAGCATTGCGTGGGTCAGAAGTAGGGCTTAATTATATTTGATTATAACAGCACAATAACATGATGGCTGTTCAACGAGTTGAGTGCTTGGTGTTCAGCCTTGCATGTCTGAAGTCCTGGGCTTTCAAAACACCGGGCCTATCGATGTGTGTCTATCTATGTGTGTATATACACATATATATATATATATATGTATGCATATATATATATATATGTATGCATATATATATATATATTATGTATCAACACGAAAGCATAGAGTTAGGGCCATGGCTTAGTCGAGATGAAGCTCAAAGTTGAGGATTTGGTGCTACCGTGTAAGTGTGTTGTCAGATGTTTCGGATTTCAAGCTCGCAGATTTAGAGCTTGGGATGCAGTTGTTTTCCCTGATGGGCCAGTTAAAAGTGCGACGTTGCTGTGAAAATCGATGTTAAGTGTTCAGGTGTTACTAGACTATAGCTGCCGGACTAATCGTGAAAATATTCCCTTGTAGGCAGCCCCTGCATATGATAGTCTACAACACCCAAAGCATTGTTCTGATCGTGTAGGCCCTATTTTGCAGTCTTCAGCAACCTTGTAAAGCCCTTAAAGAGCCCTATCACTCCACTGTATGTGCCCCAGGTTCCGCCACCCTCGTTCGCGGTGCCACCGGAGCCTTCTGCCGACGACGTGGAACCTTTCTGGGAGGCAGAGCGTGGGTTCGTGAATTTGCAGCTGCTGAAGCTTAGGAGTTTTAAGTGTAGGGTCCAAAGTCTTGAAGTCACGAAATAGCGTAGTTACTTCTGGTTTTATCATGCGGGATCATGATTTTCAGATTTAGGAAAAGGGCGTCACGACCATTTTTCCCTTACCAGAGCTGTGCAGGCAGGTTTCCGGTAAAGGAACATAGAGGCCGTGAGGCATCACGAGCCGAATTGAGTGGTGAGCTTATGAAGACTGTAGATCTGACATACCCTACACCTCTGACACTCTTCAACACTGAAACCTTAGATTCCTCGATCCCAAACACTGGGCATGGACTTACTGTAACGTTAATGATGCTTTATTCCTTCATTAACTCTGAACCTTAAATCTTGAACCCTGGACCCAGGACCTTAGGGCAAAAGAGAAACCCTGAAATTTCTAACCCCCAATTCACGAGCCCGTTGTGCAGAACCCTGGTTTGTTTCTATGCTCCGCTCCCCGGGGCAAAATATGGGTGGTTGTCAAAATTAGGGTCCCTTTTTGGGTACCTGAACAATTAGGTCCGTACTATAATAGGGACCCAAAAAGGGACCATAATTTTGACAACCACCCATATAGAAATCAAAATCTGTAAGAACACAAGTGTTTAAGGGGTCCTTAGAATATGAGGCCCCGAGAGAGAGAGAGAGAGAGACAGAGACCCAAATTACCCCTTGATTAAGTCCTGGGGATTTGGGATGTGGTTTCTTACGTGACTCCAGCCATCATGTGGCTGGTGGTCAAAATTAGGGCCCCTTTTTGGGCACCCCAAATATTAGGTGCCGTATTATAATAAGGACCCAAAAAGGGACCCTAATTTTGACAACCACCCATGTAGCAAGGACACACTGTACGATTGAAGGCGTGATTCTCAAACTACCCAGACTTTGGCTCAGAGTTAAGTGGGTTTAGGGTTTGCAGGGTTTAGGGGTCGATTTGTTAGGGTATAGGGCTTAGGGGTTTAGTTGTTAAGGAAGACGTTCAAACTCAAGGTAACTTGGACACTGAGACTTTACACTCTGAACCCGAGCTGTCAGGCCTGCGCTCAGTGCGCATTTAGTGTATGATGAAAGCAGGGAGCAGCCAGCCCTGGCATACGGGGGGTTTCCGCAAAGAGGGGATGCGTTATTTTGGGATCCTTATAATAAGGATCCTAGAATTTAGGTCAATTTTAGGAACTCCTTATTTTCGGAAACTCCCCTCTTGACCCGCAACACCTGAAGCCTAGCTACGCCGCACCCTGACGGATTTTGGCGCCAGATAAGGCCTTGTGGATGAAGGCGGGTCAAGGAAAAGGTGTAGGGTTCGGGGAATGTGGGGTTGAGTTGATTTCCAAGCCCCCATAATCCCTATATCCTAAACACTAAAACCGAAGTTTCGCTTCTCAAGCTGTTGGCCAAATGCCAAACCCCCAATGCCCCCACGCTACAATCACCATCACACGCATGCTGTTTCGTGTGGCAATGCAGCCGAACCACAGACCGAATCTAAGGACATAAACGATGGTAGAAAAACATGAGGAAGCGATAAACGATAGTAGAAAAGCATGAGGAAGCCGAAGAGGTGGCATTTGTAGATATTTAGGCTTTCGGCTTCTCCCCTAAACCCTCAACCCTAAACCCGACCCCAAAGGAGCTCATCTAGACTTTCGGCTTCTCTGCTTCCGAAGCCCTGAAGTCCCCAAACCGCCCCGAAAAGTTGCGAAAAACGACGCTCGGAAAGGCGCCCCCGGGTGGCTTGGGCGAGGCCAGGTCCGTCCTTGCGATTAGGGTTTAGGATTTAGGTAGGCTTTAGGGTTTAGGTAGGGTTTAGGGTTTAGGCGGAGTTTGAGAGAAGCTTGCTGCAAAAGGAGGAGTTTGGGCTTCTAGTTTCCTTGCGCTGCTTCTTGTTTATGGCACATGTGGTTGTTGGTTGTTTCGGGGCGTTTGTAGACAGTGGGACTATCGGCTACTCTTTGTCTGAAGGTTCAGAATTTAGCGTGCATGAGATTGTGGCTGCCGGGTGGCTTGGAAGAAGCTTTTCCGACGTTCAGACTTCAGGGTATCTGTAGGAACACAAGCAAGAGTCAGGAGACGAATACAAGCCGTCACTATGGCTGTGAGCAGATGGAACAAATGGCAAGCTGCAGGGGTCTGGCCGAAGGCTTGGGGCACAGTCTTCAGGGTTCAAGCGTTGAGGATTTAAGTTGAATCCAATTCGGGCACTGTTTTAGCTGTATAGTTGTCTTGATAGGATGCTTGAGATTTACTTTGAGCTCCTGTGAAGGATTCAATGTCTCTGGCTTTCTTGCCTGCCCTCCCAAGGCGGTTGAGAGCTATGAGGAGGAGGCAGCGCCTGCTGCCCAGTCATTGCGAGCGCCGGCGAGACCTAAGCCCGGTTGATAGGTGCTACTTTTGAAGCCTAAACAGTTAACAATATTACCAAATATTACTGTTAAGTTTCTTATTATGAATATAAACAATGTTACTGTTAGGCTGACTGTTAGGTTTCCTTAGTATGGACAGCTATAAAGGAGCCCGAAATCATATTCTTTGTATGAAGACCTCTTCATTAGGACCTCATAGGAGGCTCCTCCTTCCTCAAGGCATGGTCCCACGGGAGGGGCACCGAGAGCCTTTTTACCTGAGGGAGTTTCCGAAAGTGAGGGGTACCTGATTTTGGGGTCCTTTTTCTGAGGATCCTTATATTTACAGCAATATTTAGGGATACTATGTTAGGGTCCCCTATTTTCGGAAACTCCCCTTTCGCTTTTATGCAGGAAACTCCCGCGACCAAGAGGCTTGTACAAATGGGTGCGATGTTCAGACCACTACGCAAGATGTCCCATCTGGGCAATCAAGCATGCAAGCTAACACACCTCGAACTGCAGAAAATGTATCTTCACTTTGCTTACAGGAGTATTGCTTCATGAAGTCGGCGCACTTCTGGGTGACTCCGAACCCTACATAGTTCATTCTCTCAACACCCGCCCATCAGAAAGCCTTTGAGTCTTGGATTGTGAGAGCTTTGATCAACCTGAAGCCTGCCGCCTCAAATCCGAAAGCCCATGCCTCAAGCACTTACCAGGGTGTTCTGCTTGGAGGCCCGACTAGGAAATTACGAATTAAGAAGCCTTGCTTTGGGAGTACCTTTGTTCATCCTTCTAAGAGCACACGAAAGCTGTGCCATAATATTGGGGCCTTGATAATTAGAATTGGGTTTTGGGGCCCATTATACTAAAATTGTATTAAGGAACCCCGCAAAAAAGTCCTGGTAATCATTAAGGCCCCTATAGTATAGAAGCAAGCTTCTGAGTGCCTCTTAGGCCCTCCCGCGCCTGGGCCTCGGCAAAGTCTGATGCTTCGTGGAGTGAGGAGGGTGTACTGTGGGGGCCTACATA
Source organism: Symbiodinium sp. CCMP2592 (assembly GCA_905221615.1). Classification (NCBI taxonomy): domain Eukaryota; class Dinophyceae; order Suessiales; family Symbiodiniaceae; genus Symbiodinium; species Symbiodinium sp. CCMP2592. The sequence goes on along the minus strand of CAJNDT010005902.1, from coordinate 7,718 downwards.
ATTACCTAAACTATTTTGGTGCTTCCTGTTAAGGCCCTATAGAGGAGGGTGTAGAAGCATACTATTGACTACATGTCGGTCTTGCGGTAAGCTAAGGTAGACTCTTATCAAGAGCCGCCGGGGCGGGTGGGGGCAGAGTCCGGAACCTTTGACGGTGGTGATTTATGGAATGAAGTCAAAATTGTGATACTTATCGTTTGAGCTTGTGGCGAAGCTTGAACGCGTCGCAGAAAAACAAAAGCTGCAAAACACAGCAAAGGTTATGATGAGTTTCAACACTGACGGCATCGAATGCAACCGTCACGGCAGACGTCATGCTGCAGATACCATCGACAAAATGCTGTCCGTTGCGGTCGCATAGCCCAAATCAACAAGGTCTGGAGGCAAAACTTCCACAAAACATTTCCCGCGAGGGTATCCATGAGTTTATCCCAGCTCGGCACCTGTTCAGGAAACTAAGTGGAGGGCTCAGGACCGAGGAAAGCAAGGACAACGAAAGCCCTCACTTTCCGCTCCTTGCCTTGCCAAGCCACCCTGACTGTGACCCTGAGCCAAGCATCCCTCAATTCTAATAGTAATAGTTATAGTAATAATAGTAATATTAATAGTACTAGTAGTAGTAATAGTACAATGCTTCAAAATGCCTCACAATCCAGAAACGAACTTCGAACAACCACTCCAAGGTGACCACCTTGGCATAATGGAGTTGCATTTAGCAGCCACATGGCTGCGAGCTCAGCAGTGCCTAACGACGCAGCTCTGAAACGCGCAGGGAGGTCATATTGGCTTCAGGGCTGGTTCCTTTGGCATGAGTTTTTTTTTTGCTGGGTCAGTACGTACGTGGTTTCTTGTTGTGTTGTGGAGGCTTGCGGCAGCAGTCAGTCCGCCTGACTAATTGCCTCATCGAGCTGATCCGCTGAGCCCGGAGGGCCCTGCATTTTTACACTCATCAAATCTGCTCCACCGGCTTGTCGGTGGGGATGTGGAGAAGCAAGAAGCATTGGACTAACTCACACTCTGCGAGCATCTTTGCATTTCATTCTCCACGTCGTTGAGTCTAGTAGCATAGTTTGAAAGTGAAAGTTGGGAGGCCGGGGCTAAGCTCCTTCGGTCCTTGGGTCGTTCCTCTCCCGCCCGTTTACTTTTTTGACCGGTGGGGTTTGGAGCGCTCGCAGCATCCGGACTCATCGTCGAGTTTGGCTGTGGAAGAATGAGCAGAACAGAACGAACACACTGCGACCACTTACTTACCGACTATCTACCTACGTAGCTAGCCATCTAACTAACTAACTACGTAGCAGAACAAACCAAGAGCTAGAGTTTGAACTGCATACACAGCTCCACAGCTTCTCTGACACTGAGGCGAGCGCTCCTGCCGTCCTTAGTGCGAGCTTTACCTTGGAATGCTGCCAAGCTTAGGACACGAACACAGACCACCAGCTGCAAGATCTTAGTCTGCACCTGAAGACTTTTCTGAGGTGTTGAAAAAAGTCCATCCATCCGAAGCAGCGCAGACACGCCGAAATTGCTGCCAAAGCAGAAACGGCAGATCATCAATTCCAACTGCCGAAAGCCCCAGGCCATGCCCCATGAGCTACGGTAAGGACAAATGATCAGAGACCAAAAGAGCCATGCCAATCATGTCACGACGGTGCCCTTCGAGAAGTCTATGTCGCTCTAGGCATCAAGGTCGCCCCTCAGATCCTGAACGTAGAGTCGCGAGAAGCCATCCCTGGCATTAGAAGAAAGCTCCACCAAGGATTTACAGGATGTCATAGGGCACAACATGTCAGAGGCCAAAGTCTCATGAGAGCCCAGTCTCTGGCCGACAGTGTCCACTCAGTTGTGTGAGGCTTGAAGTCGGGCTTTGCGGCACGCCGCACGGAGGCGAGCAGCATTACTAGCACCAAGACTGAAACCCGAATCCCGAAGCCAAACAGCCGACAAAGCCGCAGACTCTTGTCGAAGATTTTCCCACGCACAACGAGATGCCAGGAGCCAGGTACCGTTCCTCGGAAGGACCGCAACCTACCATAACCTAGGAACGCTTCTTCTTAGCGTTCCTATAATCTCTGAGTCCTATAAGGTGTCGCACCCAGTACGTCAGGACAGGAAGACAGGAATGATAAACAGACTAATCTGAACAGCACCCGCACTCTCAATGGTTTCGCAGTGAAAGTTCGGGGTTTGGGGACTTAGGGCCCGTGATATGCCATGTAGATAGTGCAGTGTTCATGGCACCCAGCCATACATGGCTCCGTTTGGCAATATCCTGAGCTCCACAATCCTGGAAGCTGGAGCTAGAACCTACGGTAGTCTGTACACCCCAAAACACGTACCAAAACGCAAGGTCTTTAAACCCAATATTGGGTGCGCTTTACTGTCGGTGCTGCTTAGCAACAGCAGCATCACTTGCCTGGCTCCCGCACTTGGGCGCAAGCCTCGAAGTTAGCTGTCGTAGTTCGGCGACTGCCAGTTTCCCGGATTGTCATCGATGGCGATTAAGGAGCTGAGGCTAGAAGCCCCTTTACAGAGGTGGACTTTCAGGATTTTTGTTTGCGCTTGTTGTCTGCGAAGCGCTGCGATGTGTGTTCTTCGATTGGTCCGATCCCGAGATATCCTTGCCGTTTAGAATTTAGGGGAGGTTCCCCACCACTTCCAGCGGGTCTACACTGTCCTATCTGACAGAGGAGGTTACATGTCTGAGTCTGACCGGGTTATGTTCAGTGCAGACTTCACGATAACCGCCCTAGACGGCGAAAGTCTTGGGGACTTTTGTTTGTTGATCACGGACGTCTCAGCCGCTAATGCCTGGGCGACAGCAATGTGACCTCAACTGTAGTTTTGAAAAGCGTCTTGACCATGATGGCAAACCCTAAAACCCTAAATTCCTAAAGCCCTAAACCCTAGTGGCTGTGTCCGAGTTGTGAGAGCGTAAACCCTAGAGGCTACTGTCTGGAGCTATTGAGTGGTCAGTGCCGTTCGCGATTTTGTCACGCACTGCCCGAGCCAAGCCCGAAGAACCTGAAGTCCGACAACAGTAGTAAAGGGGGGTGCTCCTTTTTATAGCTGCAGTAGAACAATAATATGGGGGGGGGGGGCGAACTTTAGGTCCTCGAATGGGTAGTTGTTCTGCTTTTGGATCTCTGAAGACTTTCTTGGTAGGGGCCCCAAAAAGGCAACGGGCTGCATCCAGCTGGTGATGACTTCCTGGGATTCGGATTTTCGTTGTGCGGCAATGTGCACCACCAGCTTTCTGGAGTTGAGGCCTTAGCTGTTCTGACCGGTGCAATCTACATAGACAAGAAGCATTCTTGCTTTGTGCACAGCCCCCAAACCCTAAACCCGAAAAAAGCGTTAGTAGAAGCCAGGGAGTTCTCAAGGGTGTCGTATGGGTCCATGGGGGCCGCCTCTTGCTGTAATCCGGTTTTGTGGTGTGCAGAACGCATTGTATGAAGCTCTTCCCGAAAGGACTTTCGAAATCTTCGGTTTGCAGAGCAGCATATGGATCTACACTCGAGGTGTAGAGCTCGCAAAAAACTCAGCGAAGATGACCGCAGTTCCGTGTGTAGTGATTAGGAGCCCATTCTTCGGTTTATTCCTCCGAAGTGCGCATGGTAGGGTTTACATCGCGGACATGCCAATTGTCTTTGGGACATGCCAATTGTCCTTCGTCTTCGCTGACGGGGTTTATCCTGTTCGGCTACCCAAAGTCGACGCTTCTAACAAAATCTCAGATGATGCCAACGAACGCCGAAAGCCCAGAGAGAAGCTTGCCGGTCGGTCTCACACAGGTATGTTCGCACCCTTAGGGCCCCAGGAATGTCCGCGCCTCACTGTTCGGGAAGGGCACGCGTACCCACCAATGCATATGCTTCCGAGGAGCTTCCCTAATCTTGAAATCGTATGGCCACACTCCAAGTCCCCTCAGCTTCTGCGCCCGTTTGACTGCCGGAAACAGACACGACAACAACTAAAGTCACAATGGTCTTACGGTCTTTATGTCCAGACTCAGTCCTTGCTCATCATCTGACATAGTATCAACCACGGTTGTTTAGAAGGGTATCATCATGACAACAAAAAAGAAGCTGTGCAAGACTACTACTGCCAGAAAGCTTCGATGAGGAGATGCTCATTGCCAGCACTTTTGAGTTTTGTTCGTCCGTCGCACTGTCCGTGGTTTTGCCACGGAGACCCAAAGACCGATGACATGTACTATTATGGCGGGGCCTTCATAATTAGAACAGGGTTTTGCGGCCCATGGTACTATCCATATAGTAAGGAACCCCCAAAACCCTATTCCAGTCTTTTAGGTCCCTATAATGTGCCATACCCTCACAACCGTAAAGGCAGTGTTGGGACTCGGGACTACGGTGACTACAGAAACAGAACTTTTAGCCGATCCATCTGGTGCCTTAGTATCAATCAATAAGTTCCTGGCTCCTGGTCGGTACAGCTGGGGTTTAGGGTTTGGGATTTAGGGTTGGTTCGTGAGTTCCTGGCATATGCATAGTCCAGGTGTAAAACGGTTGGTTCGTGACTCCTGGCAACTTGCACGCGCCAGGCTGAGCAGAGTCGATGCAAAGCCTAGCAAACACACTCAATACTGGGCGTTTTCTAGCCGCCAAGACTCGCAGCGCACAGGGACAGGTAATATAGGGCCCTTAACAATAAGAAGAGGGTTTGGGGGTAAATTGTACTATAACCATAATAACGAACCCCCTCGAGCAGTCTGACGGTCTTTGAGTTCCCGAGCACCGCCAAAAAAGTTTTCTCCACTGTTCCGGACCTGCTCCATCAGAAGCGTGGTGCAGATCGCAGGACACGGGGTTTCTTGGTTTCGAGGTTCAATAAACCCTAAACCCTACAACCCTATAGATCCCTTAAAGGGGCCCTTAAAGGAACCCTTATAGGAACCCCCATTCTTAGGTTCAAGCTGTTTGGAGCCCAAGGGTTCTGTTGCGGTCTCTAGGGTAAGGCTGGCGAACTTCAGGCGTACAGTATGACCTTGCTTTTGGGGGGGGCATTGGGGGGGGTAGAAGATTGTCGGAGGATATGGCAACAAGGCTAGAGTCTGTCCTGCGGCCGCATGAGACGAAGGTGTATCAAGCCACTTCCACCTTGTAGTTGAAGCTCACCGAGAGCCCCATAGAGAAGTGACATTGTGATGGGAGTGTTGCCCGTCGCCTGAGGCTTGATCTTGCAACAAGACTTGCCGACCGGCGAATTTGAACGAATTTGACCGACTCTGCTTGTGAAGAGCATCCTGGTCGCCGAGGGATCAAAACCGCCTCGACCGCCACCCTGGAGTGAGGGGGAGCTTTCCCAGTATAGTCCAATGGTGACAACTCTTTAACATCATGAGCCCTGCATCTTTCGTTTGTTCCAGACGTCTACATCTGTTCTCTGCCTTTTGTAGCGGGGCCTGGCCAGGGCGACAGCCAACCAATGAAGCCAGCATGCATAGGTATGCTTACTTAGGTCGGGGATGTTTAGGTAGGTACAGGTTTGTTCGCCGAAGGAGGTGGGCAAGTGACGCAAGCAAGCCTTGTGTGGCATGGTAAGCGACTGCTTGCACACGTAAGCGCGTGCCTGCACACAATGCCGTCAAGATAAACAGAAGGCTCTTGAATAAATTCAAGTTCCACTTGAGTCAGCTTTTGCCACGAACTTGTCTTTGAGCGTAACAATGAGCTTCGGTTCAGGTTTTACAGAGGGTTTAAGGGCTTCAGCTGCTAACGGCTGTGGAATTCAGCAAGTAAGGTCTTAGGGTTTAGGGCAAGGTATAACGGTTCTGCCATGGCCGAAATCTTTGCTGAAAGGGTCCGCGTACAGCTTTGACTTGTTTGTTTCTGTGTTGGTTTGGCTTCGTATAGGGTGTTTAGATGTGCGGTTGACTGGGGTGTGAAGTGTTTTCTTATGTTTAGGTTTTCGTGGGGTTGGGCCCTGGTGAATATGGGTCTAAGGACGTGGATACCACATCCAAATAGTGCAGTTTTTCAAGCAATCCCAAGACCCCGCAGGAGCTTCGGAATTCGGAATAGAATCCTGGGTAGGTCGAGGGAAGCCATGTCTTTGAGTCATCTTGGGGATTCTCCTGATGAGGGAGTTTTCAATGATACTAACACTAATAATAGCAATAGTGGAAACGAACTATAGTAATCATAGTAGTAGTAGCAGCAGCAACAGCAGTAGTAGTAGCAGTAGTAGTAATAAAACTCATATCAGCAACAATATTAGGTTTTCATATTACATGGACTTGGTGCTCAGTATCATTCTTTCGGGTCTCGGCGCCTCCCCGAGCCATGCTTCTGTTTTTACTAACCCTAAGCAATTACTAGTACAGTTATTCTGAATGTAGTATAATTCCCTCCAAAGCCCCTAAAACCTGAACCCTAAAGCGTATAGTATAATATGCTCCAAAGCCTTGTCTTGATTATTAAATTATTAAGGCCCCGATATGACGCACCACGGACCAACAGTTCTTCCCAGCGTCAGAAAATTGAATCCACCGCATCGATTCGGCTCCGCAGCGCAGCAGTCGAAGTCCGCCTCAGCCCCGCAGCTCTGAATGTTGCCAAAATCCTACATAGCCCTATATTTGAGGTTTTGGAGTAGGAGGCAAAAGACAAAAGCCCTAAACCCAAAATCCCAAACCCTGAGACCCAAGCATCTACTTGAAGCGCGTCTTCTTGACAAGGAGCCATCCAGTCCTGTCCCGAAACACAAAGTTGGGTTTTGGGTTTAGGGCCCCTCGCCCCCAAAGCCTCACTGGTGAAGCCATGCCCGATATCCACGAGCTGGACGGGCGTGGTTTTGGCTTTACCATTTGGTGCATTACTTCAACCCGCCGTTAAAGTCTTTCAAAACCGAATAAAGACTCTGATAGTGCACGTTTTTTCTTTAGTCCTGGCCCATCATCAAGGAAACGACGTAGATGCAGCTTTGGCATTGCAGGGGTGTGCTTGGAGGCCTGAGTGACAGGTTCATCCCTGGCCACACTGGCGCTCAAGCGCGAGAGAGACACGAGAGTTCTTCGAAAGCCCAACCAGTTTAGGGTTTAGGCGTCTAGGGGTTTAGGGTTTAGGGGTTTAGGGGTTAGGGTTCAGGGGTTAGGGTTTAGGGGTTTAGAACTCAGTAGCACTTGTTGTCACGGCCAGGGCGGCTCCTGGTACCACTTGGTCCTTAAAGCTTCAAAGCCAGGAAGCGGGTTGAGGAACAGGGGTGCTTGTGTTCGCGATGGCGGGCACGACGGAGGTTCGGAAACCATGTGAAGTAGTTGCCCATGCCCCACATAAATTTAGTACTCTGAGCAGCGAAGCTATGCAGAAGCAGACAAACAACTACACAATTTGTCACGACATGATGTGATGCGAGCGCTTGCCAAATTCCGCATGTGCTGACCGTTCTGATGTTATTGACAAGGTCGGCATATTGAATGAAAAAAGATATTATCCCAACATCATCACAGAACCGATATGAAAAACGGTTCGAATGAGTTCATAGAACAATCAGTAAAAAAAAGATACATGTTATATATCTAAGAATCCATAATATGAAGTTTGATATTCTAATCTGTTCTTTATAGGAATTTTCACATCCTCGCCTAATTGATATTTTTGATTAGATTATATTTTGTTATCTAAAAGAATCTTTAACGAATTCTCGTAAAGATCTCTATGATTATTACAAGTTCTAGTTCGAGTCATATTATAGAA
>CAJNDT010005901.1:461218-495659 GCA_905221615.1 Symbiodinium sp. CCMP2592 | reverse complement strand
GATATTTCGAATACCTATCTTTATGAGTAATTTACAAAATTATATTTCTTTTTTAGTTCCCGATTATAATCCGATACCTATTTAGAAAGGTTCCTAATTTTATTAAGCTCCCATATAGATATAACAAAGAAGAGATAAAGAACTATGAAAAAATAAATTGAAAATATAGAAATATATGAGAGATTATAATCATATCAATTTATATTTTTTCTCAAAAATTCGTTTATGACGACAGAATTAGAGAGAAAATAAAATAGGATATATAATAATTTTAATCATTTATGAATAAATTTTAAGATTTATCAATTCTCGATCTAGGCGGAATTCGAATCTATAATTACTCAATTCAGAATATTCAAGAAATCCAAATTTCTGACAAAATTCTACCCTTATTTCCCTCCCCTCTTCTTTATTCCTGCCTCTTTCTCCTTCTCCCCTCCCTCCCCTCGCGCCTCTTCTTATCGCCTCCCCATTTCCCCCCTACCTCTTCTTCCCTCCGCCTCTTCCCTCCATTTCCTCTCTCTCTGCGTCCTCTCCCTCTCCCCTGCCTCCTCCCTCTTCGTCCTCTGCCTCTTCCCTCTCCCTCCTCTTCCCTTTCCGTCTCCTCCCCTTCTCCCTCTCCTCTCCCCCCTCTTCCCTCTCCCCTAAGTTACCGTACAATTTTTTGTACTTCACTTTGACAGTACAACAGCAATGCTCTCAGGAGGCAATCAGATCCCTTGCAGTCTCAATCTTCTCACTGCAGACTTGAGCCATGACAAGCACGGCAGCGATTTTCTGGGTGACCCGACATGCCACCAATGACACAATGCTTTCTAACACTGTCCCCACCTCTCCCTCCCTCTCCCCCGTCTCCCCCCCTTTGTGAGGACGGCCTTTTGGGGCCTTATTCCATATAATGGTAGTATATATGGACCCCGTGGGTATATAAGTGCAATCCTTCTCTGTTGCTCTCTCTTCCTCTCTCCTTGTCTCTCCTCACAGGAACAAGCGTCAGTCCTGGCGGGGCCCTCGGGCCCCACCCCGGGAACGTTGCTACTATCATGTCTATAGGGCCTTAATGATTAGAATAGGGCTTTGGGGCCTAATATACTACATTTATGACAAGGAACCCCAGAGTTCAGGATAGAATTAAAGTTGAAATCTGCTTTACCACGAGATTAGAAGGTTGACAATCCGACAAAACAGAAGCCCGATGACCTTTTGTCCACAGTTCCTTTATTGGGTGCACGGGTGCATAGAATATTGCTTTGATAGACTGTCACATGCACTTTGCCGATTGCGTTGCTCAGGTTGGGACTGCGAAAGAGCTATCACACATTAACCCGGGGGGAATAGGGTTTAGCGGCCAGGTTTGCGACTTCACCCGCAAGCCAACCTGGTAGAATCCCAGTTCCATAGATCTCCAAGTCGAAGTCATGCTTCGAGCATCTGCACCCTCTACCCTGCAACTCCTAAACTTTCTGGAACCTTCTAAGCTCTGACATCCCTGCACCCCAAAACCTGACTAAAACCTTTCAACCCAGAACCCGACTAAACCCCAAACCCTAAAAACTAAACACGACACCCCAAAAACACAACCTAAAACCCTAAACCGTAAAAACCTACTGTATAACCCTTTTCAGGACCCCTTTTACGGACTCCTTAAAGGAACCTACGGTAGATTTAGATGCCTTTTGGACCTCTTAGAGGAACTCTCTTCTAATTCCTAAGGCAACGGAAAGCGAGGAGCCGATGATCTCCTTTTGCGCGAATCCCAATATCCCTCAATTAGGGAATACCTGAACCCTGAAGAACCTACCTTTTCAGGATTCCCTATTATGATTTCCTTATATAAATCCTTAAAAAAAGTAGGTTCTTCAGGGTTCAGGTAGGGTTTAGGGTTTTGTTTCTTTTTTTGGTACTTAGGGTTTTTATTCAAGGGTTTAGGGCCAAGTTTAGGGTTTAGGGTTAGGGAATAGGGGCCTTAATATTCTGGCTTAAGGCATATTCCTTAGTTAGGGAATATAGGGTTTAGGGTTTAGGGGTCGGGAATAGGGCCCCAAGAAGAGGGTTTAAGGTAAAAATTCTTTAACTAAGGGGTATTGGGGTCTCTGGGAAGGTGGGCTGAGGTGCAGGTCGAAGCGTTGGGATGTAGGGGCTGAGGGCTGAGGGTGGATGCAGGGTTTAGCACGGCTGAGGGTTTTATATACCTGGCCCCTACTTAACCCACCTTCTTATGGACGTATATCAGGAAATCAGGTCAAGGAACCCGAAGAAGATAAGTATCAGGAAATCAGATTAAGGAACCCTAAAAAGGTAAATAATTATCAGGAAATCCGATTAAGGAACCCGAAAAAGGTAGGTTCTTTAGGGTCCAGGTAGGGTTTGGGGCTGGCAGAGAGGGGTTTAAGGGTGTAGGGTTCGGGTTCAGAGGCTCGTCACGACGTGCAAAGACCCAGGATCTTTTGAGCGTAGCCTATAGGGTTTAGGGCTTCAGGGGATTAGGGTTTAGGGGTTTAGGGTTTAGGGTATACCTTTCCCCCGAATAACTTACCCTTTTAAGGATTTGTGTAAGGAAATCATAATAGGAAGCCCCAAAAAGGCAGGTTCTTTAGGGCCCAGGTAAGGTTCAGAGGTCCTTGAGCAACGAAATCTCAGCTGCGATTGACCCGCGCAAAAGCGAGCGTATGATGCTAGAGAGCGACACCAAAAATCTGACTACACACAGCGCAGCTTCAAATGTTGATTTCTGCTAGGTGCAGGATGCTCTGGCTGTTGACTAATATAGGGGCCTTAATAATTAGAATCGGGATTTGGGGCTCCTTTTGTAGAGTTATGATAAGGAACCCTAAGGAATAACATTGGGAATTATTTAGGCTAGTGTCGGAGCATCTTGATGCACCACTGTGCGATTGCACCTTGTTGCAGTGTTCACGTGCTTGCATTCTGCGTGTTCTCCACTGAGGGAGGTGTCTGTGCTACAGAGAAGCCCGTGTGTGCCCAGCTGTGAAAAAAACATACTCTTGAAAAAAGCTCTAAACCCTAAACCCTAAAACCCTAAACTCTAAAACCCTGAACCCCGAAACCCTAAACCCTTAAAAACTAAACTCTAAAACCCCCAAACCTTCATACAAGACGAAGCTAAGCCTTGAAGCCTGGGTCTGCCAGCAAGACGGGATAGACTTGGAAACTCCACTCCGCGGCTGAGGGTCCTTTATGTGTTTAGGGGTTTAAGCTTTAGGCTTTAGGGGTTTAGGAGTTTGCGGTTTAGGGTTTAGGGGGTTTACGGTGTAGGGCTTTAGGGTGGCCTCAATTCCTACCAGGAGTCATGCCACTTCTGTGTCACAGAAGTTGAGGTGTTCCTGGGTGATCCCTTAGAAAGGAAGGGTACCCTTTGTCCTGTTGGTCAGCTTTAAGTAGTACGGGGACCATACAATACAAAGGGCAATAGGGTACTACTCAGTAACCTAAGATTTTCGGGCAGGGGCTTTAGGCGCTGTGAAAGATCCGGGGCCTCATAAGGGGCCAGGCGTTTAGGGTTTAAGGGTTGGGTGCGAAGTAACCTTACGCCTTCCAACCTTCACCCAAGCATTGCGGCGTTTTCAAGCTCGCACCCAAAACCACCGCTGGGTCTGGTAACATTCAAAAGCCACAACATTCCTAGCTCGACTTCATGATCCTATGTAGCTTGATTTACGGGCTCACGTTGGGATTGGGCCGAGCCTACTGCGACAGCCTGGAAAACATTCCGATGATTCTCGTGACCTTTGACATTGTTCCTCACGAATGTCTCGTCACATCAGAGCCGGGTTGGAGCTTGAATCGGATGGTTTAGACTTTAGGGTTCAGTGACAGCGACGATCATTGAGATGTTTTGGTATTCCCAAGCGCCAACCTTTTCAGCTTCACATGGGCTTACATGCCCACACTGGTTAAAAGCCTGTGCGGTTCTGACATCCAGTTTCGGCTGACGTAGCCTGTCGGTCAGCCCTGGGTACCTCAGAATGTCTACCGGCCGACGGGCCATGCGGAAGACAGACTAAGCAGCAATTTCTTTAGCCGCAAAACCCTTAACCCTAAGAATCCAAAACCCAAAACCATAAGACCCGACGCCCAACTTCCCAAACCCTAAGACCTAAAACCCTAAGATCCCAAGGCACTGAGGGTTTATAGGGTTTAGGGAAACCTAGTCGGCGGTCTGGGTAGTCAAGGCATCTGAAACGCAGATGCATACTCAACTTGTGTCGCTCGTTGACCTCTTTGTCACTATCACGCGTAAGCCAAACCTTACACTTGAATGCAGCCACTACAGGCTCCATAGTTGGTCCTTTTCGGGGTTCATATTAATATTTAGTAGAATCCAAAAAGGTAATCCCCAAAAGGAACGACTATGGAGCCTACGGGTATAGCAAGGATTCCACGAAAACTTTAACATCCTGAAGCCATTTGGAGAAACTCTTCACATCCCTGCGAGCATGGTCCGTCGAGATCCGGCGTCGAGCCATGAACACTGCAGTTCAAGGGCGCATGTCGGACCGGAGATCGCGCTATTGGCCCAGCTCGAGATTGGATGACTCCGGGTTTCAAGTTCCGGGCTTCATGGGTTGTATAAGGTTTAAGCTTCAGGCTGTTGGGATGGAGACATATCAGGAGGTTCTGTGGATCTTAAAGATCTGGGGATTAAGGGTTTCAGAGTGGAATAAGAAGACTTGGTGATACAACTAGTGTCTAGCTACATGTGATTGTAGGAGATCTTAGTGACTGGAACTAAAACAAAATTCTAATGGAACCTTGTTACCTCTGGACTTTTCCTATAGTTAATCTCCAATCCTATTGTGAAGGTAATGTGGGAAGGAAAATGAAGCAAACCTGGTGGCAAAAAAGACACATGAAGTGACAAAGGAACGAATTGGGTGCTTTCTGCTCTTGTATTACGCTTCATTGACGCACGAACTCAAGCACCAGATTTAAGGGTGTATTTCTTAGTGCTTTTCCTATACATCTAAAAACACCTACTTTTGTAAGGAACCACATTTAACATTGGGATCTCCTTGTGTTTAGGTTTTGGGCTTGTGGCCGTAAGCTGACACCGGCACATGCAAAGTCCTAACAGAACTGTCTTTGCAGATCCTACTGCTGCAAGCATGCTGTACAAGCACGACTGGAAAATTCAACTCCTGCCAGGCAGATGAGGTGGAACCTCTGATGACGGCTACGAGAGTGTTTGTGCCTGGAGATTCCTCAATGAACCCTCAACCTGAACGGATGCTGGATGGCGAAGCTGATTCCCAACGTCAGTTGACCCGATATTGGCCACAAGGTCTGCAAGTACTCCTAGCTACTATCCTAGTGGCTGGGAAGCAGCCGAAATAAACGCGTCGAGCAGATGTGATGACGTAGTAGAACAGTGTGTTTATCACAGGCAAGTTCATCATGTCGCTGCGCTAAAGGAATCTATCACAAGCTTCCTGCATCTCCATGCCTATACCTCAGTGACACAACTGTGAACCTAAACCCTAAACCCTAAACCCTAAAACCCTAAACCCTAAACCCTAAACCCCTAAACCCCTAAACCCTAAACCCTAAAAGCCCTAAACCCTAAACCCCTAAACATAAATCCCTACATGAAACCCTAAACCCTCTCAGCCCTGAGCCCTAACCCATAGCCCCCAACCCCAAAGTCCCTAAACCCACCACAGAAAGCCACATGGGTAGTTGTCAAAATTATGGTTCCCTAATTGGGTACCCTAAATATATTAGGTGCCGTATTAGATTAGGGACCCAAAAAGGGACCATAATTTTGATGAAACGACTCAGCTATGGTCTCGAGAGACCTCACCTGACAGATCCTGGTTGGAAAACTGCGCGCATGGCATCTCAAGACCGCGCCGATTCTGATTTCCTAAAGGGCCAAATGACACCCTCAACCCTAAGCGCCTAAACCCTAAACCTTAAACCGACACCCTGTACTCTAAATTCTAAATCCCTATAAGGCATATGAACCTTAATTAACCCCTTTTAGGGTCCATTTAGTCTGGGCCGATTCTGGTTTCGCGTGCCGGATTTGCAGAGCCTAGTTTGAGGGAATAGGATGAAGGTAAGCGCGTGTTCGGATCACAGCGGAATAGAATGTTCTGTTTTGCTAACAACATGGTTGGGCATGTGATACTACAGATGAGATATGACCATGAGAATACAACCGCTGCGATTAGAAACCCCCAACCCTAAAGACCTAAAGACGTAAAGTATAAACCCTAAACCCTAATCCCTGAAACCTGATTCACAGCGAGGGGGTTTTGGGCCTGGGAGTCCAGGCGGGGTACTCTGTCGCATCGAAAAGTTGGTGAGCGTGGTGGCTCGCTGTGCTAGGGTCCAGTGTTTAGGGCGTCGGGTCTTGCCCTAAATCCTAAACCCATAAACCCTAAACCGTCGAAGTTTAGGGTTGTGGGTTCTTCTAGGAAGTAGACCTTGGCCGACATCTAAACTGAAACCTCCTGCCCAAACTCTTGAGACGCTTACGTACGACCGAAGCCCTGGACCCTCATATGAGGGCCTTCATAATTCGAACAGGGGTGTGGGGGATAGTACTCTATAAACTAATATAAGGAATCCCCAGAACCCTATTCTCTCTCTTCTTCAACAACCGGGCCCCAACAAGTTCAATCTTTTCAAGATAGAGCTAGTATATAAGGCCAAAAAGTTTAAAGTTCCCACGTTCGCTATCTAAGTTATTCTAGTTAGTAAGGCCCCAATATTTCCGACCCCTAAGCCCCAGCCCGGACATCAAACCTGGTGGGAGGCGCGACTTGAGACACCATGTGCTCAGGAAACGGACCGCGGGTGTCGAGCCGAGAACTAGAGACCCAGAGACTCCAATATCCTTTCGGCCAGGGTTAGCTCATGGTCTTTATCCTCCCTGGATTTCAAGGGTATTGAAGCCTCCGGAGAGAATTGCGAACGCACTAGTATCGGCTGTGAAAGGAAGCGAAAGGGCGCCTTTGTCTCCCGGCCCTCCAACCGACGACAACCAGTTTGGGTTTAGGGCCTGTAGTGTCTACTTAGAGGATCATGGGACTTAGTAAGTAGGTCATAATTGGGGTTATACGTCCCCTAAGTGGGGTTATCCTAATTATAACCTACTTATAACCTTACTTACTAAGTCCCATGAGCCTTCAAGTAGGGTATAGGCCCTTCATCCCCAGCAACCTCGACATAGAAAGGGCTCACGTTTTGGTATTGGGTATTTTCAGAAGGAACCTAAGGCCACAAAGGGGGAACAAGGGCCCAGTGGGAGACCTATAGGGCTTTGGATTCAAGGGCGTTTTGCTTCTGGGTGTAGGGTTTCTGCACTTTGTAATTACAGTTCATGGGGGCTTCGAAGACGTTGAGGTATGCCGGCATAAGTCACTACTACGGCAACTGCTACATCACTTCTATATTGCCATCATGTCAATCATGCAAGATGTAGGCTAGGGTCGGTGTCTTCAGCTTCATGCGATACGCCAGAGCATCCATGGACTTGTGGTTTGGGGTCATTCATATTACATATGCTTGTACGATCTGCCCTAAGCCTAAAGCTGGAGCCCAAAGCCTCAAAGAAATCACAGTACAAACTTTCAAAACTCTAGGGAACAAATTCTCGGTGAAAGGATCGGTGCCCTCTTGCTTTGAACCATGTCCCTCCCAGGGCCCCACATCAGTTGCGGACTCTGTTCCCCGCACTTGTAGGCCTGGAAGGGTACCTGAGCCAGCATGTCATTGTCAAAAGGGAGTTTGGTACAGCCAAGGGTTTGGACCTAAATCGTGGTCCTCTTGTGAGGCAAGCACC
Source organism: Symbiodinium sp. CCMP2592 (assembly GCA_905221615.1). Taxonomy (NCBI): domain Eukaryota; class Dinophyceae; order Suessiales; family Symbiodiniaceae; genus Symbiodinium; species Symbiodinium sp. CCMP2592. The sequence continues at coordinate 487,849 of CAJNDT010005901.1, read as the reverse complement.
ATCCATCGCCACGACGACAACCATCACTGCCCTTCACCATCACAGTCCCAGTCCAATCCCGCGCTCGCCGGGCCCCAGCCCCACGAACCTTCCGGCACTAACATGGGGGCCGTAATAATTAGAATAGGGTTTGGGACCCCTTTCTACTATAACCATAATAAGGAACCACCAAAGTAGCATAGGTAATTACTGAAGCCCCTATATTCGCCTGTCCTGAAACGCCTTTCAGCTGTGTCACAATCCTCCTGCAAGATCGAATTCCAACCAGGTAGCGGCAACTTATGCTTTAGGGTTCAGGGGTTTAGCGGTATTGGGTTTCAGAGTTACGGCTTTTTTGCGAGTAACAGACAAAGGAACCCATGAAGCCTAAAGCCCTAAAACCCTAAACCCTACTGGCGAAGCCAGACTGATGAACTTCTAAGTACTACGACAGCTCCTGGCAGCTCATAACCAAAGCTTTGCATAGACTTGTAAACCTAATGTAAACTTCCGACTAATTAACCCCGTGTCTTAGAAGGGAGATAACACCGAAACACCAACAGGGCTCCTAGCGCCGTCTCTGTCGGGGGTGGGGGGGTGGGGGGGTTGTTGGCTGAACCATGACCCTAGGGCCCAAACCCCACTTCCAAAGCACGTGAAACATCGGAGAGCCCAAAACCCAAATCCCCAGTCCAGACCGGCCCCTAAAGCAACCTAGGGTTTTGGGGGTTCCTGAATAGAATTGCAGTATAATATACCCCCAAAACCCGATTCTAGTTCTTAAGGCCCCCGAATCATGTTCCCAAATAAAGTACAACATGTCCCAAACCCTAAGGGTCCATGTACCCATATAGCATATACTTTGGGCCCAATGTACCTATATAGGGAGTACTTTAAGGCCAATGTATATACTATATGAGTGCATGGACCCTTAGGGAAAGGCCTACCGAGCCCACAGTCTCAGACCTGACTCGATCGTGGAAAAGAAAATTTGGATCTAAAGGTTAGGGTTTTAGGGTTTTAGGGTTTTAGGGTTTAGGGTTTAGGGTTTAGGGTTCATTGGGGATCTTGAGCCAGTCGTTAACAAACGCGGCTAAAGTTTGGGATTTGGGGTTTGAGATCTAACAGATAAAACCGAATCCAACGCGCTAAGCTTACATGGGCCTTCACAATTAGACAAGACAGGGTTTTGGGGCATACTGTGCTGTAACTGTCATTTCTCATACGGAACGATAAGGAACCCTAGTGAATTAGGGCCGCTATGTCTGAGCCCTTCAGCCACTCCGTGCGGGCTACAGGTGCAAGAAAGGGAGCCATCAAGCGCCCATGATTTGCGTCAACGCCTCACCAGGAGGGGATAGGCTAAGGGCTTCGGTATAGGAGAGGATGTGTTGAAACCTTAGGCGTGTTTCATGGTGAGAAGGTAATTAGCTTCCTCGAGAGGTTCACGCCGACAGAAATTTCAACGGTTGCCTTGTCTATCTATCCGACTATGCTTCTTGAATCTTGAATATTGAATTTCGTATGGCCTCATGGTACCGTGGTTCTTGCCGATGTAGCGGGTATCTTCAACAATGATCGTCACTGACCCCACCGGACGTCCGCGGGTTTCATCAAGCACATATCCTTTGATCTGTCTGCCCTGCCACGGTACCGTGATGAGCCGCAAGTTCTTTGGCGGCCGGGCCTTGAGCCGTCGGTAGACTTGCGTAGGCCATAGGATTCCCTGGAGCATCTCCAGACGAGTGCGGTGAGCATTCAGGGCAGTTTCTTGTCCCTTTCGTGATCCTGACCACTTCTTCTCGCCTTCGTCTCGCTAAGTCCTGCTCACAAAGAGTTGGCATGTGGCATATTGGCAGGCATGGCACTGGCACATGGCGGCGGCAACAGACCCGCTATTACTAAATTCAGAAATTCACATATCTGGGCATTAATAATTTGAGTAGAGTTTTGGGGTACTTCCTATAATATACGTCTAGAATCTACATATTGTATTCATTAACTTTAGGGAGTTGTGTTTTCAGAAAAGTTAGTAAGGCCCCTACATTACTTGGAAAGCTCTCCGCGGGAGGCGATAAAGCTCGTAGCAAATTGCTCATGGCAGGTGCCTCGGTTGATGATAGAAATCCTGCATTACCCATGCCATAACAAGCAATATACCATAATTTCCATATATTCCCTATTATGGTTTCGCAGGATTTACATCGTCAGCTGTTCTTACGCAGGGTTGAGGATTTCTGGTGTAGGGGTTCAGTGTTGATGGGTTTAGGGTTTTCAGAGTTTAAGGCTCCCCTAGACATAGCTTTCTGACGAAATGCTGCGCACTTTGAACACAAAGTATCATCAATAATCGAATCTGCACAAATAATTCCCTGCGAAGCAGTTGCCCCCAGATGGACGTAAGCATAGGAACTGTACAAGGATATCCTTACCTTATTGGGCGTCATTGTGCGGGGTTGACATGGGATTTCTATATACTTTCTTGCTTACGTGCTGTTAGGGGCCCTATATTGCAGACACAGACCTAGTAGCGTAACCCTGCTTCTACGGCCTATGACACTTCAAATACCACAATACCCGAACTCGGACACTCTAAACCGTATAGCATCAATGCTAACAAGTGCTAACTCCGTAATCGCTCGAGGTGGCTGTTACAACCCAACTTGTTGTAAGTACATGTGACCCCTCAACCAGACCGGTAACATCGAAACCCCAACGCCCCAGAATTCAAGAACGAGTAAACCAAACTACATACCAGAATCCCAAAATAGGGGACCCTCATATAGTACCCTAAATAGAAAGACCCTTATTAAAAGGACCCCAAACAAGGTACCCCTAACTTTCGGAAACTCCATATAGGGCTTCAGTAATTTTCCACAAAAAAACAAAGGAAGCCAAAAGCCCTGACCGCGGCCCTGCCGAAGACACTACGCCCTAAACCCAAACAACCCTTAAAACCCCAAAGACACTAAACCCTAAACCCCCTTTACAGCTGCAGCCCAAGCCTTTGCCGAAGGAAGCTTGGCAACAAGATCGGAGGCGCCTGTGTCAAAAGGGCAAAGTCTCAAAGACTAGGGCTTAGGGTTTAGGGTTTATGGTTTCCCTAAACCCTAAACCCCTAAACTCTAAACTTCCACCCAGAGATCGTTTAAGGGTGCCTTTAAAGGGATCCTTAAGAGTTCCTTTAAGGGATCTATAAGGGATCTAGAGCGTCTAGGGTTTAGACATCCCTTAAGGAGTATACCTTAAATCATATTGGGGATCCTACTGCAATTTCAGGTATATTCCTTAATTAAGGGATGTTAGAGACTCTGGACAGCGCTCTGTCAGAAACCCCAGAAGTGCCCTTTAATAGGGTTTTGGGTTTTAGGGTTCAGGGGTTTAGTTTGGGGGTTTAGGCGTTTAGGGTTTAGGGACTTAGGGTTGAGGGTAGAGCCCTTCTGGTCCCTAATAGTGGGTATTTAGGGTATGTTACGGTGGGTAGTTGGAGGGTCTAGGTGGGCTTCGAGGTGGAGGGTTTAGGTTTAAGGGTTTAACCTGGACCCCGCCCGAAGTTTAGGCTTTAGAGGTTGTGGGTGTTCATAGTAGCCTGTTATACGGGTTTAGGATGTTGAAAATTAAGGTAGCCTTGAGGAAGATTTTTGACTTTGGGTCTTAAGTCTTAGGGTTTGGGGTTTGGGGCATTAGGGTTTTGGGGTTCAGGTATTTAGAGTTTGGGTTTAAGGTTTTAAGGCTTAAGGCCCGCAGGGTTTGAGGGTTCAGGGGTTTCAGGCTAATGCAGCTTGCTGGGTTTTATGTCTTCGATCTCTCGGATTCTCCAAAAAATGCAGTGGGCGCTTGAGGTATGTTGGCAAGGTTTTGGCAGTTGAAACGCTTTCGGACATTTGGCCTTCGAGTTTGGAATCCTATCACGGTTGCGGGTTTGGGGTTTAGGGGTTCAGGGAATTCGAGTTTGGTGCTTAGCGGGATTCAGTGTTTGGGGTTCGGAGACATGACCTCGAATTATACGACCCAACAGGCAAAGTCTTGGCTTGACGCTCGGTGGAGGAACATCGGTGCTGCCCCCAAAGAAGAGCCGCCTGACAATGCCACTGAACCAACTTCCTCGAAGTCGTCCTGCACAGCGGGGTCGAGTGTAGAGTAAGCGTTGCAACACTAACAACTAAAACCCTAAGTGCTCCCCGTGCCCTAATCCGCAGGGTGTAGGAAGTGTTGCATCCCTTCTGGTGCTAGAGTTGAAGAGCTTTGTGATGTGTACTTGAGGACTTGGGGATGTAGGGCTTTAGGGCCTCCGGCTTGGGGCATGAGGTCTGAGGCCTTTAGGCTAATCTTGGGGCTTTAGGGCTTCCGGATTCAATCCTCTAGTCCTTTTAGGGTTCATGTCGGGATTCATCGCAGCCCTCAAGCCCTAAGCCCTGGATCCTTCTAAGCCTTGAACCCTGCAAGTACCCGAGTCGTTCCTTCACTTTCCTCACTATTAGCTACAGTATGCTACCTAGAGTCTCCATTGTAGTTCCTTTTTTTGGCTAGCCAAAATCTATATTACAGGATCCTAACTGGTTAGCCAAAAAAGTAACTACAATAGAGACTAGAGGTACGGCCCAACGAAGCACGGAAAGCCGATAACCCAGTCCGAAACCCGCAGCTCCCCAACCTTGAAACCTGGAACCCACAAGTCCTGGATTTAATACCCTCAGCCCTAAGCACTTAAATCTAAAACCCTAAGCCCTAAGCACCTACACAACAAATTATCCTTTCAACCCCGCTCACCAGGTAACTAGGACCCTAACCTTGAACATCCGGAAGCTTGCAAACGACCTTTAAGAGTTCAGGGTGTAAGGTGTAAGGTTTAGGTTGGGTTTAGGGTCTAGGGTCTGGGGTTTAGGGAGTAGGATTTAAGGAAAAGCCAGACATGCAAACCTCCAAAAGCTGTGACTCCAGAGGCTGCGAGGCCACCTGCTCGGCAGACTGTGGGGTTCTAATATAGGGGCCTGAACCATCCTTAAAGGGTTCCTTTAAAAGGGTCTCTAAGGGTTACTATATGGGGTTATTATAGGGGTTTATAGAATAGGGGCCTCAGTCATTAGAATAGGGGATTCCCTTTTAGCGTTCCTTTGAAGGGGATCTGTCAGAGATCTATAGCGGGGTTCTGTGATTTAAGGGCCTTAATAATTAGACGATACGGTTTTGCGGCCAATTATACTAAAACTATAATAAGAACCACCAAAATACTGTAGTATTGGTAATTATTTAGGCCCCTTTATTGCGGTATAATGGAAATTCAGCGCGCAAGATTCAGGGGGAACTTATATAGGGGTCTGAGCTCGTTTCATGGGTCTAACAGCTTCAACGGAGTTTGAGGACAGGAACTTCTTGGGTTGCAGTCTTTGAGGCTGAATGCTCGCTCGAAACTAAGGGGAAGCTTAGCGCTGCGAAGGCTGCAGGACTGGGGAAGAGGAGCCTTGTGGTCCGTAACGGTACCAGGAAGGGTTTAGGATTTAGGTTAGGCTTCATGCTTGTTGAAGGATACTGTTGCGGTGGCTCCAGAGATTTTGGGACGGAGGCTCTTTTAGGGGTCCGGCGGGTGTATGCTCATGTTCCATATTGCCGATAAGGATACTGTAATACACAACTTTGAGCATCCACACCAAAGGCTTAGCATAGCTACCTGTATCCAGGGGCAATGGCGTAAAAACTTGAACCACACTTACACAGGCTCACTACACTACTATCAAGGGCCAGTAGTAGGGCTCATGAAGAGCATGGAGGGCAGGTCCAGCAGCTCGCACTTAGGGCTTGCGACTTCCATGGCTTCCAAGCGCAAACTCCAATATTCGTGGCCCTGAACCGAATCGAGAAGCAGCCAACCCCTCAATGACAGCTGCAGAAACAAGGAACCAGACTCAAGATCTGACACAAGTCAGTGATTATCAGCAGCAAGAAACGAAACACACCTCCAATGTGCAAGAAACCCTGTCGACAAGACCCAAAAGTAGCCTCGGATTTGTAAGTAACAGACGCTCCCCAGGCCCCTAGACCCTAATCTTAGGTAAACCCATTAATGATTATAGCAATGGTCAGAGCGGTCAGAGTAATAGCAATGGCCATGGTAACATTGCCTAGGTTCCCCACTGTCCCCTTCACAGTACGGGTACTGTTTTTCCTGGTATTCACTTTGAATGTTGGCACCCAGAAATGCAAAGGGCAAACCCGTACTACTCGGGAACCTAGCTACCACAGTTGATGATATAAATCCTGCATAACCTTAATGATCCTAGACTATGGAAATTGTGGTTTATTCCTTATTATGGGTAATGCAGGAGTTTATATCTATATCATCAACCCTAAGCCCTAAAGCCCTATAGATCCCTTAAAGGAACCCCTTAAAGGTACCCTTATAGATCCCTTTAAAGGAACCCCAGGATCTACATCATCAGCCGGAGCATAGTAGTAACACCCAGCCCGACGTGGAAGACCTGGCGCAACTCTTCCTCCCACTGCTTGGCATGGCCTGAGTCTTCTGGGTGTAGGGTTTCGGGTTTAGGGGTTTAGGCTTTAGGGGTGCGGGGTGTAGAATTTAGGGCTCTGAGTCTTCAAGCCAGATCTCCCACTTGGAGGTTCATGGGTAGTTGTAAGGGCTCCTTTAATTTAAGGGCTATAACTATAGTTACCCTACTTGTAGCCCCACTTAAAACTACCCATGAACCTCCAAGCAATATCCCTTTATACCCAAGATCTCTACCTTAAGTCTTATGAGGACCCCTACTCTAATTTAAGGAAAAATCCGGAAACTCAGGACTTTTTTTAAGATCTGGATATGGTTTACGAGAGCTTGGAGGAGCGCTACGTAGGGTTGTAGGACTTAGGGTTCAGGCTTTAGGAAGGGTGTACTTGGAGGGGCAGGGGACTTAGTAAGTAGGCTCTAAGTAGGCTTATAATTGGGGGTAACTCCATTTAGGGTACTTATAACTCTACTTATAACGTACTTACTAGGTCCCCTGCCCCTCCAAGTAGGGTTGTAGGGTTATAGCGTGTAGGGAGCAGGGAGTTTGTAACTGCAGGTTCTACCTAAGCTTCCAACAGCTTCCAAGAACAGTTCCGCCCATCGGGGTTCCAACACTTATGCTTGGCGCTGACCCTGCTTTCTTCACATGTCTATGGCTTACTTGCTGTGTCTGCTGAACAGTTTGAGGTCGAGGGATTCGGGTTTGAGGGTCAGTTTTGAGCGTTGGGGGGTATGTGAAACTACGGAGGGTTTGCAGCTGTTCTCCTGCATATAGGCTGATGCTCTGTGGCCAGTCCCGAGGCTGAGGATCCGACTCGGTTCCAGCTCACCCGTGTCGTAGCGCTGAGCATCCGCGAGGTCGGCGAAGCTACGTAGGATGATGCAGCTGTAAGGGGTCATGACCTCGGCGTCGAGTTTAGGGTTTAGGGTTTAAGCTTTCTTAATCTTTCACTAAAGCGCAGGGTTGGGGTCATGACCTCGGCATAGGTTGCATTTTATTTTTTTAAGGGCCCTTTTTTCGAGTCTGCAGGGTGCGTAACGAAAGTCCGCGTTCGGCCTAGGGTTTATTCTGGTTTTGAGTAGGGCTCAGGGTTGGGGTCATGACCTGGGTGTAAGGATCTTTACTCGAGCTGTACAGGCTAAGTAGGGTTCGAAAGGGTTCTTCAGTGTTCACTGTCTTTTTGGCTCTAGGGATCAGGCCACTGGGGGTCATGACCTCACGAGATAGCTTCCAAAACCCCGAAACCCCTAAACCGTAAGCCCTTATGTTTCGTCTCTGATGATTGCGTACTGCTCAGGGTTGGGGTCACGATCTCGGTTTGGGGGTAGGGTTCAGTAGGGTGTAGGGTAGCTTCCCCTTCCAAAGCCTGCCCGTTCCAAAGTCTTCATTTTCATTCTCGAAATAAATAACAGGTACCCCTACAAGAAACGGTGTTGTGGTTTGCCTCAGCCTCTGAGAAATGGATTTTCGCCTAGCTCTTTCACGATTAGAAGAGCTTCGGCGCTCGTCCCCGTCTTGGTCTCCATCAAAAGCAGAACCGGAGTCGGACGCAGAAGTACTAGTTTGCAGAGTAGCCGATAAGGGTACCCTGAAATGAAAAGGGTACTATTCAGGAACGCAGAGTATGTTCCTAGAGCGTACACCGAATTGATGCAAGATTTGGGGTGGCAGTCGCAGGAGCAGTGACCAGAAGTAGGCGTTGTTCTGGGTAGTGGTGGAAGCAGCGGTAACAGCAGCAGTAGTTGCCGGTTTCGCTGTTGCTACCTCTACAGCTGCTGATGTTGTTGGTGATGGTGAAACCGTTGATGTTGATATGTCTATGACTGAAAGTGAACCAACTGCTGCAGCAGCAGGGGGTGGCAGCTGGCATAGTGGTGTTAGCAGTCGCTTTCGTCATCGCAGTGGGCCGAGTGCTTGCAGCCGGCATAGTTGTGATGGCTAGCCGGTGTAGGAGCACGAGTGATATCAACATTGTGGATTGGGGCGACCTTATACTTTCCAAACCCGATAGCCCCCCCTTTCGAGCCCCACAAAAGTGTGGCAGCCTTGTCAAACGGTTGCTTAAAGGAACCCTGATTCAGAGAACTACCCGACAAGGTCGGTGGATCGAGGCATCGGCATAAGCCTCGCCGGAGATGAGTTGAGCATCCTCGTCACAATCGACAATGTCCTGATGCCGTGGGCTCCATGGCTGGTTCTCTAAATTAGGGTCCCTTGCGAAGGTTCCTTAAAGGGCTCTATAAGTGTCTCTACAGGGTTTCTATAAAGGTACTTGCAGGGTAAACTCGAACAGCGTTCCTTTTAATGTCCTTTCTATACGGGTGCCGTACTATTTCGAGGGCCATGTTTAGTAGTTAGCGAGCTACCCACATGGCTCGAGGCTTTTGAAGGCTATACGGTTTCGGGTTTGGGGTCGGTTCTTGTGTTGCGAGCTAGGGTTTGGAGCTGTTTGGCGCACAAGTCTCACGGGCTTGCTTCCTGACGCCTAGACTGCTGGTACCTTGCATTCCTCCACCCTTACATGAAGCCACATCAGCCACTGCCGTCACCAACCCCCGCCACTCCCATCTACACCCCCAAGGACAACCACCAACATAACAACACCAGCAGCAGCAACCTGAAGCATAACACCAAACCACGACTGCTACTAATAGGCCCCCAGCACACGGATTATGTTCTTGCCATTTGCAATGGACAAAAGCCGGCATGACCTTCAGCATCCGGTAAGACGGGACTCATTATGGGTCAATGTAGGAATTTGTCCCTCAGCTTTGCTACTATTAAGTTCGACTATCAAGCAACGACACCCAAAACCCTACCAACCGGACCCCAGAATGCAATGTTTCATTGGATAACTTATTTTAAGATTAGAGCCTCATAATCAGACACTAGTGCAACCCAAACAAAGGAGTACAGTTGAGGGCTTAGAGTTAAGTTAGCTCTTATGACCCCCAAACCAACCCTCGTAAACCCTGAAACACTGCCTCCAGTGGCATAGATTTGGCCTGTGGTGATTAGATTTACATACCTGGAAAGCCTGGTTGCTGGGTTTCGTTGGCAACTAGCAACTTCCCTCGCAACTTCTTTAAAGTTGCCTAGTTTGGTTTTGGCTGCTTGCAGCTCAAACTGCTAAAGTTGCACAAAGCTCTGTCTTGAGACCATTCTTTTTCACTCCAGCGATGCACGACATCACCAGTTTCTCTGTACACACAGCATGTACTGCAGCAGCGTCGCTTCGCAAAACTTCTGTTGCGACACGGAGCGGCCCAACGTCGAGATTTTGTTGATGAAATCTTCGCACATCTGACATGAATCGCAGAGCGGGTTGAGGATTGGACCTTTCTGCTTCAGTTGCTCCTCCAGCGTCAGCACGATATGCTTGAAGAGGTGGTGCTTCGGAATCAAAAGATATCTCGTCATGGCACGGGCATAGGCCATGCTTGCCAGCCGCTTGTATGTATAAACAAACATGTTGCCATGCTTCACCACCTTCCTGGCAGCAGCACTCGGAAGCCACAGCTCGTTATGATATAAAATGGACAAGAACTTGTTCCCAGCTTGGCAGCACTGGAGCAGGCACTTGAGGTAGTCCTCGGAATCTGGCCCCAGGTTCGCTTGCAGGAACGAAGCTAGGAATTTCAGCACCACTGTCGTGTCGGCGCCCTTGAACCATGTCCTCGAGATCCATGCACGAATATGAGGTTCATGACATGCTAGAAAACCATGCATGCACCATGATATATTTAAACTTCATGCATGAAAACACATGAGAAATAGGAACATGCAGGAGCTGAACTGTTGACCATGTTTTAGCCATGCACCAAGATACCCAGAGGGATAGGTATCGTTCTCTGGAAAACGCACCAGTGTGCGGGTGAGGCCGCTCATGTGCAGTGTCAGCTTCTCCGACTTCGCGAAGCTCTTGAGGTCCTCATACACCAGTCCCAGCCGATCTTCAAAGGACCCACGAGCTGGGTAAAGCCGCATGTCCAAGAGGGTCACCTTGCTGAGAAGCTTTCATGATGCATATGCGAACATGCAGAGGCGATTATATACTGCATGCATGCATGCATGCATAAGATATACAAAGGATTTGCTTGGTTTGCTGTTAAGGACATGCAGACATGAGGCTCAAGGCTTAAGGGTTGTAGGAGGCAAAGCGCTAAGCAAAGATACAAACCCCAAAATACAAACCCAGATGCGAGGCCAGACCCTGCCAGCTCTGCCATCACTCCCTTGTGGCAGATATGAAAGAGATCCAGGCGATAAAACGCTGCTTGCTGCCACTCATCCAGACCAGGGCACAGCTGAGAAACCAATGCAGGCACAGCATCCCAGGGGGCTGTGAAAGCCTCGCTGTGCTGCATGGTCTCCTTCCAGCCATCGCCACTGTAGTCTGGGCAAGCGGCTGTATTCGCCATGCAAAGGTGGCAGATACCCTTCCCATGCGGCACGGCATCGCAATAGAAAGATCTCTTGATCTGGCCGAGTTTGACTAATGCCGGCCAATCGCACTTGATTCCAACTGGAATCAAGTGGACCCGGATAGTCTCTGGCCCGTGCTGTACGACCACGCCCTGCATGGCCTCTGCATGGTCCGACGCCCAGCAATCAACAAGTGACATCAAGTATTTATTGCCGGACTTCTTGGATCCATAGGTCTTCTTGTGCATAATGGTGTACAGCATCCGAGTCTTGTATGTGGAGCCATCGAAGTTGAGCTTGTGGCCATGATGCGATTCAGGGTCATCTGTGCAATGTGTCATGCACCCAAAGCCCAACATAGGCTCCCAGCCCAGCACCATAGCTGCTTGCTTCTTCAAGGCCCGGCCTTCATCTCCGAAGAGCAGGATCGGGACACTGCAGGCGCAGGCCTCAACCCCGTGTGCCAGTGCCGGGTGATCTGGTCTCAAATATTGAAATCGCTCCCAAAAGGCTCGGAGTGTGCTCTTCAGAGGCTCACCACCAGTCAGGTTCTCCAGCTTGTTGTTGGCTGCAAGCTCTCGCACATAGTCCACAGGGGAGATAACTTGATGATCCCGATCACCACAGAGTTTCTTTGTAGTAAGTGGCATAGATGCAGACAAAGCAGAATTGCGTAGAAGATCACGACACGCACTTGCATGACCCGTCTCATGAGCTTTGGCAAGTTTCTCAATAAGACGACCAGATTCAAGTTTCGATACAGCATTTTTTCCGAATGCTGCCCGAACCTCCTTAGCAAAAGCTGCCACGAGGCTCGTCGCGACCTCTTGACTCACCTGAGCATGAGCTTTATGCACACATGGCAAGTAACATGACACTTCATGCCATGATCATGTCTCTCATGTTCGTGTAGCAGGACATGCACATCATGTTTCATGTGCACCCGTTCATGCACGCATACATGCAGCCATGCGGTCGAAATTTTCATCCGAATACAACAATAGACACAAAGAAAAGTCGATCGACGCATAGCGTCCAAGCGACACCCTTTGTCACGGACAGAGCAACTGCCTCGCCCACTGGCCCAGGTGCAGCTTCTTCTGCGGCGCCTTGCCCAGTACCTGCAGAGCATGAAGGCGTGGGGCATCGGTGAGAATAACATGCATGGCAAAGATTGCACATGGAGGGCACATCGATTTTCGACCAGCACAAGGTAGCATCACGTATCCCGTGAAAGATTGGCAAGTTTGCATGAAGCTGGCCCTATGTCCACTGCTTGCACACTAGTGAAGGTCTCCCTATGTTACATCACACACCATCGTATTGCTCATGACGGGATAGTCCATCATATAGCTTTGCCACGGACTGGCCAGTATCATGCACACCTGCATGGCTTGAAAGTAGGATCAAACACTGCATCTAAAGGCCCTTATGTTCCCCAGGGCCCCAGCAGTGACACGCCCACCGTCACAACCATAACATGATGCCTCACTTGCGTGCCTTTTTGCCGCGACCTTTGGCCGCCGCCTTTGCTTTGGCTTTCTTTTTGGGCTTGGGCTGCTCCTCCTCCTTGGGGGGCGGGCCCACAAGGGCCTTCTTCTTGAGGATGGTCCTCGGCCACATGGCTCATGTACTACATGACATGTTGGGGTTCATTACTTTGTGGAGTTTGTTGACGTGACTTAATCATGGAGTCATGACATTGCAAACATGGGTAGGTAGCCTACATGCATGTGATGAACATGCTGTGTCACTACAAAAATTGCAACCCAGACACAGAACCCAGTAAACACGTGCATGGTGGGAATGCAAGCTCTACACATGCATGCAGTGAGCCACACATGGTAAGGTTCACTATTATTGAACGGTTGGAGTACGAGTGGAGGCTAAGCTATACGCCCATGTAAGGTTAATGATATATATATATATATAATATGTATACATACATATATATATATATATATATATATATATATATATATTATTATTATATTATATCATATTATATTATATTATATTATATAAATATAAATAAATATATATATATATATATATATATATATATTGTTTCAAGCCAATCATTCATCCCAGAAGCTTCTTCAGCTTCTCCCGCTCCATCTCACAGCGGCTGCACCTCGTAGCCACGGCAGGGCACACCGGGCAAATGTCAACATACAAGCCTAACTTAGAAGTCTCATAATAGCCCCTGGGCCCCCAACACACTCTCCACTTTGCGGAGATGGCTTTCCAGATCGCGCTGCTTCCTTAGCGATGCAGAGGCAACTGTTTATACATGTAGAACACGGACCATGTCTGTGGCATGCGCTAACTCATGTCTGAGTGCACACCATGGCTCTCGGGGGACAGCTTCTTGTGTGCATCGAAGTCTGCCTTGAGATCGGCGATTTTATCATGTAGCTCGGTGAGCTCCTCGCTCTTCTTTGCAATCTTGTCGGACTCCCTTGCAGGTTTGGAAAGATCAGAGCACATATATTATGTAATGAGCACATGCTTGTGTTGTTGTCTGCATGCTAGTGATACAAACCAGCTCATGCATGCGTGCTAAGCTTGGCACTTCTGGGCATCCGGGGCTCCGGAGAGCTCAAGCTCCATGCGAAGCTTCAACATCTTGGACTGCGAAATCAGGATCTGGCCCAGCACATCTTTGCAATCCATGATGTCCTTAGGTAGTGCTCTCATGTGGATCCTATATTTGCAAAACAAGAAGTATTGTAGATTGGCTTCCAAGAATAATAAGGAACATGCATGAGTGGATAACATGAGCACTACCTAAGTGCATGCTTATACCTGTTATTGCCTTCGACATGATGAATATTTATACAGTATTTGTTGATACATATATATATATATGCATTTTGCAAAGGCACCCCATAGAATGTACGATATATATATATATATATATATATACACACGAATTTTTTTAGGGGTCGCAGCACGGAGAGCGGGCATATGTAAACATATATCCCTATATATACAATATCTATATATATATATATATATATATATATACAAATAACATACAAAACCCCCTTCCCTTCTGTAGTAATATATGTACATTTCCTACATGTAATACATGAACTGTAAATCAAGCAAGCACGGGTCTTCGGTCGGTAGCTCCTCTCCAAAGCCTTCGTTTTTCGACTTGGGTCGCTTGGGCTGCCTGCGCTTCGCGTCGCTTGGCTCATACTCGTCCTCGGAATGCTCGGCCGACTCGTCATCCTTATCGGATATGTCTGAGCCGACCAGTTCCTCCAGCCCCAAGGGCAACTGATCGACCTCACCCTCCGCGAGCAAGGTATCCTCTGTGTACTCTTCTTTTTCTGCATTCTGCTTCACACCCTCAACCTCTTCCTCGAATGCGAAGATCTTTCGGCTCATACTTGTCCTTCCTATACATGGCATGTATACATGACAAGAACTGAACATGCAAAGCCATGGCATGCTGCATAACATCTGGAACATGACATGTAGCTGGCATGCTGGGGCCTGACATGAGTGGCCCGGTTCTCCTTCTTCATGCAGTACTTCTTGATTGCCTTGATCCGCTTCCTGAAACATGTTTGCATCTACAATTGGACCTAGAGCAGGGCATGCGCTTGAAAACAACCATCATGAGACGAGCAATACCACCATGAGAGCCAGGACATGAACATGGCACATGCATGTAGTTGCTGTCATGATAGAGTTGTTGTCATCGACTCTATATAGGTGCAGTCGAAACACTCGGGGAGCTTCTTCTCAGTTCTCAGCTGGTGCTCGGTGTAAAACTTCGTTCTTTCTGTGAGCTCAGCTTTGCGGCTGCGCGTGTACTGGTGGCTGATCTTCTTCTTGAAGGCTTCCTGAAGGCAGATTTGCAAATAGGTATAAAGTATAGACTATCGCCAGAAACCCCCATGCTCATGCAAAAAAACATGAGCTACTCTTCTCGATTGTTGTAGATGCCATGCATGCATGTCATGTCATGATCATGTCGCGGTCCGGCTTGCCCTTGCAGGAGATAAGCACTTTCAGCAAAGAGCGGCGCGAATTTCCACCCTGCTTCCATTTCGCATGAACCTCCTCTGGCACGTCCAGGCGACCGTTCGTCTTCCTCCTGCAGATCCTCATGAGAGTGGCGTCCAAGGCACTTTGGGTCATCGATCTCGAATTCGGCGAGAAAGCGAGCTTGATCTTCGGAACCTGCCAGCATGGCTGTCTGCTAGTCAACTAAAATATTATATGCGGAGTGAGAGTGCCCAGCCTTGTTCTTCCTGGGCGTACCAGACTCAACACTCTTGGCAGGCGACGCAAGAGGGCCGTCGGTGCCCTGGCCAATCACGTATTCATCCGTGTGCCAAGTGCGGCTACTACATACTACACCGTTACAAAAGTGTGTGTGCATACACATATATATATATATGTATATATATATGTATATATATATATATACATATAATATATATGCCGTGTATATAATATATACAATATGTGCTAACACAGTTTCATACTTCGCTGAATATCATGCAAGGACAGCTATATACACGTACCCAGAGATGTGCACACACCAGCAAGCAGATGTAACCACATGAAACAAAATCATATTTGTCTCTAAAGTTCTTGTCTGTATGTGCACAGATGCATGATAGGAGACATATATGTTCGTGTGCATTGATCTGAGGTATGCATAACTGTGTTTCGATTGCTATCTGCGAGCGGAACTGCTATATAGTTATGCTGTTATGCTTGGATCAAAATTAACGGTTTAACATCTATCGTGCACACGGCACAAAGTCACATCTAACTGAGGCGACTCATAGCATGTGTGTGTGGTATATATATATATATATATATATATATACACATATATATGTGTATATTACTGAAGTCTGGAACTTCGTATATAGTGATATATACATTATATTATAGTATAATGTAATATTATATATACATATATATATACACATATATATATATATATATGTATAGAAATCAAATCAGAAGCTATAGGTGATACTTGCCTTGTGTACGAGAACCATTAGCAGTGAGAAACAAATGATGATACATGTATTCCCCCCCCCCCCCGGCCCCCCCACCACCACCAAATCGGACCACCCTGCCTCGAAGTCACTCTGCAAGCTTCGTGGCTTGAGTGGGCTTGGCTCGGCGTCCACACGTGGCCGCTTGGGAGTGCCGTGCGGCGGCAGCATGTCGCCGCTTCTCTTTGAAGGATCTCCTCGGGGGCTGGACGGAGGCGGGGCACTCTGAGGCTTTGAAGGGCCAGCTGCGACGTCGGCTGCTTGTGTCTTTGACGT
The DNA here is from genome assembly GCA_905221615.1 of Symbiodinium sp. CCMP2592. Taxonomy (NCBI): domain Eukaryota; class Dinophyceae; order Suessiales; family Symbiodiniaceae; genus Symbiodinium; species Symbiodinium sp. CCMP2592. The sequence continues at coordinate 471,627 of CAJNDT010005901.1, read as the reverse complement.
GTCGCGGGGTGCTGCTGGGCTCGACTTTGCACGTCGCGCTGCTGACGTAGCCTGTGCAGGCTCGCTTGCTTCGGCAGACTCCTGGGGTTTTGCTGCTTTGCTGCTGGACTTCGCGGGTGGCGGTGCTGCTGCAATCGAACTCGACTTTCTGGGTGTTGCTGGGCAGGACTTGGAACGGACTGCTGCTTCGCTCGGCTTCACACACGGCGCTTTCGGGCTCGCTGCCTTCGGGCGTGGTGGGGTTGAGTTGCGGGTCTTTGCAGGGCTCGATGCTGGCAGATGTTGCATCGAAGGTTCAGGTGCAGCAGGTCCGGCAGGCAGTTCCTGTAGGGCAAGGAACAACATGTATAGACCATTTATCATAATAAAGAAAAGCATCTGCCCCATAATATAATATAATGTAATATATATATATATATATATATATAATATAAAATGTTCATACTCATGTTTAACGGACTATACATGCACAGCCATCAAAACAGGTATCTTCATATATATATATATATATATATATATATATACATATGCATACATATATACACACACATATATATAATAGAGAATGTTTCTGTTCATCTTCTGTGTCGTGCATGTATGCTGATACAGCTCTTGTATGTATGCATATATATGTAAAACATTATGCATGTATGTATGCAGGCATGCAAGCATGCTTGTGTGAATGCATTAATGCAGGAATGCTGTGTATGTATGTCATGCATATATGTATATATATATATATATACACACATATAATATATGATCACATACTATTATTATTCTATTATTATCATATATATACATATATATACACATATATATATATATATATATGTATACATAAAATACAATCTATACGCTTGTGTCATGAGTGTGACACAAAGGATTCTTGCTTTGGAGCAACCCAAGTACGAAGCATGCAATACACATGCATATGTTGCTGCAGGAGTAAACGTGAGGATGCATGAACATGTATGCCATGGTTCTTCTTGCCAGCCTATATCTCTCATGAAGATCTCCATGGCTTACATGTGCATATGTCTTCCACAAGCCAGCCTCGTCGACCTCCATTTCAGTTGGTGTGAGGGATCCAGTTTCCTCGACTTCCCGATCTAACCCCAGGCTGGCCAGCGTCGCAGTGTAACGTTCTGGAGTGGTCTGGATAGCTGGGCCATCCGAGGCTGTATCCAAGTACGGATCCACTTGCGTTGGCTCCACTTGCTGGGGGCTGCAGGAGGCTGCTGGGGCCGGGCTTTGCACTTCGTCGGGCTTTGGAGGGGATATCTTCTCTGGCGTTACATCACATGCTTTGGTAAGCTTGGGTGACGCAGTTTGCACAGCTTCTGACAGTGGTGACGGGGAGTCTTCAGCCTGCTGTTTCCTCAGGCCCGCCAAGTAGGCCTCTGCATCCTGGCTGGCATGATAGGACGTGACGTCTTACACTGGACATGCATGCATCCCTAAATCGTGCAGTCATGTCATGTCATGACATGCACATGTGCATCACTCCATGCAGTCCTTAATCTTCTGTTCCAATTCGGAATCTTCAAGCTTGCAGGGCACAAGGCCTGCAGCCACATCTGACATGAACGACATCCCCTGTTGAAGGGTCGCAGAACTATGCGAGGCCATCCTCAAGATCGACCTGAAACGTCTATGAAACACAAAATCCTGGTTGAGCCAGGACAAGCATTGAGAGAGGATCGTGCACATGAAACAGGCATGCCATGTCTACTCATGAGATATCAACCATGCATGCATGCATACCCTGCGACTGCAAGGGCATCATGAGCTATGCCGCAAGTTGGATCGTTTTCGTGCAACTTAGCACCTGTGTTGATCAACACAGACCACGAATTTTTGCGAAAGTTGCAAGCGTTTTTTGGGATGCGCAACTGCGTGGCTTTTCCTTGCAACTTTGCGCGATTTCCTCGCCACTTCTGCGCCTGCAACTTTCGGTAAAGTTGCAAGTGAAACTGCCTAGATAGAGCCCAAATCGTAATCCCAGGCTTCCGGAAGCTGCAACTTTGAGCTTGTTTTAAGGTAAAGGAGAACATCCATCATCCCCGCATCTGGCCAGGTGTCGTCCGTTCCAAGACGAGCGTGAATGTGCTCAGGCAGGATCACGTCGGCTGGCACCTGGAGAACACCGGGGCTTTCAATTTCCTTTCTGAAATAGTCAAAGGGCAAGCAACCCGACCCCAAGCCGATCCCAAGCCTGCTCCGCAAGTCGGCACTCAGACTGGTCCTGGATGAGAGCATCGAAAATCTTGGCGAACTGTACTCCGAAGCCAAGTGGGTAGATCCTTGGATATATATATATATATGTTATACATATATACATACATATATATATATATATATATGCAGATTGATTGTTATATACATTATATATATATATATATATACATATTTATATTTATATTTTATACTTATTTTAATATATATATATGTATATTTTTAATGGGTGATTCTGTAACTGTTTATTTGCATTATCACACCGCATATGTATATCATGTATAAGACTGTAGATGTCTATATCTACATGTATATATACATATATATATATATGTACATGCGTGTACATACATATATACACAGCTACACACATAATTATAGAAGTTGTAGGATCATATACAGTTAACATATAACACAAGTCATCTACTCTATAGTTGTTATCGGTGTATGCATGATACATCATAGTGTTTCAGCCGTGGGGCCCGGAGTTTCGGAGCTCTGCCTTCTTCCCAGTGAAGCATTTCTTATTGTTTTTGTCAGTGTGGCGACGAACCAATCGGAAACCAGTAGGAGGTCTGTTCTTCGACAGTATAGGTGTTGCAAACATACACACGGATCGCTTGTTGGCCCAAAGTGAGGTTCTTTTCGGTGTTGGAGCCCCATATACAGACATCCAGAACCTCTGCCTCCAAAGGCGAACACGCTTAAGCAACCACTGGCAGCGCGGATGCCTCATGAGGATAGAGGAAGCAGGTTGCTCGATTGTTATCGTGCCCCCCTTTGCCTGGATAACCAATGCCAGGAGTGCCATCCTTCAGGGAAGGGATATGATGCCGGGGCCATGTCTAACATGCATGTGCACTACATGATTTCATGACATGCATGAACTTACCATGCACCTGGATGCCATGATGTTCGAAGCAGCTACTCCCTTAACACAAGCATCTCCGAGCGGTCGCCAGAAGGACCGCTTCGTGCTGTTTCGTGAGATCAGAACCCAGGAGCTGCAAACCATGCCGAAAAACACAGCCACTGAACTTGGCGATCTCAGAATGGCCAGCAAGAGCAACCTCGATCGATCGAATGCATGCCGGCACACTAGACTCGACATGGTACATGACACTATGCACTCATGATTGAAATGCTATATTTGCAGCAAGAGGACGCAAATCCCGAGGGTTGCAAAAAGTCTAAAGGATTGTTCTTCAGCTTCCGATGGCCACGAGCACAGCGATCAGCATGCCAGTCTCCCCAAGATTCGATATCTACAGCAGTGGCCCGGTACCCGGCCTGTCTCAAACACCAGGTCAGCTTCGCCGAACCAGCAAAGCACTCGATGCTGTCGTAGCCTTCCTGGAGGAGTATAGTTGTTATGTAGCTAAATTCTATGTGAAGAACCACTAACATCCTGCTGGCAGAGACATAAACATGCAATCTATTGTTGGCGAACCTTGTGGGATCCGACGTCGGTGTAGGCAGCCAAAACCACACAATACATCAGCACCTAGAGGATTGGCAGGTGCATGTGTCATCAGGACTGAGCAAGTCAGCGGGAATCTGTAGCGCATGAATGCATGTGTATAAAACATACACATTATCATTATGTGTGTCTACATATATATATATATATATATGCATGTCTACTACAACTCTATATATATATATATATATATATATATATGCATGTTTGTATACAGCGTGCAACTCGTGAAGCTTCTGTACATATATTAATATATGTATATATATATATATATATATAGAGAATATATGAACATATACGTGATAAAGTTTAGATACAGTCGACTTTCATGCACTTGTGGTCGTAAGCTAGACTTTCAATCGGGGGATCACAGACACACAAACACGGAGTTTGCAAGGGTATGCCTACTCTAGATATGTATATACACATAAATATGCACAAGTCAACAATTCCTATTGCAAGCGAGCCACAGCTGGAGCATTAAGTTTCCACAGTGCAAGCAGCAGCGTTTGGAGTTCCGACTCCACAAGACATGGCGCCATGTTAAAATCACACAGCATCAGAGCTGCACACATGAGCCGGCCAGCTGCAGGTCCATATGTTCTGCAATTATTGCACAGCATGCATGGGAAATGATTGACATGTTCATGCACAAAACCATGGATAACAACTGGCATGCACAACTCTTGCATGAACCTGCAACTGAAGTGCTCCTGCGTATGCTACGTACCAGCTGGGGGCGCACTTGACGAAGCTGGCGCTTTCCGCTTGACACCTTGTTGTCGAAGTAAAAACTTGGCACTCATAGGTCAGCACATACCTGCGAGGGGGTTGCACAACATGAGCATGAACCCCGAGAGTCTGCATGTGCGAACATGAGAAGACATGTAACAATGTATAACATGGACATGCAGCAGCAGGCAAAATCTTGCATGAGTTTTCCACTGCCTGCACACAACTCTTCAGCACTTCGGCTTTGAAAGAAGCTCACATGTGTAGGATTCATGAATTAAGCATGATTCCCGATTCCCGTGGGGGAGCTAAACATCACAAAAGCGTGGTCATGGTAGGTCAGGCCACCATTCAGGAGCAGGCACGTGTATAAAGGATCTCATGATATCACTTGTAAGATGCCATCGCCATGCCATCCGGAGCTCACTTAGGCGGCAAAGGTCCCCTCGATCCCTTGTAGGCGGGATTTTGGCACTGTGCACAGCCATCCGTTCTACGGCGGCATTTTGGACACCCGAGCACCAAATCATCCGTGGGCTCGCCGCCCTTTGTGGATGTCTTGGGCTCTTGCTCGTCCTTGCTGGCGTCGGGCTTGCGAGGCTTCTTCTTCGGGGCGGGATCAGGCTCCTGGTCGCTCTTGCGAGGCTTCTTCTTCTTCGGGGCGGGATCGTCCTTGTCGTCCTCGTCGGTCTTGCGAGGATTCTTCTTCGGGGCGGGATCGTCCTTCTCGTCGGTCTTGCGAGGCTTCTTCTTCGGGGCGGGATCACACTCGTCGTCGGTCTTGCGAGGCTTCTTCTTCGGGGCGGGATCACACTCCTCGTCGGTCTTGCGAGGCTTCTTCGGGGCGGGATCACACTCCTCGTCGTTGGTCTTGCGAGGCTTCTTCTTCGGAGCGGGATCACCCTCCTCGTCGTTGGTCTTGCGAGGCTTCTTCTTCGGGGCAGGAGCATCCTTCTTGGAGTCATCACCGTCGGAAGCTGCATCCTTGCGCTTCTTCCCCTTGCCTTTTCCCTTCCGTGGCTGCTCCTCCTCGGGCGATGCTTTGGATTCCTTGCTTCCTCGGCCACCTCGGCCCCTTCCCTTCCCGGTTCCCCTTCCTCGCCCCTTCCCCTTTGCAGCCTTTGCAGCAGCCCTTGCTTCGCGCTGCTGAGCCCGAAACTCCCTTTGCATAGCCGGGGTGGTTTCAACCACCTCGCCCTCAGGCTCTTGTGGAGCCACCTGGCTAGGGTATAGAGGGCAACATAAAGAACTGTGGACCCTGAAATGTTACTATGGGTGACTCTCGCATTTGACACATGCACATGCAAGACAGATCGACATGTAAAGTCCCTCATGATAGCATGCATGCACATGAACATGAACATGCACATGTAAAGCCCCTCATGATACCATGCATGCACATGAACATGTACCCGAGCCTCCTCCGCCTGACCCGGCAAGGGCTGAGTCTTGGCATGGCTGTCAGCAAACTTCTCGGGAGTGCCGGTTTCGTAGATCGGGTCCTCCGGAATCTCAGCCTCCACTGAAAGTATGTCGATGGGCTGGGTGTCGGCCTCCGGTGGCACAGGATATGCTTTCATGTATCTATTTCTATATATATATATATATATATATATATATATTCTATGTATTCTATGTATACACATGTTAATGCATATTATGATATATACCTATATATAGATATATGCTTATATATATATAAAGATAAAGTACCCATCTCTCTGTCTATATATATATATATATATGGAAAGAGGGAGGGAGAGAGAGGGAGAAAGGGAGAGAGGGAGAGAGAGAGAGAGAGGAAGGGTAGATGCAGACACACACACACACACATATATATATATATATATATATTATATAGAATATATGTATACAATATATATATATATATATATAATATATGCAGGTGCATATGCATACACCCGGAAGCCCAAAAGCCCCACACCTCAGAAAGCTAAGAGCCTAAACCCTTTTAAGCCATGATAAACCCTGCAAGCCTTAGAAGCCTTATAAGCCCTACCTAACCCTAAACCACTCACAAGTTAAACCAAGCACCAAACCCGAAAACAATCGTGCAAGTCGCGTGCTAGAATTCAGATCTGGCAGGCCTCGCTGATCGGCACAGACGACTTCGAAAGGTCACGGAACGGCCGGGATTTGTCTGGGCAAGCACAGGCATGCACAGATCCATCTTGTGACTCATAGTCCATGAGTTAACATGTCGGCGCCATGGAACATGCAACAAGATATCACGAAAACATACACCATGCAAACCGCAGCAGCGAGCCTGCCATTGGCGAAGGAGAGGTCAAGTCCATGAGCCTGAGCAGCAACTCATGGTTTAGCATGTGCATGAGATCTCTCATGACTCATGACAATAGACATGAAACATGCAGCACTTTGTAACATGCATGCATACATGAAACCCATGGCTAAGAACAAATCAGACATGAAACCGGTTGCCCTTGGCAGCACTAATCTGCTGCATCAATGCCAACAGCTTTGCACGCTTGGCGGCCCTCTCGTTGGTGCTAATGGTTTCCGAAACAATCAAACAACCATCGCCATCGGCTGGCTCCCAACGTTGCTTCTCCTCCGCATTCTCGTACTGCCTGTCATTCCCGTAATCATGCCCGAAGCTGGAGCTTTTGGACCGAAGCCTGCGAAACTCCACACTTTCTTTGCCATCCGCAGCCTTGCTGGCTCGCCCATCCTCTCCCTTCTCCTGGCCATCCTCTCTGGCCGGTGGCTCGGGGTGAACCCCTTCCTTCTGGAAATCCTCCACACATGGATCCGGATCACCATCCTTCTCCTCTTCCGCCTCCTCCTCGACGGAACCGTTGCCGTCGTCCTCCGAAGCCTCAGCAGCCTCTTTATCAGAGGCGTCGTCCGCCTCCTCATCATCATCTGGCTCCGGGACTCCATCCTTCTGGCTCATGATGAACGCAAAGAGGCCAGCTACACGAGGATCCTCATCATGTATATATAGTTAAACATGCATGCATGCATGACCTGTGTGAACCATGCATGGACCGATCATGGGCTCACGAAAGCATGCACATGACATCATTGATTAATCATGGAACTGCAGCCAAAGTTCTCGCGGCGTCTGTCCACGCCGATGAGCATCCTTGGCCCTGCGCTGCGCATAGCTAACCAGCCTGCGAATGTTCCAGGAGTCGAGGTACGGCTGCTTGTCTTTCACCTCCCATTCCATTTTCTCGTACATGGTCTTGACCTGGGATGGCGTAACCATCATATGTTCATGTTTAACCCATTATTTGTGAAGTTCATGCAACGATCGAGCGCTTTAGGGCAGCCGGGAAACTTCCTTTTCAATCTGCCGTGGCTTGTTCATCATCTGGGGAGCGATCTCAAGGGCCGTCTGAATCAACGGAACATTTTTCTTAAGGTCCATCATACCCATTGCCGAGTCGGGCTCACCATGAAGAGTAATCCAGGGAAGGCCCTTCTTGCAGCGATTCTTGGTCCTGGCAAGAGCCTTCCACCTTTTTGCCAGAACCCCCATGGCCCCTAACAAGGATATCTGACCCTGATCTTGGTCAACAAAACCCTGCGAGATGCAGCAGTACAGCCATGTACAATCATGTGAGAACTTGTGAAGGATGCATGTTAACCATGCTAGCGACACATGCATTGAAACAGGAAACCATGTCGTGGCAGCAACCCATGTAACATGTTGATGTGCGTGAAACATGATGTTCATGATATGGCATTCATGCATGCATGATTGTAACTTAAGCTATTGATTCCCACATGATAAGTTCATGCATGTATAGGGTATATAAACAGATACAGGTAGCGGAGCTGTAAACATTTGTTAACCTATGTACTTTTGTAGATAAGCACAAGTTTGCAATTCTAGAATACAAGTCAGGTTCCTATACATAATATAGATAACATGTAAACCACTCACTATATACAATCATAGAACATGTCTTAAGTAGTAAACACACATGACAGTGATGATATGTTCTTTAGGACCATTCTGTGGATGCACCCAAACCACACATAAGGACGACATGAAGTGGCATGATCATGCACATGCAAAGCTCTCCAGCTGCACACGTAGCACGGTGGGGACCATGGAGGGCGCACCGTCCTGCGTGCATCGATCGCCGGTCGCCGGCGCCACATCACCCAGGACCTGCAAGCAGTTGGAATGCAGCATGCCAGTCAGCAGTCATGCATGGATACATAACATGCACCTAGCAAACTGTGCTCATGTGATCCCTGGCTGGCTTGGCTGCTCTACACCGTCACTGCTGTCAGTCATGCTGCATCACACACTTTTCATACATCCACCGTCCCATGCCGCCTCACTCCTGCCTCGCACGCTTTGGTGGCGGAGGACGAGTCACCCACATATGGCCGGCCTTCACAAGAACCCGAGTCTCCTGTGGCGGCTCCTGCGGCTCTGGCACATGTGCAACCTCCGGCACCTGCGGCGGCTCTGCCACCTGCTCTGCCACCTGTGGCGGCTCTGCCATCTCCGGCCACTCCTGGACCGATGCCTCGCCCTCTTCATCATATTGGCCAGCCACATCATATTCAGAGGCATACTGTTCGTCCCACAAAAAAGCCATCTCATCCAGGGGAAACTCCTCCTGATCGGTGGCCTCCCCATCCGGATATGCCTCCTCCAATGGCTCCTCGTTCCCCGGCTGCTCATCCAGATCTTCTGGGACTCGGACCATCACATCACGACCCTCTGGCCTCCGCCAGAACCTTTCGCTCGGTCTGTGTCCATGCATCTGCCATAAGGGGCCGAGCTCGAAAGCTTGGGAGAGCAGGAATACCCAGCATACTTTCAGGATAAGGCCGCCTGAAATCCCAGGGCACCGAGTTCCGCATGACATCGTGCGGAATAAACAGCATATACCCGGGAGGATCTCGCATCTGAGGTGGAGGCAGCATTCCTGGAAAGCCCAGTTGGCATGGTAACAACGGCGGCATTGGCGCAGGTGCTATCAACGGCATTGGAGGCACTCTCGGAGTTGGAGGGAAGGACATATCCACCATGCCCATGCCAGGGGGTCCCCCGGGTGGCCCGAATAACCCACCTGGTCTCATAGGCCCAGGTGCTCTCATAGATGGCATAGGCCCAGGTGCTCTCATAGATGGCATAGGGGGTCGCGACTTCCCTGCAGTTCCCTCTTCCGCAGGGCTGTTGCCACCATTGCTGCCACCAGTCGGCTCTGACATGGTCAGCACTCACTGAAAGATCAATCTCAGAACATGTTATGTGCATGCATGCACATGTATGTCACATTCGTGAGCATGCATACATGCATGGTCATGTATGTATACCCGTGTACATCATGTATGCCATGGTTCATGAATTCATGTCATGATACCGGATACTGTACTTGCAACACTCGAACCTCGCAGCAGCGAAATGGTGAATGAATTGCTGAGCTCATGCAATGCGAAGCGTTACAGTAGCAGAGGCAAAACCAACATCCTGCTCAATGCACGAAAGACCTGCACTTGCACACTCAAAAAAGCCCGCCTCCTTTGATGCCGCAGGCGCCGAGGGATCGTAGAGCAGCCATGCATGTATATGCCATGGACATGAACAGGGCTGGAACATGTTACAAGCATGGGTGCTTTCAATCATATAGGTTTCGGCAACAGCTATATATGGCCATGCCGAAGCTATGATATAGGAATCATTCCATGGAACATGTCCATGTACAGGTTTTTATGTAGTAGACATGGTCAAGGTACATGATGATCGTGTCCTACCATGAACAAATATTGACATGCGAGCCTAAAGTTGCACATGACAGGCGGAACCCGGCAACTATCAAAGTTGCAGCAAAATGGCCCTCTAGAATAGTTGCCAATAAAACTGCACAACCGGCGCGTTCCAGGTAAGTTAGCTCTATTTTGCCAACCCGTAAACCCTAAAACACTAAGCCCTGGCTCCAGTGCC